>JAHDVF020000085.1:0-425448 GCA_022606425.2 Lepidostoma basale | reverse complement strand
TAACTCACGTTCTATTAGATATGTTTGTCTAAATATTTATTTACGTACTCCTAAAGTAGATACCACAATTTTGCACTGTCATTTTAGCTTTTTTTAAGGCTAAACTAAACAATGGAACCAATAATTAATTACGGCAAATTTAAGTAAATGTCATTTCATCAATTTTTATTTATACCATATAATTAACATAATAAGGTTCTTCTTCTTCTTCTTCAAGTGTCCTGTCGGGTCTCCCCAAACGTTGTGCGATCACCTAGGCGAACCTGACCCTGTCCTACGCCGCTCGGAACAGCTCCTCCACACATCGGACGCCGGTCCACTCCTTCACGTTTCGCAGCCAGGACATCTGTCTCCTACCGAGCCCTCGGCGTCCCTCAATTTTCCCTCCAAATCAGTTGAAGAAAGTGGTACATTTCCTCACGCAGTACATGACAAGGAGGTGATGTATGCATGTTTAAATAATCTAATCTCTAACTAACTAACTAACTAACCATCACGCCGTCTCTCTGAAAGGGTAGGCAGAAATAATGGACTGCCACACTTTAACCGATGTGGCACTTCATCCTTCTCTATTCGTCCCTGCGAGAGACGCGGTATGATGGGTTGCGAACCTCATCGCTACATATAAACTCTATCTCACTTATTCTGCTCATATAATTATTTTGGAAATTCCATGTTTTGCTTTTATACATAAGGGTTGAAAACAGAACTGCATTACGAACGGAAATTCCATTAGTTTAATTAGGTATATTGCAACTGGCACAAATATTGTTAAATATGTAATTATATTTCTATTACATTCTTGTAAGCCTTTGGTTACTACTGTTTTCTAGGAAACAGTTTATTATGGGTTTTGTATGAGCTTTCAAATGCTAACAAATTAGTAGGCACTTCAATTAATATTCAATTCCTGTAAATATCATGAATCATCGCTTATATATGTTTAAATGTTCCTTACTGTAAATTATTAGTTATTATTTAAAACAAATTAATATATTTTATTTATTTATTCTTCTTCTTCTGTTTTATTTAGGACTGTGTCATGTTATTTGTTGTTGTTATCCTGTTAAATATAATTGTAACTAACTAACTAACTTACCATCACGCCGTCTCCCCGGAGGGGTAGGCAGAAATAATGGAACGCCACACTGTTCTGTCCTGACATACGTCTCTCGCTTCCTCTACATTCATACATCTTGTCATGCACGCACGTCGATTTTTCCGACTCCTCACGTGACCGACATTCAATATTTGATTGATTTGATAGTGCCACGTTTTCCTCGGCCTTCCTCTATTTCTAGCTCCGTTCACACCGTTTACATATACCTTCTTTACCATTCTGTCTTCACTCATTCTTTCCATGTGTCCAAACCATTTTAATGACCCTTTCCTTGTTTTGTTCATAACACTTTCATTCGCACCACATTCACTTCTTATACTTGCATTTGTCACTCTATTATAAACAGATTTGCCACACATTCGTCTAAGAGATCTCATTTCTACTGCATTTATTCTACTTTCATTCTTCTTTTGCCAGTTCCATGCTTCACTTCCATACATAAGGGTCGGCACAAGAACACCATTGTGCACTGCTATCTTAGCTTTTTTGGATAGGCTTTTGTTTGCGACGACAACTTTAAGTGCACCATTTATTCTGTTCCTGCCCCAACCCTTCTTTCAATATCCTTCTGCACCCTCCCATCCTTTGTAAACATACTTCCTAAATAAACAAATTCATCCACTTGTTCCAGATTTTCACCGTTTACACTAATGTTGCAGACTGTCATGCTTCCTTCTTTTTCGAAAATCATTACCTTAGACTTATTCACATTCATCATCAAATCGTATCGCTTGCATACCTCATACATAAATATAAAATATAAGGAAGTAATGCTTGGAGCTGGCAGAATAAGAATGAAAATAGGATAAATGCCGTAGAAATGAGGTCACTAAGAATAATCTGCGGAAAAACAATGTATGATAGTAAGAAAGAAAGGAATGGAAGGCGGATAAATAAAATTAAGAAAGGTTCACTAAGATGGTTTGAACGATGAGGGAATAATGGTTAAAAAGATATATACAAGCAGTGTGAATGGGAAAATAATTCGAGGAAGGCCAAGGAAGACATGGCATGACTAAATTAATCCATTAATGAAAGGTATGTTCAAAGTACGAACAATCGACGAGCGTGCCTGTCACGATGTGTGAATGTAGAAGTCATCGTCTCTACCTACGCCTCCGGGGAAATGGCGTGTTGGTTAGTTTGTTAGTTTATTTATTTATACATAATACACAAATGAGACGTAACAAACGAGCTCATACAAAACCCATAATAAACTGTTCCCTAGAAAACTACAGAATCCAAAGGCAGTGGAAATGAGTTATCCTAGATGAATGTGTGGTGGTATGTATATGATTGAAAGTCAAATGCATATATTAGCGTGAACACGATGCAAATGAAAGTGTTATGAACAAAATAATTAAAAGGACTTATACAAGTATATAGTTTTTAACCATTCTTCAATATTATTTTAAAGTTCTTGCTAGTTAAGTGCCTAATTACAGCTAATTTAAAAAACGGTGGATACGTGTAACATAAATTAAATAAACACAAAAGTCCGGATCGTCCATGTCAACTTGTGCAACATCTAAAAAAAACATAATGTGTTATTACATTATGTGCTAAACTAAAAAACGGTGGATACGTGAAAAATAAATTAAATAGACAATATGTGCACCATCTAGAAAGAACATTTTGTGTTAAATTATTTTTATTTTGTTATTTTATTTTATATCATTGTATTTTATATTATTTGTTTTAGATTTATTTTGTGGGTGTTGGACGATCGAAGTGTGCGCGGGAGATGCCTATTGGTGGCGATGAGGTTCGCAACCCATCACACCGCGTCTCCCGCGGGGCGAAAAGAGAAGGATGGAGTGCCGCATCAGTAAAAGTGTGACAGTCCATTCTTTCTGCCTACCCTTTCGGGGAGACGGCGTGATGGTTAGTTAGTTAGTTAGTTACAAGTATAGAAATTTAATAATTACATATTAAAAAATATTTTATGCCAGTTTTACAATAATTAAACTAATGAAATAGCCGTTCACAGTGCAGTTCCGGTTTCAACCCTTATCAAATCAATCAAATCAAATCAAATCAGTTTATTAACTCAAAAGACATTACAAACAGGAAAATGTTTAAGGCATCTATTGAGTACAGGTTAAATATTATAAAAATACAACAAAGTACCAGGAACGCATTAGAGATGGTTAGACATTAGGAAGACAACATACTTTCTAAAGTCAAGAGTATTTGTCCCCTGAACGTACTTTCACTAATATAAAAGACGTCGATCTCCGAGGAGACCGCGTTCAGCAGACTAATTGCTCTTCCCACCGGTGTCACCAGAGGCAGATTGGTTCTGGTGGCCGGTGGTAAAACAATCTGTGCTGTCGCTGTCGGAGAAATCTATCAGGGACAAAAAGACCAACACCCTCTAGCACGGCCGAGTTCTCGAAATATCCCCTGATTAATTTAAAGAAATGGGTTATGAGATGCCCATCTCTTCGAAGCTGTAAAGAATTGGTTCCGAGCATTCCTAAAAGAAATGCCGTGGGATAGAGCCACGGATAACTACCATACTCCCTCATGTAGAGATACCTCAGAATTTTTTTCTGAACTCTCTCCAGCATAACGGAATATCTCGCCTCGTGAGGACTCCATATCACAGAACCACTTTTATGTATGAAAGCGAAGCATGGAACTGGCAAAAGAAGGATTAAAACTATTTATTGTTACTTGAACAATAGCAATGTATAACTCCATATTAAATAATTAATATGAATGAAAACGTCCGTTTTCTAGGAGTTTTATTATATTTTAAAAGGAATTGCATGTTTCGCCCTACTACGGCATTATGTTACTACGACATGGTGTTCTTCTACCGACCCTTATGTATGGAAGCGAAGCATGGAACTGGCAAAATAAGGATGAAAGTAGAATAAATGCAGTAGAAATGAGATCTCTTAGATGAATGTGTGGATACTCTGTGTATGATAGAGTGTCAAATGCAAGTATAAGAAGTGAATGTGGTACGAATGAAAGTGTTATGAACAAAATAATGAAAGGGTCATTAAGATGGTTTGGACACATGGAAAGAATGAGTAAAGACAGAATAGTAAGGAAGGTACCCATATGTGAACGGCGTGAACGGAGCTAGAAATATAGGAAGGTCGAGGAAAACATGGCACGATCAAATCAATCAAATATGAAATGTCGGTCAAATAAATCAAATATTGAATGTCGGCCATGCGAGGAGACAGAGAAATCGACGCGCGTGCATGACACGATGTATGAATGTTAAGGAAGCGAGATAAATATGTCAGAAAAGAAAAGTGTGGCAGTCCATTCTTTCTGCCTACCCCTTCGGGGAGACGGCTTGATGGTTGGTTAGTTTAGTTAATTTACGACATTATCGAATGTGGTTCTGAAAAAAAACATTTTAAACATATAAAAAATAATGCGGGCCCGAATTTCAAATATATGATATTTAATAATTTATAGTGTTAATGGTTTCTCCCGCACCCCCAAAAATACTTTCCCGCGCCCTTGGGGGTGTGAAAAACCCAGGTTAAGAACCACTATTAGTTTATATCGTATTCGCTTTAATTATTTAATACAGAGTTTTACATCTAGGTTCAATTAATTAAAGCAGTAAATAATGAGCTTTTATCTGATATAATGTGACTTACACTACTTTGTGTAGGTATGTGAAAGTTTTTAAAATAAAATATGCAGTTTTTAGTAGATACTATGTATTTGAAAAATATGTACAGGCTTACATGCTTAAGAACTTATAAAACGCAGCAATTGTCAAATACTTATAATACTAATAATTAAAGAAAATAAAAATTATTCTATGCTTATAGTTAGTTACATAGATAGAATTACTAACTAGCTATCTAACTAACTAACTAACCATCACGCCGTCTCCCCGAAGGGGTAGGCAGAAAGAATGGACTGCCACACCTTTCTTTCCTGACATATTTCTCTCGATTCCTCAACATTCATACATCGAGTCATGCACGCGCGTCGATTTCTCTGAGTCCTCACATGGCCGACATTCAATATTTGATTTATTTGATCGTGCCACGCTTTCCTCGGTCTTCCTCTATTTCTGGTTCCATTTACATCATTAACATATATTTTTTTTACCATTCTTTCTTCATTCATTCTTTCCATATGTCCAAACCATCCTAATGATCCTTTCATTATTTTGTTCATGACAACATAATTCGCACCGCATTCACTTATTATATTTTCATTCGACACTCTATCATACACAGAATATCTACACATTCGTCTAAGAGATCGCATTTCTACTGCATTTATTCTACTTTCATCCTTCTTTTGCCAGTTCCATGCTTCGCTTCTATACATAAGGATCGGTAGAAGAACACCATTGTGCACTGCCATTCTAGCTTTTTTGGATAGGTTTTTGTTTGTGATGACAACTCTAAGTGTACCATTCACTTTGTTGCCTGCCCCAACCCTTCTTTCAATATCCCTCTCCACTCTCCCATCTCTTGTTAACATACTACCTAAATACACAAACTCAACTATTTGCTCCAAAATTTCACCATTCACGCCTATGAATAAGATAGAATTACAATAAATATTAACTTAACTTAATGAATGTTGAGTAAATAAAGTGCAAATGCATCCAACAAAATGCAAATTAATCATTTATTTATTAATTTCTATATATAAATTATATCGTTTCAAATGTTTGTATTTTCTAAATTATATTATCATTGTGTATTATTATTATTTAATGTTATTTATTATTTTACTGTAAAAAAATAATTGTTAGTACCTACTTATAACTAAATTTTTAATTTTGAATTTTTGTAACTAACTAAAACTAACTAACTAACCATCACGCCATTTCCCCGGAGGGATAGGCAGAGAGGATGGATCGCCACACTGGCCTGTCCTGGCATACCTCTCGAGCTTGCTCTACATCCATACATCGTACCATGCACGCACGTCGATTGTTCCGACTTCGAATGTGACCGCCTTTTAGTAATTGATTAATTTGGTCATGCCATGTTTTCCTCGGTCGTCCTCGGCTTCTTTTCCCACTCACGGTGCTTGTGTACAACTTTTTAACCATTCTACTCTCATCCATTTGTTCCATATGTCCGAACCATCTCAGGGATCCTTTTTTAATTTTATTCATGATGCAGTCATCTGCCTTACATTTCTTTCTTATTTCATAGTTCGTTATTCTATCATACAACGTTTTCCCGCACATTCTTTTTAGTGATCTCATTTCTACGGCGTTTATCCTGCTTTCATCCTTCTTTTGCCAGCTCCAAGCTTCACTTCCATACATGAGGGTTGGCACTAGAACTCCATTGTGTACTGCCATCTTTGCTTCTGTGGATATATACATTTCTGTGGAATTTTTGTATCGAAATTTAATACGTTTTTTATTAGTCTTTCTTTGTTTAGTTTTTGTTATATTTTTTACACCTGAAGATGGAGGTATCCTCTGAAACATGTCGTGTATTTTAATATTTTTTTTATTAAAAAAGTGGTCTAAACAATATTTTTTTAATTCCCAACATAGATTACTATGGAATTCCACAGTGTTTATGCCTTAACTTTCAATAAGTAATTATAACAATATATTTTATATCATTGTATTTTATATTATTTATTTTGTGGGTGTTGCACGATCAAAGTGTGTGTGGGAGATGCCTATTGGTGGCGATGAGGTTCGCAACCCATCACACCGCGTCTCCCGCGGGGCGAAAAGAGAAGGATGGAGTGCCGCATCGGTTAAAGTGTGGGAGTCCATTCTTTCTGCCTACCCTTTCGGGGAGACGGCGTGATGGTTAGTTAGTTAGTTAGTTAAATATTTCCAAATCTGAAAAAGATACAATTTAAATATTTTTTCTTGCAAAATTGCAATAAGGACAGCATTAATGATAATTTAATTACTGTTTTTAAAATATATCAAAACGCATTACTTTTAACTATTTGAAATTACCCTGCAACTTTGCAATATATTTTGGATCGTGTGGGGTTTGGAGCTGGAAAAAAATAATGAAAGTAGGATAAATGCTGTAGAAATGAAATCACTGAGAAGAATGTGCGGGAAATCGATAAACAGTATATTTATTTATTTTTATTTATTTATTGTTATAAACGGAATAAATTCCAATACATTTTTTTATTACAGACAGTTTACTTAAATCTATGAACATTTTATGAGCAATGGTAAAAATTAAGCCTAAGACGAGTTCGGTCTGTGATCAGTCTTAATACTACAGGTAAGTATTGTAATAGGTTTTTGATAAAAAAAGGACACTACTATAAATGAGAATACAGGTATGTTGAGTAATAAAGAAAGAACATAGCGAACGATGAATTAAATATAAATATGAGGCAAAGACTGAATCAAAGATGGCATTGCACAATGGATTTCTAGTGCCAACAGAGATGTATGGGAGTGAAACTTGAAGTTGGTAGAATAAGAATGAAAGTAGGATAAATGCCGTAGAAGTTAGGTCACTAAGAAGAATGTGCTCAAAACAAAGTATGATAAAATACATAATGATGAAGTAATGAATGCGTCCTTAATAAAATTAAAAAGAGTCACTAAGATGATTTGGACATAGAGAAGAATGGTTAAAAAGATATATAAAAGTAGTTTAAATGGAAAAATAAGTATAGGAAAGCCAAGGAAGACATGGCAAAAACATATCCTACAATTACTGAAAGTCGGCCAAGTTTGAAGTAGGAACAATCGACGAGCGTCCGTGTCACGGTGTGTGAATAGGTATATAAGAGGCGCGAAGATATAACAGTGTGGCAGTCCATCCTTTGCCGACTCCTCTAGGGAAACGGGGTGATGGTAAGTGAGTTATGTAAGACATAGTAACAAAAATTAAAAAAAGGATCACTTGAATGGTTTGGACATATGGAACGAATGGTTGATAAAATAATGCTTTCTAGCTTTATTAATAGACTGATGGAAAAAACGAAAAATAATAAATAGGTACCTATATATATTTAATATTGAAAAAAAAACATAACTTTAGAGTAAAAACTATAGACTGACGTAAAAAAATAAAATGATTATTTTTTTGACATTTTGAACTTTTACATTTGAATAATTTATCACTTTTATCAGGGCCCATGAATGCAAAAACCAGTTGCGTATTTACTATTTTAATATGTGTTGGAATTTGTCTTATCATATTTCATAATTTCTGCAATCGCCAATTTTATTTTTAAGTTCTTGCTGGTTAAGTGCCTAATTACAGCTAATTTAAAAAACGGTGGATACGTGTAACATAAATTAAATAAACACAAAAGTCCGGATCGTCCATGTCAACACGTGCAACATCGAAAAAAACATTATGTGTTATTACATTATTTGCTAAATTAAAAAAAACGGTGGAATCGTGGAACATAAATTAAATAGACTCTAAAACTACTGTGCACCATCTAAAAATAACATTTTGTGTTAAATTATTATTATTTTGCTATTTTATTTTATATCATTGTATTTTATATTATTTGTTTTAGATTTATTTTGTGGGTGTTGGACGATCGAAGTGTGCGCGGGAGATGCCTATTGGTGGCGATGAGGTTCGCAACCCATCACACCGCGTCTCTCGCGATGGCGAAAAGCGAAGGATGGAGTGCCGCATCAGTAAAAGTGTGACAGTCCATTCTTTCTGCCTACCCTTTCGGGGAGACGGCGTGATGGTTAGTTAGTTAGTTAGTTAACAAAGAAAGACTAATAAAAAACGCATTAAAATTCGGGATCGAAGAGTGCGCAGGAGATGCCTATTGGTGGCGATGAGGTTCGCAACCCATCACACCGCGTCTTTCGCGATGGCGAAAAGAGAAGGATGGAGTGCCGCATCAGTAAAAGTGTGACAGTCCATTCTTTCTGCCTACCCTTTCGGAGAGACGGCGTGATGGTTAGTTAGTTAGTTAGTTAGCCAATTTTATTTATTTATAATTGGCGATTAAATTAAATTTAATTAAATTCGCTTCGATACATATTTTTTCTGTTTTATAAAATACAATTATTTTTATTTTTATATAATGGTAAAGTCGCGTTTACTGTCTAGAAAGACAAAGACCACAATATATTATAAAACGCTGATTAGACCAGTCCTAGCATATGCCTCGGACACTTGGACGCTCACTAAAGGGATGAAAACAAAATAAACTGCTTCGAAAGGAAGATCTTCCGCAGAATCTTCGGACCCATTGAGGATGGTCAGACGTGGAGAAGGAGATACAACACAGAGCTCTACGATCTATACCAGGACGTCAGCGTGGTCAAGTTTATAAAGATTAACAGACTGCGCTGGCTAGGGCACTTGCACCGCATGGGAGATCTGGAGCCCCCCAAAAGAGTGTTGTATGACAATCCAGCAGGGCGAAGAAGCATCGGTAGGCTGAGACTGCGATGGCTGGATGGTGCCGTGGCAGACTGTCGGGTCCTGGAGCAGCAAGACTGGGAGGTGGCGGCCAGAGACAGGACGGGATGGTGACGTTTCTTGGAGGAGGCCAAGACCCACTGAGGTTGTAGCACCGGATAAGAAGAAGAAGGTAATAAAATGCTCAACTAATGAAATTTAAATATTGTTAGATGTTTAAGTTTTTAAGTTTATGATTTTACGATTTTCTGAATAATCTATAATGAAATATGCATCTTGTAATTTTCGTTACAAAATATACTTTATCTGTTAATTAGAATGTACGAGTATATTCAAACAATGTTAATAAAAAATAAATAAAATAAAAAAATATTTGGTTATTTGTTGCGCAAGATTTTAAATGAATTATTACAGAGTTATAGAAATATTATAAAAAATCTTGTGCAAACATTATTTATGGTCTGTGTAACTACTAATAATTATTTAATTGTTTATGGGTGATTTCCGTCTAGGTTCGATTCCGCCCCTGTAGTCCAGAGGCGTCCGCGCGAATTGCCATTACAGTTTCACCCTCCGGGCGATACGCATACCCCAGTGGCGTCCGTGTCATTTAGTGTCTAGCCAAATTTTTATCGATAATTCAAATTAATATAAAGTGATAATTTTATTATTTGTGCTAAAGAAAGTATACACATTAATAATAAGACGATATAAAATTAATTATTCGGCAAATTGTGTTTGAATAATTGTAATTATTGATAATTGTTTTAAACGTGTACCGGACTCATGGAAGGTTTAAAGTTTGATGTCCACCACCCTCGAGGATCCCATGGCCAGCTTTTCTACAGCATCCAGAGGCTCGCCTGCGACATGGAGAAGAAAGGCCAGCTGCCCAGGATATCGAAAGAGCCTGTCAAAGTACAGCCGCCCAAGATCGCCGTCGGAACTTGTAACTGGACGGGCGGTACTTATCACATCGCTGCTTCTCCAGTAATCCCTAATATATCCAGCCCTCTCGTTGTTGAAAATATCAATTATGCGTCGTACGAGACTGTGAAGAAGACAATGAACGAATCCACGCCTGCTGTGAAAATGTGTCTTCCTCTGGATGAAGGAATCGATCCACTAACAATAAAAGTAATGGATGAACTAGTTACAAAATGTTTAAGAGAACCAAAAGCTTACACCGAGCTTATAAATCTAAACCAAAATTTTACATACGACAATACAAACGAAAACAAAATGGATTTCGACTACATGGCGGCATCCAAAGACTTCGTCCAGCCTTCGAGTACCAACAATACGCATCTTAAGCGTATTAACTACACGCAAGTTATCGATACGGATTTGATTCCTATCCCAGCATCTGCCTTTATGGGGGAAATATATTCCAATGAGAAAACGAATATTCCGATGTCTGTCACGCCGGACTTTGAAGATTTGGAGCGGATGGTGCAAAGAGAGTTGAAGTCAGCCTTCTCCGAGGAATCTACCGCCAGCATGGACACTGCGACTCCCGTGATCACAGGTAACCTCGATTATATGACTGGTCACTTCTATTCAGCTTGCCGTGGTTTTCACTCAGAAGCTTCTGGAATATGCAGAGATTCTATTGAACCTGATTTAACTCCTGGGGCTTGGGAAGAAGATATCTTCACCTATGGTCACGACTCAATTGATTTGGCGAGACTTGTTTAGTAATACGTTGGTAAACCTTTGGTTAAAGTGGTTCCTATATAAAGCAAATCACTCTCTATAGAATCTTCTACGTGCTGTCAAATCAGATATTCACATACAGATTAATCAAATTTTTCTTCTTGACAAATCAATGCATTCTATTTCATAACTAGCTAACTAACCATCACACCGTTTCTCCGGAAGGGTAGACAGAGAGGCTGGACCGCCATACTATTCTGTCCTGACATACCTCTCTAGCTTCCTATATATTCATACATCGTAACATGCACACTTAACGATTTTTTTAAAATATGTATTTTACATATTTTTTACCCTTAAAATATTTTTTGGTTTACAATACTCAATGCCATAATGTATTATTTTTAAATCCAAGTATAAATCTGTAACAATTTTTTTATATATGTACTGTTAAAATCTCTATCTTAAACACATGTACTTTGATAGTTATTTTAAACTTAATGTAAGCATAATTCAATAATTTTGCACTTGTTTATAAATATTTTATTTAATATTTAAGAATGACTCGTATAGTACTATTAAAATTGATTTTTTTGTACTATTTTGTATTAGTAATTAAGTACGACTATTTTTCATTTATTGTTTCTTGAACAATGATTTAAAACTCCATATAAAATTATTTATATATGAAAAAAATGTTTACTGTTCTGTCTTGACATACCTCTCTAGCTTCCTATAAATTCATACATCGTAACATGCACGCTTAATAATTTTAATGATTTTACATATTTTTTATAAATTAAATATTTTTAATTCACAATACTTATTACCATAATGTATTATTATAAAATCCAAATATGTGATAAAATTTTAATATATGTACTGCTAAAATCTCTATCTTAAATATGTGTACTTTGATGTTTTTTTTAAACTTAATGTATTTTACACGTGTTTGTACATATTCTATTTAATATTTAAGAATGACTCGTATAGTACTATGAAAATCGTTATTTTTTGTACTACTTTGTATTAGTAATTAAGTATTTTTCAAATTGTATTTTTTAATCCTATTATTAATTGTATTATGTTATTTCTATATTCATAAGTTATTTTTAAAATAAATGATTTAAAAATATCATTTTTTTTTTATTTACTAATATAATAATTATCATTTGAATGAAAGTGTTGGATGTAAGCTGTCTATTGTAACATATGTGGACGTCGATGTCTACTTGTAGACATCGAGCATGAACTGGTGAAGTCCTGGTGACGAGTATGAATGAGGAAGTGGCGGGTGAGGGTCAACCAGTAGGGTTTTATATCCCATTTTAGGCCGTGCATTTTAAATCTATTAAAAAAAAAAACATAATATTCAAATATTATATTATACAAGAACATGAACATACATATTTTATTCAAATAATCGAATAATAATGAAATAAATAATAACACCGTAGAAATGAGGTCACTAATAAAAATATGCGGAAAAACTATGTATGATAACTAACTAACTAACTAAGCATCACGCCGTTTCCCCGAAAGGGTGGGCAGAAAGAATGGACTGCCACACCTTAACCGATGCGGCACTCCATCCTTCTCTTTTCGCCCTGCGGGAGACGCGGTGTGATGGGTTGCGAACCTCATCGCCACCAATAGGCATCTCCCGCGCACACTTCAATCGTAAAACACCCACAAAATAAATCTAAAACAAATAATATAAAATACAATGATATGAAATAAAAAAACACAATAAAACACATACCTAATGTTATTTTTAGATGGACACCAGCAAGAACTTTAAAATAATTTTGAAGAATTTATTCAAATTGTCATTGGAAAAAATGAAAAAAATATTTTTACATCTCGTCACCTGAGAGTAAGAAGGTTCCAACTGACAAAAGTAAAAAGCTGAGAAAAATGAAGTCAAAGTTTCTAAGACTTGTATTTTAGTAACGAACGACGATATTTTAATGGAATTTTCTACAAAACCCAAGAAGTTATATATCTTTAATATACATTTAAAAAATTAACTAATTTTTATAGTTAACACTGTTTTTTTTATGTCTAAAAAATCAGATGGAACCTTACTCATCTATTTTCGTGACAAAACGTTAGTGAATGGAACCCTCTTCACTAACTTGCGTATAACAAACCGTCACCTGAGAGTAAGAAGGTTCCAACTGACAAAAGTAAAAAGCTGAGAAAAATGAAGTCAAAGTTTCTAAGACTTGTATTTTTGTAACGAATTACGATATTTGAATAAATTTTTTTACAAAACCCAAGAAGTTATATATCTTTGATATATACATTAAAAAAATACTTTTTCTTTTTGTTAACACTATTTTTTTATATCTTAAAAAACAGATGGAACGTTACTCATTTATTTTCGTGACAAAACGTTAGTGAATAAGGTTTAACATCAAATGGAACCCTTTTCACTAACTTGCGTATAACAAACGTTGAAATAGATTGACTCTCCATTCTTTTGTGATAGCAAATAATAAAAATAAATATTTTATTCTACATTATTTTTGCATTTACCTAAATTATTTTTAAAAAAGATTCAAAATATTATAACTTTAAAAATTATTATACTTGCCTAAGGAAAAACGTTTTCAATGTTTATATCAACACTATACTTAATGATTTAGAAACGGTAAATTAATGAAAAAAACTAAATAAAACGTAAATCTATAAAGTTGGTATTTATTTAATACCCATACATAATATAAAGAGTAAAATCGTACAAATAACATATTTTGGAAAAAAGAAAAAATGAATTAGAACTTAAAGTGTACTTTTTTATTATACTTTTATTAGTATAATAATACAAAATAAAAAGAGAAAAACGGGAAAAATAAAAAGAAAGAGAATGAAGTAAGACATGATATGTGGCTTTTTATTTTATTTTTAGTACAGTCTTATAATATTGTTGATCTTGAAGAGGCATGTATTTCAGCATCTCTTTTAAATCATAATTTTTTGGAGTAGGCAATGAATCGTTCAATTTTAAAGCCTTTGGTTCCAAAAAACTTTCATTTCCGGAAGTCCATTTTATCCGTAATTTTTCGTTGCGACGGAGATTTACAATATTCACGTTACTATAATCTCCAAACTCAGTCCAATAAGATACCGTATGCAGTGTTTGTGTAAATTTCAGTATTTTTACTTGAAGAAAGGGAACTGAGGAGAATTTCAAATTGTTTGATGCATTTCCAAAGTCTTTAAAGTCTCCTTCAGCCATTTGTATTATTCTCAAGGGTTTTTGGTATTAATTTTTTTTTCGAAATAATTAGATTTTTGAGAGAGCTCTCTCAATTGTGCTATGAGCACTGTCTACTTTATAGCACGACAGTAATGAAATTCTACAGTGGGAAATGAAGATATATGCATTTTGACATCCTCAATAATTTCCTGACGAACACTGTTGCTTGAAGTTTGTCCTCTCATAACTGGCTGTGGAGTATTAGTTCGGCTCTTCTCTTTGTGCACATTATCTATAGGCTTTTGAGAAATAGATAACGTATATAATATTTTTGCAAACCTGGAATTTATTTTCTTTCACTTCAAAAAATTCTGTCAAAATTCTTTATATAAACGAAAAAACTTGTATAATTTTAACATCAAAACAGTACAAACGTATTACGTGTCATAATTAACTATTATAAAGTGCGGCAACAATCAAATTGACCAAAACAATTCACTTAAACATGAAATATCTCCAAATTTACGAGAGGACCACTTAGCATGATAGTTATTCATACGAGTATGTATGAAAAACGATAGTTTTCAAGGAGTTTTATTATAATATTTATGTATGACATGTTTCGACCTTCTAAGGCAATATGACATTTGATAATTCCTTAGAAGGGCGAAACATGTCATACATAAATAGTTAATAAAACTCTTTCAAAACTATCGTTTTTTCATACATATTAATAATTTAATATGAAGTTGGTTCGGAAGTTGGTTCGTTGGTTCGGACATATGGAACGCATGGATGGAGAAAGAATGGCGTGATGGTTTGTTGTTGTTGTTGTTGTAATATGAAGTTTTACATCATTGTTCAAGAAACAATAAACATTGTATGATAGAATACCAAATGATGAAGTAAGAATCAAATCAAATCAAATTAGTTTATTAACTCAATAGACATTACAAACAGGAAAATGTTCAAGGCATCTATTAAGTACGGGTAAAATATTATAAAAATACAACAAAGTACCAGGAACGCATTAGAGATGGTTCGACATTAGGAAGACAAGATACTTTCCAAAGTCAATAGTATTTGCCCCCTGAACGTACTTTCACTAACATGAACGACGTCGATCTCCGAGGAGACCGCGTTCAGAAGACTAATTGCTCTTCCCACCGGTGTCACCAGAGGCAGATTGGTTCTGGCGGCCGGTAGGTAAAACAATCTGTGCTGTCGCTGTTGGAGATATCTATCGGGGACAAAAAGACAACATCCTCCAGTACGGCCGAGTTCTCGTAGTATCCCCTAATTAATCTGAAGAAATGGGTTATTAGATGTCCATCTCTTCGAAGCTGTAAAGAAGTGGTTCCGAGCATTCCCAGAAGAAATGCCGTGGGATAGAGCCACGGATAACTACCATACTCCCTCATGTAGAGATACCTCAGAAATTTTTTCTGAAAGGAATGTAAGGCGGATGAATGCGTGATAAAAAAATTAAGAAAGAGTTACTAAGATGGTTAGGACATATGTAAGGAATGGATGAGGGAAAAATGGTTCAAAAGATATACACAAGTAGTGTGAATGGAAAAGATGTCGAGGAATGCCAAGGAAGATATGACATGACCAAATTAATCAATTACTGAAAGGCGGCCTTATTCGAAGTATGAACAATCGACCAGCGTGCATGTCACGATGTGTGAATGTATAATAGAAGAGTCTCATTTGGACATTTTCAGTGTCAGTGAGGCAGTATTCATAAAAAAAATATTGCAAATTCTGGAAAGTGCACTGCCTCATTGACGTCGACATATTTGGATTCCTTCTGATATGTAGGATTTTTTGGTCTCATGTTGTTTTGTTTTATTTATCTTTGTAATACCGTTTTGTATCCAAATGAGTCGCCTAAATGTTTTATCGTTTGTAATGTCTCATTTGTGTATCATGTATAAATAAATAAATAAATAAGAGGTGCGACGGTTTTGGCAGGATAGAACAATGTGGCGATCCATCCTCTCTGCCTACCCCTCTGATAAACGGCGTAATGGTTATTTAGATATGTTGTCTTTATTTCGACAGCAACCAGTTTCGCCAGAATAGCTGGCATCAACACAATGGTCCAGTCTGTCGATGCCAGCTAGCCTAGCGAAACCAGTCGCTGTCGAAATAAATACAATAAGTGGAAGTAGTTAATAAAAATATGTTAAAAAATACGGGTCATGTGCTAAGGGAAGAAAGATACCACCTCCTTCGGTTGATAATCATCAAATTAAATCAGTTTATTTAATCAAAAGACATTACAAACAGCAAAAATGTTAAAGGCATCTATTGAATACAGGCAAAATATTAAATACATACAACATAATATCAGGAACGCATTATAGATGGTTCGACGTTAGGAAGACAATATGTATTTGTCCCCTGAACGTACTTTCAATAATATGAAAGACGTCGATATCCGAGGAGATCGCGTTCAGCAGACTAATTGCTCTTTCCACCGGTGTCACCAAAGGAAGATTGGTTCTGGCGGAGATTTCTATCTGTGACAAAAAGACTAACATCCGCCAACACGGCCGAGTTCTTTTAATATCCCCTGATTAATCTAAATAAATTAGTTAATAAATAAAATAATAATAATATGCTTACTTTTAAAGCGCCATTTTTGAGATATAATCACCTCAAGGGCGCATTAAGACGTGTTTTTAAATCTAAACGTGAACGCTGCATCTGATTGATATTCGCGATCGATTAGAAAGTATAATAAAACAAAATATGTAAGTTTTAAATTGGGTATGAAATATGAAAAATATGGGTTTTTAGCTTACATCTGAAGTCTGTCGGGTCATTTATGCATCTGAGGTGTGAAGGAAGATTGTTCCAAGCTGATGGACCGGCTACCACAAACGCTCGATCCCCGAAATTTGTACTGGGGCAACGCTTTGGCTCAACTAATCTCCTTTTGCCGAGAAGTTCGCCGAACGAAGTGTGGATTTCCGTGTATTTAGGCTGTCCGTTATACAGAGTTCGGATTTATAATTTGGAGCCATTTCATGTAGCGCTTTGAAGACTGTCCAGCAGAGTTTATACTGGATTCTTTCTGGACTCTTAAGCCAGTGAAGGTCTTTGAGATGCTGTGTTATATGGGACTTTTTTGGAATGCCTTTTATGAGTCTTGCTGCAGCATTGAACGCAGATTGAAGTTTGTTTAATTGTTATTTTGGAATATTTGCATAAATTCCATTACAATAGTCATGTCGTGACATACTCTCGATTCCTCAACATTAATACATCGTGTCATGTACTACGGACGTCGATTACTCCGACTCCTCACGTGGCCGACATTGAATATTTGACTTATTTGATTGTGTCACGTTTTCCTCGATCTATCTCTATTTCTATTTCCATTTACACCGTTAACACATACTATTTTTACTATTCATTCTTCATTCCTTCTTTCCACGTGTCCAAATCATCTTAATGTCTCTTTCATTATTTTGTTGCTAAGACTTCCATTCGCACCGCATTCACTTATTATATTTTTATTCTATCATACACATTTTCTCATATACGAGTACGTCTAGGAGTTTTCATTTCTACTGCACTTTCATCATTTTTTGCCAGTTCCATGCTTCGCTTCTATACATACAATGTTAAATATTAAAGAAATTATTATTTTATTTATTTAATAATATTATTTCAAATATCTGGTGTCTCGGTTAAAGGTTTCGGGAAATCCATATTTTACTTAAATTTGTGTTGTTATTAGAAATTCAAAAACAAAACAACAAACACAAACATGTCCTTCCGCCGTTAAAATCAATTTATTTTCCTATTTCGATATAACAGTAATTTTCTAATCACCTAGTATTTTCTTCTTCTTCTTCTTCTTCTTCCTCAGCCTATTCCCGTCCACTCCTGGAAGGCCTCCTTCATTTGCTTCCGTGTCATTCTGTCCTGTGCAGACTGCATCCAGGTTATTCCGACGTGTCTGTTTAGATCAGTGATTCCCAAAGTGGTCTATATAGACCGCCAGGGGTCGACAATTGGAGGTCCATGAGATGTAAATGGGGGTCCACGAGATGGTTCAACTAAATTGAAGCCGAATAATGAAACGCAAAATGAATATCGAAATTGTTGGCGACCTTTTTTTTAGCTCATTTGGGGAAAATGATTTTTTTTAGCTCATTTGGGGAAAATTGGTTTTTAGCTCATTTGGGAAAATCGGACAAATGAAATCTTTGGCGACCTTTTTTATCCGATTTTTCCCAAATGAGCTTAAAATAAATGTCGACAACCAATTACGGCTCTTTGGTTTCGGATTTTTTTGACAGGAAAAAAAACTATTTTAGGAAAGCAGAGGGTCTACCCAAAATAGAAAAAATCGGCAAGGGGTCTACGGGACAAAAAAGTTTGGGAACCTCTGGTTTAGATCATCCTTTCACCCGTCTCTTAGGCTTATTCCTAACATGGCTCTTTCCATGGCTCTTTGGGTCACTCGTAGTTTCTCGGCACTTTTTTTCGACAATGTAACAGTTTCAAGACCATAAGTACCAACTGTCAGAACGCAGGCTTCATAAACTTTTCGTTTCAGGTTGATCGGTATTTTCCGGTTTTTAAGGATGTAGCTCAGGTTTCCGAAAGCTGCCCAGCTTAGTCCAATTCTTCTTTTTAGCTCTGCGGTTTGGTAATCTCGGCCCAATCGAATATTGTGTCCTAGGTATGTATATTCTTGGACATTCTCAATTCTGTTGAGGTCCACGTTGATTTCAAGCCTTTCCGTGCCATTCACCTTGGTCTTTGCCAGGTTCATATTCAAACCTACAGATTTGACAGATATTCGAGGGTAAATGTGAACAGTTTTGGGGATATTGTGTCTCCCTGTCGGATTCCCTTTTTTATTTATATCTTGTCTGTCGACCAGTTCTCATTGAATATTACTTGGATACTTGCGTTGTTGTATATATTTTGGATAAGGGACGTACGAGTATATCTCGGGTCTATACCCGCTTGATCCATCGCCGCCATAATAGCCCATGTTTCGATGGAATCGAAAGCCTTTTGGTAGTCGACATATCCTAGACATAGGGGAATATTGTAATTACTGCTCTTTTCTATAAGTGTCCGGAGTGTGTGTAAATGGTCAATTGTGCTGTACCCCTTCCGGAATCCTGCTTGTTTTGCTGGCTGGTATAGATCTAATTTATTTGAAAGGCGTTTTGTTATAATTTTTGTCATCAGTTTGTATAACACGCTAAGTAGGGTTATCGGTCTATAATTTTCAATGCACTTTGGGTCTCCTTTCTTAAATAGTATTTTGACTTCGGCATTTTGCCATCTCTCTGGTATTTTCTCTTCGTCTAAGCATTTGTTAAGGAGAACACATATAAGGCATCTTCTAGAGGATTTCCACCATATTTGAGCATTTTTGCAGTGATTTTGTCTTCTCCTGGACTTTTCCTGTTCTTTAATTCTTCTAGTGCAGCTCTGATTTCTGCTCGCGTCACTTCTGGGATTTCCTCTTAACTCATGTTCAATCGCTGGTTACTTTCTCTCAGGTGCCAAGGTGCTGGGGTCTGTTGGTCATATAGAACTTTTGTATGACATCAATTATGTCTTTTTCCTCATACATCAGCATTCCTTGATCATTTTCATACAGCTTATTCTTTCTTTGGCTTTCCTGAACTCTTAATATTCATGTTGTCTTCTATGGCTTGTTTATTTGTCGGGAGTTTTATGCTCTGATGTCTTTTATTATTGCCTTCTTGACGCGTTTGTTAATTTCGTCATATTGTGAAGAAATTCTGAAGGTGATTTTCCTAAGCTCTTTTTTTTTTTTTTTAAAGGAACATAGAAGTTCCCGCCACATACCCGAGGCTGTTATAGGGCGTAGCGGCGCCCTTTTATCAGCCTCGCTCGTACACTCCCTGGGCCTGTCCCCGGTCCATCCGGGACTTACATCTAAATACGGCAACAACAAGGGGGTGCCAGACCACATTTAATCTACTCAATTTCACTTCTATGCTCCGCTGTACTTTATTGAATAAATAAATAAGCATAATATGTAATACATTAACATTTCAAGAACATTATATAAAAGATAAAATATACACCGCAGGAATATACAGCGGGAAGAACAGGAGAGGCAGAGGAGACAAATGCGAGATGGGAAAAAAAATAAAAATAACGTAGAGTACAATTTTTGGCATGTAGGACAAGGACGAGGTTTAGGAAGCATTTCATAATATTAAATAAATAAATAAAACCACTGCACAAATTATTATTATGGCCAACAGGGAGAGGAACGAGACCCGTCACAGAGGGGCAACCTCCCTCTCCCAGCTGGAAAACAGCGCACCCTCAGTCGGTAGAGCATGAGACTCTTTCCTAAGATCTATTAATGTCATAGTTGCAGATGTAATCTTGGAGGTTTTTTGATTTCTTAGAGTGCATGCATTTCTCAGTTCTGGTTGCCCAGCGCGCCATGGAAAGAGCCATGCTTGGAATAACTTTGAGGGATAGATTTAGAAACGAATTTATTCGACAACAAACCAAGGTGACTGAGGTGGCTCTACGGATAGGCGGGCTGAAGTGGCGGTGGGCTGGCCATATCTGTCGGAGAACTGACAGCCGATGGGGAAGACGGGTTCTGGAGTGGAGACCGCGTACAGGATTCCGTCGAGTTGGACGTCCCCCTGCCCGCTGGACCGACGATCTGAAGAGGATTGCTGGACATGGATGGATGGGAGCGGCAATAGATTTGGGGCGGTGGCGGGCTTTGGGAGAGGCCTACATTCAGCAGTGGATGACAGACGGCTGATGATGAGGATGCATTTCTCGCAGCTTCGTGTATATCGTCAGCAATTTCGGCGCTTAAATCGTCAGAACTAAGATCAATTAGATTTTCTTTTGGTCCAATCATCGTCGCTCGTGACCCAGTTGCGCTGGCGCGACCATATCCAGAAGGGTGCGGGAAGTGCCTGGATGCGGACCGCTCAGAATAGAAAGGAGCGGAAAACACGAAAGGAGGCCACAACAGGCTGAAGAAGAAGAAGGCTAACACTAAAAATTGATTGTATCTCAATAGAGACGAAGATGTAAATTGTTTTTTGGAAACAGAATATGGTGGTCGAGGCGCTTACAGGACTTATGACTTATGAATTGGTTGGGTTAAGCGATCACTTTATGTTAACAACATTCCCCATTCCGCCCTTCTTACGAACACACCACGTCTGACAAATTTTTGGAAGTTGTATATATGCTACATGTTGCACCACACTTCACATGTTATTAGTTCAATCTACACTAGCGCCATCTATTAAGAATAGGTGTAAGCATTAAGCAGAAAATCTTTTTATTAATGCAATGTGAAAGGCTACATTTGCTAGACAACGCCAGGAGAACACTCCTCCAATTTTTATGCTTTTTTTAAACTTGGACCAGTTTTTGTTTTTTTCTTGAATGTTACCAATATTTGTAGACAAATACTGGATTTTACCAATTGCGAGTTAATCATTTATCTTCGTTAAACAATTTACATCTTCGTCTCTATTGAGATACAATCAATCCTTAAAAATTACCCGCAATGGGTAAAATCCCGTATTTGTCTACAAATATTGGTAACATTCAAGGCTAACATTATTGCAAATCATGTCCCTGAAGTGGATTAACTATACGTCTCAAAGAATGTATCTTTTGATCAGGTGTCAGGCGTACGTATTTGTATTAGGTAAGTACGCACCCTTCTCTTGCGCCATATATATCGTCAAGTTCTTTCTTCACGTGTGGAAGGAGGTAAAAGGTTTTTCCTGATTCTGCGTTTCGCCTTCTGTCCGAAACATACCTCTTGACACCAGGTTTGTGCGTCAGGAACACATTATTCAAAACCAAATAATCGTAGTCCAGAAGACACATTATATAATTCTGAAAAAAAAAAAAAAAAAACAATACACCAACAAACAAACGATTACACCCGAAGGAATAGGCATAGAGAATGGACCGCCACACTAGGGGTGGGCAAAATGAATCATTTCAGGGATCTGAGTAGAACGGATCGCTCAGCAAAGTGAGTTGACTCTTTTTCAAAACTCATAAAACAAACAAACAAACCATCACGCCGTTTCCCTGCAGGGGTAGGCAGAGAGAATGGACCGCCACACTACTCTATCCTGGCACACCTTTCTAGCTTCCTCCACATTCATACATCGAGTCATACACGCACGTCGATTCTTCCGGCTTCTGACATGACCAACTTTTAATATTTGGTTTATTTGGTCATGCCATGATTTCCTCGGTCTACCTCGACTCCTTACTCCATTTACATTGTTAACGTATACTTTTTTAACCATTCTTTCTTCACCCATGCGCTACATATGTCCGAACCAACGCAGCGAACCTTTCATATTTTTGTTCATAATACCTTCTTTCGCTCTACATTCCTTCCTAATATCAGCATTTGGGATTCTGTCGTACATCGTTCTACCACACATACGTCTTAGGGACCTCATCTCTACCGCATTTATTCTGCTCTCATCTTTCTTCTGCCAGTTCCATGCTTCGCTTCCATACATAAGGGTTGGAACCAGAACTCCATTGTGAACGGCCATTTTCGCTTTCATTGATAAATTCTTGTTTCCAAAAACTACTTTTAAAGTTCCATTCTCTTTGTTACCCGCACCAACCCTTCTTTCAATATCACTGTCCGTTCGGCCATCCGCTGTGAACATGCTACCTAAATACACAAATTCCCTCACCTGTTCCAAGTTCTCTTCATTTACACTTATATTACAAACTGTCATTTGCTCTTCCCTTTCAAAAACTAACACTCTTGACTTTCCGACATTCATCATTAAATCGTTCGACTTGCATACCTCATACATTCTCGACATCAAGATTTGTAATTCGTCCGCACTATCCGCAACGAGAACGGCGTCGTCCGCGTAAAGCAGACAGTTTACAGACAGATCACTCATCTTAGCACCAGCATTTATACCTTTAAGTTCTTTCATACACTTGTCCATATACAGATTGAACAACCAAGGGGACATCACGCAGCCCTGCTTAACACCCTTCGTGATATCAAACCAGGGCGTTATGTCCCCATTTACCCTAACACTGGCAGTGCTCCCTTCGTAGAGAGAAGCAACCGCCCGTATTAGTTTTGTGCTCACTCCGTATTCGGACAAGATTGACCACAGTTTTTCTCTGTTCACTCGATCATAGGCTTTTTGCAAATCGACAAACGCACAGAAAAGCTTACGGTTCATTTAAACCATAAAACTCATGACTCACTATTTTTTGCGTTGGTTTTTTAGGAGAGATTTAAAATCTGTCAGATTGTCAATGCATCTGAGGCCAGTAGCGGTACTCCCATAGAAGCCCAGAAGCCCGGCTTGCGTAAGTAATTTTGAATCAAATCAAATCAATATTTTTTTGAATGTATAAATATACTTGTACGAGTATACGAATACTGGATTTCACCCATTGCGGGTTATCAATTCATGATTTAATTGTATCTCAATAGAGACGAAGATGCAAATTGGAAACTGAATATGGTTGATCAAGGTGTTTACAGGACTTATGACCTGTCATTGTTGTCATTGGTTGCGCACGCTTTATGTAGTTACAACATTCCCCATTCCACTTTTCTTATGACCATCATGTCTGACAAATTTTTGGAAGTTGTATATATGTTAAAGTCCTATACCAGATTTCACATGTCAGTTTCAATGCGCCATCTATGAAGATTTTGATTATATATGTTAATCTCTAAGATCAGTTTATTCCATAAACAGACATTAAAACTTTAATTTTTAAGGCATCTATTGAGAACAGGTAAAATAATATATTGTGTATAGTATACTACCAGAAACGCGTGAGAGATGGTTCAACATTAAGAAGACAGGATACTCTCCAGAATTAAGAGTATTTGCCTTCTGAACGTGAAAGACGTCGATCTCCGAGATCTCCGATCGAAAACCTACCAGTCTAAATAATTATGCCCCCGCATAAACCAACGCCCCACCAAATCACCTTCCAACAATGTTCCCATCAGACGTAAGAGGAATAGACGCAAGAGCTGAACCTCAGAAAGCCAGAAAAGTTTTTGATTCAAAATTTCTCACGCAAGCTTCTGGGCTTCTATGGGAGTACCGTCACTGTCTGAGGCGTGCAGGGAGCATATTCTAGACGGACGGACCTGCGACTGCGAAAGCCCGATCTTTGAAATTTGTGCGAGGGTTGCGGGATTTTGCTGATCGAAGCGTAGATTGCAGCAAGTAAGGGGTCTCAGCATTACATAGTTCAGATATACTCGTATAGGCTTGTGGCATTGCGTGAAGCGCTTTAAAACCGTCCAGCATAGTTTATACTAGTTTCTTTCACATCTGGTAGTCAATTACGTACCTGAGGCATCTTGTCGCTCTTGCCATCCCAGGAGAGTCGCTCATCGAATAGTGGGTCATCTTGGGTCCCGATGAAGAACGGTTCCCAAGCTTTGTAAGGACCAACGCGTTTCCCCACAGTAAATATATCCAATTCTAAAACCAGAAACAACACATGGAACCCGATAGATTATTAACAATTACAGTAAAACCTCGATATAACGGATATAAAGGCCAAAAAATCCGATCAAATGTAAAAAAATTAAAAACACCCGTGTACAAAGACGGTGAAAGAAACCAACCATCAAATTATAGACCGATCTCAAATCTTACAGTATTTGCTAAGATAATTGAAAGAGTACTACATAAAATACTGTATCAGCACCTCAAATCTTTCAGCTATATAGCGGAAGAGCAATATGGATTCCAAGAGCAAAAGGGAATAACAACAGCTATTACAAAAATATGCAACTACATTCAGTCAGCACTGGATGCGGGTGTATGCATACCTGGACTAATACTGGACTTCAAAAAAGCATTTGATACCGTATATCTGGACACACTACTTGACAAACTGACTTCCGCTGGGGTGAGGGGAAAGGCATACAACACGTTCAAATGCTACCTCACCTAAAGAAAACAATACACAGTTGTGTCAGGAATGAGCAGTAATGAAACAATGACAGAATTTGGTGTGCCACAAGGATCCATCCTGGGACCACTACTTTATATAGTTTACATTAATGACATAACAAGATATAATATTAGAGGGAAAATAATTATGTACGCAGACGACCTTGCCATATTCTACAAAAACGACAACGACAATGAGACCTGTAAACAAATTAACATAGATATAGAGACACTAACCAACTGGACAAGCAACAACTACCTGACCTTAAATGTAAAAAAATGTAACATTATACACTTTGAAACACGCAAGAAAAACCATAACATGTGCATAAAAATAAAGAATGACGAATCGAACTCGACTACGTAAAGTACCTAGGACTAACAATGGACAGACAACTAAAATGGACAAAACATATAGACAACCTAACAGACAAGTTAGCATCGCTATACTCTCTCTTCTACAAAATACAGAATTATATACCAAGAAGGAAAAAAGTTATGATGGAGGAAGCGTATGTTAAAAGCCGACTGACATACATGATTCCCTTCTGGGGGAAAGGAAACCAAAAGGACATCTCCAGACTCCAAAGACAACAAAATAAAATAATAAAATTAGCATATAACATTGACTACCTTACCCCAACCATACAAGTTTACAGACAAACAAAACAAATGGACATATCAGACCTGACCAAATATGAGACCTTAAAAATCGTACACAGAATGACCATGGAAAAGACAACAGATAGTATTTACAAACTAACTAAAAATTCAGACATACACAGACACTGGACCAGAAACTGCGACAGATACCACTTACCGATTGCACGAATTAAGACAGTACAATCAAGGATGGACTGAAACTTTACAATGAACTACCAAAAGACACAAGGAGACTCACTACAACTCAATATAAAATATATCTGAAACAATACATAATTAATAGTAAGATCTAAAAGTGTATCCATATAACCCATTGGGTTTTTAAAAAAATAAATTAAATAAAAAAAATATTATACTAGGCATATCTAGAAAGTAAGTGTACTGAAGCTCTCACGATTTTATTTTCGACATGTTGGCTACGTTTCCGTGTAGCCTGACCCTTTTCCTTTGCAACGAGACCGGTTCGAGGTCAGTACGTTGAGAAGTGTCGACGCGACAACGCGTTTCGTGAAAAATGTCAATCCAATCTCCCGCCAAGCGCGAAATACGCGGTGCCGCATGTAAACAATTGTTAGCGGCCATGATAATCACGTCATACATCTAGCACTAGAATTTGAGACATAATGACGAGGATGGAAGTGAAGATAGCGAAGAAGAAGAAGAAACAACACTGTCAAAAATGAAGTTATCAGTTATCAGTTGGTTTTGTCATCAGAATAGCAAACTATTTTTAAATCGATCCACTAAATATAAACATTATTTTGAGACTTCCTACAGAAGCTGATACTCACGGCCGGTGTCTTCTTCAGCAATCCATTCTTTCTCTCGAGGAGCATTGTGGCATAGAGCGCATATCGATACGTGAAACTGAAATGCTCTTTTTTCCTTCAACATGACCTGAAGTTCAGTTTTATTCTTTGCGACCTAGAAGAAAATTTTATTAATATATTTGTTTCTTCTTTAAATAATCATATGTCGATTATTCCTTATTAAAGAAGTGTCGGGGCAGGCATCAAAGTGAATGGTGCACTTAAAGCATATCAAGAGGATTTGTGACATTGCACTGAGGATGTTGGGGTTCATCGTCCGGACCGGAAGAGTTTTCAGAGATGCAAATGTGCTCAGAGTCCTATACAACGCGTTGGTTCGGAGCAGACTCGAAAGTGGTTCTGTGATATGGAGTCCTCACGAGGCGAGATATTCCGTTATGCTGGAGAGGGTTCAGAAAAAAAATCTGAGGTATCTCTACATGAGGAAGTATGGTAGCTATCCGTGGCTCTATCCCACAGCATTTCTTTGGAAATACTCGGAACTAGTTCTCTACAGCTTCGAAGAGATGGACATTGGACTTGGATCTTCTGGCTTACAGAGGTTCAGCTCATGTGGCTATTCCTCTTACGTCTGATGGGAACATTGTTGGAAGGTGATTTGGTGGGTTGTTAGTTTATTCGGGGGCATGATTTGTGTGGCCCGGAGTGTTCCTCTGAAGGAGAATCGATTTTGGGCGCTTGTGGTGGCTGGAAGTGTTTGGGTCGTAATTAGAGAGGTATTTTATTGTGGGGTTGGGATGTGAAGGGAGTCCTTTGTAAAAACGTTCGGCAAGTTTCAGAATGAATTCATCTATCATCGGGATTCCCGATTCTAGGTGCAGTTGTGTAATCCTGGTCCATGAAGGCGCACCAAGCGATAAAAGAGATGGACATCTATTAACCCATTTCTTTAGATTAATCAGGGGATACTTCGAGAACTCGGCCGTATTGGAGAATGTTGGTATTTTTGTTCCCGAAAGATATCTCTGACAGCGACAGCACAGATTGTTTTACCTATCGGCCACCAGAACCAATCTGCCTCTGGTGACACCGGTGGAAGAGCAATTAGTCTGCTGAAGCGGTATCCTCGGAGATCGACGTCTTTCATATTAGTAAAAGTACGTTCAGTGGACAAATAATCTTGACTTTAGAATGTATCTTGAATTCCTAATGTCGAACCATCACTTATGCTTTCCTGGTATTATGTTGTATGTATATAATATTTTACCTGTACTCAATAGATGTCTTACACATTTATGCTGTTTGTAATGCCTTTTGAGAAAATAAACTGATTTTATTTGATTTGAAAAAGTTGTCATCGTAAATAAAGGTCTACCCAAAAAAGCTTAAATGGCAGTGCACAATGGTGTTCAAGTACCGATCCTTGTGTATGGAAGTGAAGTATGCAACTGGCAAAAGAAGGATGAAAGTAGAATAAATGCAGTAGCAATGAGATCTCTCAGACTGTGCATGGTAGCCCAGTCTGCTGATGCCAGCCATCCCACACTGCCACGAAAGTCGTCCGACAGTGTCTGCTCTGGATTTTATGCTGTAGGTCATTACAGACTGGTGAATAATTCTTTTAAATGTTTTTTGTTGATTTAACTTGCAAATTTTGTATACTTACCACTTCATTTGATTTGACTTCAAAAGCGACTATGGGAAAAACTTTTGGGTTGGTCCCGTTGATGGTTGGAGGTTCCCTAGCTATCATGTTGAGGAACCGTTCGTTAAGTTTCGGGGTTGGGTACAGCTCTATATCGCTGGGGAAGATGAAGCGGGTCATGGCTGCCTCCCTGGCGATATTCCGCGCCAAGTTGATAGGATACAGCATGCTGTGGTTAGTCGAGTACCTTAGGTTTGGATCCGCCAAAAAGGGCGCCGGTAATGAACAGTTAAAAGGGTCGGCTAACAATTCTTCGATGTGAGGAAACTGAAAAGAGATAATCATTTTTAAATAACAGACATATGACTCATCAGAATGAGATTGGCTCTACATATAAAATTAATGCCAAATGCGCGAGTATCTTTCCATTCTTACTAATTATCGATGAAGATATCTATGAAGCCTGCGTTCTGCCAGTTGGTATTTATGGTCTTGAAACTGTTACATTGTCCAAACAAAGTGCCGAGAAACTACGAGTGACCCAAAGAGCCATGGAAAGAGCCATGTTAGGAATAAGCCTAAGACACAGAGTTAGAAATGATACGGTGAGAGAAAAAACAAAGGTCACTGACATCATCCACCGGGTGGTGACTCTAAAATGGTAATGGGCAGGTCACGTAGCCGGAAGACGGCTGACTTGGAGACCGTGGACGGCAAGGAGAAGTGCAGGGTGACCGCAACTACGGTGGAAGGATGATCTGAACAGACACGTCGGAATAACTTGGATGTAGTCTGCATAGAACAGAGTGACATGAAAGCGAATGGAGAAGGCCCCTCTCCAGGAGTGAACGGGAATAGGCTGAGGTAGAAGATGAAGAAGAATTATCTAATATACAAATTTTCAAGAAATAATAAATATCGAGTAATGGATTAAATTTATGGAATCGACAAACAAGAACAAGACTATCTGTAATACGCAGTGGCGAGTATTGAGTATCTTTGGTCCCATTGTCAGGAGAGAGCTGGGTGTATTGTCATTGGAAGTGTTCCAGGCAAAAGAAATAGAGGCAGTTCTCTTGAGCGGTGGTGTGACCAGATTAACCCTCCCTTCCCTATGATGGGTATCTTCTACACCTTGCTTCTAATAATCATCAATATCTCTATAAATATAATAAATACAAGGTTAAGATTTTAGGTATTCCTCCATAATATAATTTACGCATTGATTTAAATAATACGAAGTATTTAAAAAATAATACTAACAATAATCAGAATTTATCGGGTACATCGTGGTGGTATTTTGTGAACATCGGAAACAAATTCGCGTGTAAACGGCGGGCCTAGGGATTGTATGAGCGAAGCTGACGAAAGGGCGCTGCTGCGTCCTATAACAGCTTCGGGTAAGCGGTGGGTAACCTTCTATGTCTTTATTTAACTGTTTGTTTATTATTTTTTATGTGTATTAACAATCACGGTATGTTAACCTACAATAAATAAAAATATAAAAAAGATGGATAATAATACAAGTCAGTAAAGCCTCTGCCGTGTCAGGATGTCTGAAGAATCTGGTCTGGAAGAACAAGCACATGCGTATCGACAGCAAGATCAGAATTTATAAAACATGCGTGCGACCTATCATGACGTACGCTGTAGAGACGCGGGCTGACACTGTGCGAACCAAGGGACTACTAAAAACATCGGAGATGAAGGTCCCAAGATCAAATTTTGGAAAAAATCTCCTTGATCGTGTCCGCAACGTAGACATAAGAAAAACTTGCGAAATAGAGGATATCGTTCACAGGAGTAGATCCAGAAGAAGATACTGGAGGGACCATGTAGCCCGAATGGATGGTGACAGACTTGCATGTACAGCCACTTATGAAATCCCCTCCGGACACCGCCCACCTGGAAGACCGCCTAAGAGATGGAGGGACAGCTGGATCTCATCATCCGACGAGATATGATTTCTGTGTCACAGATCGCCAGATCTATTAAAAGAAGAAGAAGATGAAGGAAAATGTATTCAAGGTTAAGGAAAAATAATTAGCCCTTTGGTCATATCTTTTTTTATGTATTTAAGACGAAACTATGTATAAATCAAAAACTATATTTCATAAGTTAGTCTGTGTTTTCATTTTGTGTATTTATATTTATTTGCATGAAACGGTATTCATGTTTATTGGAACGAAAAGAGAAGGATGGAGTGCCGCAACGGCGTGATGGTTAGTTAGTTAGTTTTGAATGAAACAGTTTGAATAAGTGATATTTTGGTTTCTTTAAAACACCTGTTTGACCTATGAAACTCAGATGTACGAGTATACAGACTGTCTTGAAGTACAGCGAAGTCAAAAATGCAATATTAGAATTGGGTATTTGGATAATTCTCAGTGTCCACAAATGTAACAATTTTTGAACAGTGATTTCGTATTAAATACACCAAGTTGGAGATCGGATACATATAGGACTTTGGTGTTAGCTGAATTGATTCAGAATATCTTAGCCAATATTATATTGAGGAATACAAATTCAAAGTTGACTCACCTCCTTTGGTACGTGGTTCTTGTGGAAGTAGACATGGAAAGTAACCCATTTCTTGATGAGGTCAGCCGCCTCCCCGCAGTCACGCAAGTAGCGGATGCTATTCACAGCGGAAGACAGGTCATCCCCGGAACCGTGGATGGCCAAACTGATTGGACTGTCCCATCTGATCAAACGCTTGAATTATAAATCAAACTTGGACACAAATAAAACACTTTGTCTGTAAAATATATAAATGACTACCCACGCTTTTGACAGTGGTTCCACGTTGTCCAAGAAAGTGTAGTCTCCTTGAGTTGTCAATGTTATGTAACTGTAACAAGGGATTTCTCCATGGTCCGCCTTCACATAGTTGACAAACACCCAGTAGTCGCCCCTCTGCGTAATTCTACTAGCATAGTCCCTGTCCTTACATTGTAGCATATCTTTCAGTTTTTCAAGAGTCTCAGGTTTCAATACAGTCTCATCAATAACCTCGGATACTTCTTCGTCTACGATTTCATCTGCACTTGATGTCTCATCTGTGAGCTTCTCATTACTGTCATCGAAGTTTTCGTCGTTGTCTTTTTTTGAATCGAAACCGCCAGTGATAATTTTTATTGCGCTTTCAGTACCATTCTCAACAACGCTGGATTTCCCAGTTATTGTGATTACGGCTCTTATTATATCATCTGTTATTTCCTCAGTCTTCAAATCTACAAATAAGCCATTTCCCAACATTTCTAAAGTCATGTTTTCTCTTGGGATCACTTCACTTGGATTAGCTAACGCCTCTTGCTGTCCCGTGCTGTTCCTCAACGCATGGTGTATGGATAAAGTCAACAATAAAGCTACAACGAAGGCGATGTATAATTTGAAGTCACTGAATTTCCGTGGATGGATGCTTCTCAATATAAGCGGAGATTTATGTGCGTAGGATATAGTCATCTGAAAATTAAAGGCGTATGCTTCATGAGTATCTGATGGCACGTTTCCACTGAGGCAACATGTGGCATGCGGCATTGATGCACGCGGTAAGGAGTAAGGATCTGGGAAGCACGTTTACAAGAGATGGAAGAATGGAGGAAGATATCAGAAAAAGGGTTGGGGCTGGAAACAAAATAAATGGTGCACTCACAGTCATTACTGCAAATAGAAATATATCGACTGAAGCAAAGATGGCAGTGCACAATGGAGTTCTAGTCCCGACCCTTATGTATGGAAGTGAAGCTTGAAGTTGGCAGAAAAAGGATGAAAGTAAGATAAATGCCGTAGAAATGAGGTCAATAAGAAGAATGTGCGAAAAAACAATGTATGATAGAATATCTAACGACGAAGTAAGAATGGAATGTAAGGAATATTCTGGTGTTCCTCACGCGATCTCTCAGTTTCTTGCCTGCCATATATTTTTATATACGAGGGTTGTCCGTAAAATAAATTTCCCTATTTTTTTCATAACGAAAACCATTTTTATTTACAACGAACAATACATTATTGGAAAGCTTAGACTTTCAGCTATTTTTCTACATAGTCCCCGTTGACTTCGATGCACTTTTTCATCCGGGTCACCAGGCTTTTGATTCCCTGGTCATAGAAGTCTTCCCCCAGGCCGTGAAGTTAGCCCAGAAGCTCTTCTTTCAGCTCATCTTCGTTTGCCAAATGCATTCCACCGAGGTGTTTCTTCAAATCAGGGAAGAGATGGTAGTCGCTCGGGGCCAAGTCCGGACTGTATAGTGGGTGTAGGACGATCTCCCATCCGAATTTCTCAATAAGCGCAGTGGTGACGCGGGCTGTTAGAATAACCTAAATGTTCTGTTAGGATCTTGTCTATAGTTGTCTTGCTGACATCTGGGATCATCTCGCTAAACCAACCCTCGTATAAAGAATATACGGAACATATATAAGGAAAAAAATATGGAACGTATATAAGGAAAAAAATATGGAACGTATATAAGGAAAAAAAAATATATATATATTCTTACCTTTGTATAGTCGGTTTCGCTGCTTACAATATCAAGACAAAGGACCCTGAAGCCAGGATATCACACGAGGTCACTGTTGAGCACTCGTGTAGCCGTGTACTGTTCTTCAACATTGAATCGTTACAATAAACATCTGTTTAAATATATGAAAAACACTCTCTAACACAATGCTTCCAAATCGTGCAAGAAATAATATGCCTCGCACTAACGAATTAACTAACTAACTAACGCGCCTTTATCCGGAGGGGTAGGCAGAAAGGAAAGATAAACATGTGCTAGTAGTGCCGAAGCTGCTCAATGTTGTTTTTTTTCTCTTTTTTAAACTTTTCAACTTATGATTGTATTATAATTCTCTGACTGTTTATGTAATGTTAATAATTTACGAGAACTTGTAATTGTCTTTCATTTTTATTTTCCTAACTGTGTGCTTTTTTTTCTCATGTATAAGCTGCATGTTCTTTAAAAAAATAAATTATGTCCATTTCTCTTCTCTTACAGGGCTTTTTGGGATGGTTGGCAGAAATCACCTCTAGGCAATTAATTTGGTCTTATGTATCATTTAAGTATATGTAAATACACGTACATATAAGAGTCATGTTTGTGCATGTATAGATTATTTTAATAAATAACAATAAAATGTATTAAAATAATATGTGACCTGCATAATATACTGTTAATATTTGTTTATCTGCAAAATCCAATTAAATTTTTTTGACAATTTAAATGTAAGATTTTTTGATTAAATTTTACTTTAAAATAATAATTATGTATAAATACAAGAAGCAAGATTTTTTTTTCAATATCTTATCAACAAACAATTAATTTGCGTTTTTTGTTCATTTCGTTCACTGTGGGGCGTCTCACCTACGGTACGTATGAGTGAAATAAAATACGGCGCGTATGAGTAGAACAAAACATACACTTAGGTCATTTCTGCGCATGTCAGCGGAGTCATTTGCAACGCAACGAATTAACCGTCGCGTTGCCATGTGGTCAATTGAGTTTCCACTGCCAATTTAAAGTTGATTTTCTTAAAACCTATGGACCCTAATATTATAAAAAAATTGTAATCCTCCATTGAAGTGTTCTCAATATTTCGTAATAAAAAAAAAAGCAAAAAATTACTTCCTTCATCCCAAAAAAAAATTTTTTCTAAGACTGCCCTCACCTTCATTCGTGTTAAGGTAGAATTTGTTTTGCTAATATTTACAACTTTATCAAAAGTGACAAATACTTACTCGCTGTTTTGAACGTATTATAAATTATATGTTTGACCTTTTCAATAGGTACGTAAGAATACCGACTGTGGATGGAAACGCAGCACGCAACTTAATAATATCAGAACTGTGAAAAGATTAACACTTTACCAAAAGGAACAAATATTAATACGTACTCGTTGTCTTGAACGTACTATACATTTTGCCTAGGTGCCTTTATCATACGTAAAATCTCGTAAAGTCTCGCCCCGCCGGCGGGGCAAGACAAGTTTATACTTGGTGTCAGTTGCTCGTATGCTGTGACGCATTCCATATCAGAAATCGCATGGTTCCAGAAAAAAATTAATAATGATATGTTTTTCAAATAATTCATGTATGTTATAGATATCGATCTATTCCTAATGAAATTCCCTACAAGATGACATAAATTAAATTTTGATTCATCGAGTCATATGCTTGATATTTAGATAAAGTTAGCGGTAAACTGAATTTACCACATGGGAGCGAGCGTTTTGTTTTGAACACGGTACGTTAAGGGTTAAGGCAAGCCCGGCTTTTCGGCTTGTAGAGTACCGCCACAGAATATGATTTTTTTTATAAATCATAGCTTCTATCCGTCGGATTCGACACTTCTCGCTAGTGTAGTGTAGACGATATATTGGATTTCGGCAACCAAAGGGTTAACCGTCGCATGCAAGTAATCTACCTGCAATATAAATATACGTGTCAGCGAGATGACATATTTGTACGCTTATGCGATTTTGTCTGGTGCCAGAGTTATGATAAAAAATCTTTTTTCGTCTACAAGTATTTGTATACATTCAAAATGTTATAAAAAACAAAAACTGGTCAAAATTATAGCATATAGATTAGAGTGACATCTCCAGGCGGTTTCCGGCAATACGCTAAATGGGGGTAGCCTTTCACATTGCGTTAAAAAGATATTCTGCTTAATGCTTAAAATACAATATTCATAGATGGCGTTAGTGTGTAGATTGAATAAACTACTATGCGGTGGTGTGGCAGATTGACATAATACAATTTCCAAAAATTTGTCAGACATGGTGGTCATAAGAAAAAAGGTGGAATGGGGATGTTGTATTGCATAAAGCGTGCGCTTAACCCAACCAATGACAGGTCATAATTCCTGTAAACACCTCGATCAACCATATTCTGTTTCCAATTTGCATCTTCGTCTCTATTGAGATAAAATTAATCTTTGAATTGTTATTATTATTATTATTATTATTATTATTATTTTGTTGAATCGCTCTTTACATCATGACAACATGAGCCAAATTAAGGGTATTATAGCTATCATAGTGATTCTCGTGACATGTGATAGGTAGCTAATCTATCGCCATTTTATTGTCACGTGAATTCTACACCAGACCAAAGACAGTGTGACAATCACACTGCCCTCGCCGGGAATCGAACCCGGAACCTTCGGGGTGGCAGTCAATGCACTTACCACTCGGTAAGTGCTTTGATATTTCCACAGATAATACTGTTGAAATATCAAAGTGTTTCCGCCAAAACAATTCAATAAAGGGGCCATAGATTGTTTTATCCCCCACGATGCAGAACCAACCTGCCAATGGTTATGCCAGTAGGTAGAGCAATATATTTGCTAAATCGTGTATTTTGTGAGGGAAGCACTGTCTTTATTATATTCATATAATGAGTCTGTATTCATTTTATTGTTTTGTCATATATCTCATGTTCTATCAAGCATGTTCTAAAAAAAAAAAATTGTATTGATTAAGTATTTTTGAATTTGGTTTTTATTATTTTTATTGGAACTTACCATAACCTATTTCTTTATTAATATATGTTAGCAGTATTATTTAACACCTTAAGACAGGTAAATTTAATACAAAGATCAAAGAAATAAATAGCGCTAGATTGTTTTTTTTATCAATATTTAATTTTTAAGGATTAATTGTATCTCAATAGAGACGAAGATGTACATTTTTGGATGCGAATAGGTTAAAAAAAACTAGACGCTGTTTACATTTTATTTATTATTAATAGAAAAAGCATATAGAGAAGAGTGCTGGGCCAACAAAAAAGTCCAAGAACGTCGAGTCCATGCTGTCGAGATGAAAATGTTGAGTTGGGCCGGAAGCGTCACAAGGCTGGACCACGTAAGGAACGAATATGTGAGGGGTAGCTTTAAGGTTGCTCCAATAACGGACAATATGAGAGAATCTCGACTCCAGTGGTACGGTCATGTGATGCGAAGTGACAGCGAAAATATTGTCCAAAAAACCCAAAAAAGCCTCCCACGTAACTAAGAAGAAGAGACCGCCCAACATGGTGGGCCAACATGAAAGATTTGCAACACGATCACTTTTTATATTTTGTATGTCCGATCCCTAATGTATGGAAGCGAAGCATGGAACTGGCAGAAGAAGCGGTAGATAAATTAATGCGGTAGAGATGAGGTACCTAAGACGTATGTGTGGTAAAACGATATACGACAGAATCTCAAATGCTGATATAAGAAAGGGACTCTAGAGCGGAAGAAGGTATTATGAACAAAATTATGAAAGGATCGCTGCGATGGTTCGGAAATATCGCCTCTTTGCAAGAATAACGTGACTTTACACAATTATTTTCTACAAAAACATGGTATTTTTAAAGTAAAAAACGGAGAATTTATGAGGAAAAGAGACAACACAACAGTGGTATACTCGTATTGTGTTGTCACGCTTTCTCTTTCAGACGGGTATCTTGTTTCATTTTTAAATTTTTCGAGATAACACGTTATTCTTGCAAAGAGGGGATATGGAACGCATGGATGGAGAAAGAATGGTTAAGAAAGTATACTTTAATGATGTTAATGGAGTATGGAGTCGAGGCAGACTGAGGAAAACATGGCATGACCAAATTAATCAAATTTTAAAGGTTGGTCATGTAAGAAGTCGGAGGAATCAACGTGCGTGTATGACTTGTTGTATGAATGTGGAGGAAGCTAGAGAGGTTTGCCAGGATAGAGTAGTGTGGCGGTCCATTCTCTATGCCTATCCCTGCGGGGAAACGGCGTGATGGTTTGTTTGTTTGTTTGTGATCATACACAATTTTTCCACATATTCGTCTAAGATTTCTCATTTTCATTTATTCTACTTTCATCCTTCTTTTGCTAGTTCCATGCTTCGCTTCCATAAATACAATGTTAAATATTAAAGTCTCTCTCCTCTCCAGGTAATCGGCAACTCCTCAAAAGGGCTAACATTGTTGCAAATCACCTCCCTGGAGCGAATTATCTATACGTCTCGAAGAATGTATCTTTTGATCAGGTGTTAGGCGCTCGTGTTGTATAATATGAGATATTTCCAAGTATGCACCCTGCTCTTGCGCCATATATATAGTCAAGTTCTTTTCGCATCACGTGTCCAATGAGATGGTCGGTCTTTTCAGTTTCTGCGTCTCGCAATTTGTCCGCAACACGCTTCTTGACACCAGGTTTGTGCGTCAGGAATACATTCTTCAAAACCAAATAATCGTAGTTCAGAAGACACATTATATAATTCTGAAAAAAAAAACAATATACTTTATTGAAATGTGTTAAGAGAGTTAAGGATCGGGTGGTGGTCTAGGGGAGGGATGGTGAACCTTATTGAGAAGGGTGGACACCACAATCACAAAAAACGCGTTTAGAGTGTCAGAAATGAAAACTCTCAGAAATATATCTGGCAAGACATTGCAAGAGAGGATAAGGAATACACGGATAAGGGAGGTGGAGGATGTCGTAAGGTGGGGAAGGCAAAGGAGAAGATACTGGTATGCACACGTGAGGAGAATGGATCCATCCAGACTCCCCTTCATTGTGTTACACGGTCAGCCCCATGGTAGACGACCCCTGGCAGACCACCAAAGAGATTAAGCGTTTATATCTGACAGTCAATTACGTACCTGAGGCATCTTGTCGCTCTTGCCATCCCAAGTGAGTCGCTCATCGAATAGTGGTTCATCTTGTGTCCCGATGAAAAAAGGTTCCCAAACTCTGTGAGGGCCTACGCGTTTTCCCAACGTAAATATATCCAATTCTAAAATCAGAAACAACATTTGGGCAAGATTAATTATTTTATTACAAAAATATATATATTTTTTGGTGGAAAATACGTGATTTTAGAAATTGGATAGGCTATATTTAATTTCAATTATTTTTAAATCATAAACATAACTGTAAATTACCAAATCGCTTATGAATACAGAAAACAAAAAAAACAAAAACAGTTTTAAACGCAAAGAATTTCTGCCATTAACTTCTTCTTATTTTTCTTCGTCAGACTATTCCCGTCCACTCCTGGACAAATGCCTCCTACATTCGCCATGTCACTTTGTCTTGTGCAGACTGCATCCAGGTTATTCCGACGTGTCTGTTCAGATCATCCTTCCACCGTATTTGCGGTCACCCTGCACTTCTCTTTGCCGTCCACGGTCTCCAAATCAGCAGTCTTCTTGTCCATTTTTTATCTGAACTTCTGGTTACGTGACATGCCCATTGTCATTTTAGAGTCGCCACCCGGTGGATGATGTCAGTGACCTTTGTTTTTTCTCTCACCGTATCGTTTCTGACTCTCTGTCTTAGGCTTATTCCTAACATGGCTCTTTCCATGGCTCTTTGGGTCACTCGTATTTTCTCAGTACTTTGTTTGGACAATGTTACAGTTTCAAGACCACAAGTACCAACTGGCAGAACGCAGGCTTCATACACTTTTCGTTTCAGGTTGATCGGTATTTTTCGGTTTTTAAGGATGTGTTTCCGGTTGTGGGGGTCTCTTTCCAGGATAGAAGGGAGTGGAAAATACGGGACTTGGCCTACGTCCAGAAGTGAAGTGAACAGGCTGGCGAAGATTTTGTTTAATGCGGTGGCCACACCAGTGTACAAAATTCCAACCGACTTTTTACCAAGGAGTCATACAACAAGTTTTTGAAAGGGAAGAGCAAATCACAGTTTTTGATATAAGTGGGAATGAAGAGAACTTGGAACAGGTGAGGGAATTTGTGTATTTAGGTAGCATGTTCACAGCGGATGGCCGAACGGACAGTGATGTTGAAAGAAGGGTTGGTGCGGATAACAAAGTGAATGGAGCTTTAAAAATAGTCATTGGAAATAAGAATTTATCAATGAAAGCGAAAATGGCCATTCACAATGGAGTTCTGATCCCAACCCTTATGTTTGGAAGCGAAGCATGGAACAGGCAGAAGAAAGATGAAAGCAGAATTAATGCGGTAGAGATGAGGTCCCTAAGACGTATCTCAAATTCTGATTTTAGAAAGAATGTAGAGCGAAAGAAGGTATTATGAACAAAATTATGAAAGGATCGCTGCGTTGGTTCGGACATATGGAGCGCATGGGTGAAGAAAGAATGGTTAAAAAAGTATTCGTTAACGATATAAATGGAGTACGGAGTCGATGTAGACCGAGGAAATCATGGTATGACCAAATTAATAAATTTTTAAAGGTTGGTCATGTCAGAAGCCTGAAGAATCGACGTGCGTGTATGACTCGCTGTATGAATGTAGAGGAAGCTAGAGAGGTGTGTCAGGGTAGAGTAGTGTGGCGGTCAATTGTCTCTGCCTACCCCTGCGGGGAAACGGCGCTATGGTTTGTTGTTGTTGTTGTTATGCAATAAACCCCTTGTGGCCAAGTAGAATCTGGTACTTACGGCCGGTGTCTTCCTCTGCTATCCACTCGTTCACTCGAGGCACATTGTGGCAATAAGGGCACATCAATGCGTGAAACGTAAATGCTCTCTGTTCCTTAAGCATGGTCTGAAGTTCCGATTTATTCTTTGCAGCCTAGAAGAACATTCAATACATAACTTTTAAAGAGTTTACGGTTTTTGGTCACTGTACGAAGTGCAAAAATTTGATCCATACATCCTATGCCATTCATAAAGGCGCCTTGCACATCCCAAACTCTATCACTCGTCGTCTTTCTTACTCTTTCTATTAAAATTCTGCCATAGATTTTACCAATAACACTCAAAATACTAATAGCTCTGTAGTTTCCACATTCCATACGGGATCCTTTTTCTTTGTACAGAGGCAAGATAACTGCTCTCCTCCAGTCGAGTGTGGTATATCCTGTGGTTGAACAGTTTACATATCCATGCGGAAACTACTTCGCCACCGTTTTTGATAAATTCTATAGCGATGCAGTCATACCCTACAGCTTTTCTAGTTTTCATTGCTTTCACAGATCTTTCAATCTCATTCATATTCATTCCTGTATTGTCATTTATACCAATCGCGCTTGCACCAGTTATAATGCTTTCATCAACACTTGTATCACCACCATACATTTCGTTAAAGTACTCCATCCATCTATCTTGTACGATCTTACTTTCCGTTAACATTCTTCCCTCACTATCCAAAATTGCTTTTACACATCCGCTTTCAGGAGGATTTCGGACTTTCTTCACTTCCTTCCAAAACATGTTTATATTGTCCTGGAAGTTGTTGGTCATTTTGAGCCCTTCTTCCTCCTTCAGCTTTTCTTTTCGCGCTTTCACCACCGACTTCACTCTCTTCTTGCATACCTTATACAAATCTTTTGCACTTTCATACTTACCTCTGTCATTCTTTAACTGCATAATCATCCTTAATTAAGCATCCATCTTCTCTTTAACTGCACTCTTTACGTCATCATTCCACCACGCATCCCCTTTCCTTCTTCCTTGTACACATACACCACACGATTCTTTCGCTGCTTCACACAAACTTTTCTTTAAATACTCCCAGGTATCGTCAACATTCAACAAGCTTACATCAGGCACACTCAATCTTTCGTTCACTTTTCTCACGAAATTATCTCTTATGTCGTTGTTTTGTAGTTTTTCAACTTTGACTCGAGTTGGTGCGGCCACTGTTTTGCTTTTTCTGGTTCGCCATCCCCGGAATAAGATCACTTTTGCCACTACTAAAGAGTGATCCGTTTCCATTTCGGCTCCCCTGAAAACCCTCGTATCAACAGTATCCGTCCGTAATCTAGAGTCTACAATGACGTAATCTATAATAGACCTTTCGTTTCCTCTTTCCCAAGTATATTGATGAATTCTCTTATGATCGAAAAAGTTTCGATACAAAGAGACTCCATTCCACGCACACTCCAAGCAGTCTCCTTCCATTGTCATTTATTATTCTATCTCCAAACCTTCCCAGGCAATCCTCATATCCACTCCTTCGAATTCCCACCCGACCATTCATATCACCCGCAATTATTAACCTTTCATTGTCTTTCTTGTACATCAATGTCTCGCTCACCTTATCCCAAAACTCATCCTTAATCGCCTCATTTTCGTTGTTGACGGGAGCATAACCAATTAACAGGAATACTCTCGTTAACCCGATCTTGAAGCGAATCTACACGTGTCCTGTCAGGTCTCCCTAACGTTGACTATCACCTTCATAGTGATGACCTGGGGAAAAATTTCCAGAGTGGTATCCCCTTGCCTTCTCTGGAGGATTTTCTGTCGGAGTTACCTTCCCTTAGCTGGGTGTATCCAGTTTTATGGCGCTGGAAGCTCGCCATTCGTCCTCTCTATCTGCTATGGCACTAAGTACTATGTGCCACATTGCCCGGGGTTCGCGGGGTCTTTAAAAAGACCTCTCGTGGACGCTAGAGAGTTGGACTTGATAGTAGTGTTGCTGTTGTAAATGCAACATGGCGCCTTACGACATTTTGTAGAGGCATACTTTCCAGCAAAACATACCCCATCATAGCCCTACTACCCTTTTGAACCACATACTGGTTATTAATTTCTTTAAATGTATGTTTGTTTATTTGAAAATGCAATTTTTGTGTACTTACCACTTCATTATATCTGACTTCAAAAACGGCTAAAGGAAAAACTTTTGGGTTGGTTCCGTTGATGGTTGGAGGTTCCCTAGCTATCATGTTGAGGAACCGCTCGTTAAGTTTCGGGGTTGGGTACAGCTCTATATCGCTGGGGAAGATGAAGTGGGTCATGGCTGCCTCCCTGGCGACATTCCTCGCCAGGTTGATAGGATACTTGAGGCTGTGGTTGGCTGAGTACCTGAGGCTTGCATCCCCCAAGAAGGGCGCAGGTAATGAACAGTTAAAAGGGTTGCTTAATACTTCTTCGATGTGAGGAATCTGAAAAGAGTAAATAACACACATAAGACTCATCAGAATGCGCTGGACACGTAACAAGAATGCCAAATGCGCGAGTACCTAAGAGAATAATTAATGGATATCCAGGGGTAGAAGACTTGGATCTTCTAGCTTACAGAGGTTCAGCTCATGTGGCTATTCCTCTTACGTCTGATGGGAACATTGTTAGAAGGTGATTTGGTGGGTTGTTGGTTTATGCGAGGGCATGATTTGTGTGGTCTGGAGTGTAGAATTAGTCTTTAGTTAACAATATTAAAGGGTGTTTTTTTTAGCGTATACAATACATATTCAAATGAAAAAAAAAACATTAAAATAATGTGATGTCTTTGATATTGGCTTTATTTAATAGATGATTTTATGCCATTATTGTTTAAATATGATTTCGGGCATATGAGCGCCACGGCTAGCTCGAATGAAGCGCAATCGTGAAATCCAATTTTCGACAATTGTCGTCTTTGTGGATGCGTATTATGCACTAGAGTGTACGTGGTGCGAGAACAATCCATGGTCTTCCGAATAACTTGCTCGGATGGACGATTGTGTCGACCGTAAAATGGACGTAGTGCACGATAAGTTTGGCGAACCGAACCACGATTTTCAAAATAAACTTGCACAATTTGCAAGCGCTGTTCTGGCGTTAGTCTATTCATGGTTAAATGGCAAAACGTACTGACTACAAGTCAACTGTCAACTGTGAAATTGTCAGTCTGTAGAAATAATGTTGCCAGTTTAAAAACCAAACCCCTAAAAAACACTATGTATTAAGGCGTAGATTTTATGGGAATGACATGATTCGCTTTGGTTTTGCATTATCAAATGATAATCTTTTAACTAACTAACTAACTAAATAACCATCACGCCGTCTCCCCGAAGGAGTAGGCAAAAATAATGGACTGCCACACTTTTCTTTCCTGACATATTTCCCTCGATTCCTCAACATTCATACATCGTATCATGCACGCGCGTCGATTTTTCTGACTCCTCACATGGCCGACATTCAATATTTGATTTATTTGATCGTCTCTCTATTTCTGGTTCCATTTACATCGTTAACATATAATTTTTTACCATCCTTTCTTCATTCATTCTTTCCATATGTCCAAAGCATCTTAATGGTCCTTTCATTATTTTGTTCATAACACCATCATTCGCACCGCATTCATTTATTATATTTTCATTCGACACTCTATCATACACAGAGTATCCACACATTCGTCTAAGAGATCTCATTTCTACTGAATTTATTCTACTTTCATCCTTCTTTTGCCAGTTCCATGCTTCGCTTCCATACATAAGGGTCGGTAGAAGAACAGCATTGTGCACTGCCATTATAGCTTTTTTGGATAGGTTTTTGTTTGCGATGACAACTTTAAGTGCACCATTCACTTTGTTGCCTGCCCCAACCCTTCTTTCAATATCCCTGGTTATACATATCTGTTTTATTTAAGACGAAACTATGAACGTATGTTTTATATAAAAAACTATATTTTAACAGTTGGTCTGTCTTTTAATTTTAATTGGTATTTAGTATTTATATTTATTTTAATGAAACAGTTTAAACAAACGATATTTTGGTTTCTTTAAAACACCTGTTTTACCGATGCAACTTAGGTGTATGGAATATAGACTGTCTTGAAATACGTTTTGTTTTTTGAATGTATACAAAAACTACTTGTAGACAAATACTGGATTTTACCCATTGCGAAAGAGATACACGGGCAAAAGGTGGACCTGATAAGGTTTGCTGTTATGGTTGCTGAAAGTGAAGAAGAACTGCAAGAGACCTTAACATCTTTGCAAAGCATTCTTCAAAATAACTACAACATGAAGATAAATAAAGACAAAACAAAGCTGCTGACTGTAGGCCGAACGCAACATCAGATGAGAGTAGTGATGTCAGGAGTTCCACTAAAGAACACCAAGGAGTTTGTCTACCTCGGGAGCAAAATAACATGGGACGGTCGGTCTAAGAGCGAAGTCGATAGCCGTATACATCAGGCTAGGTTTGCATTTAATAAAAGGTCGAAAATAATAGAATCAAATAATATAGACCTAAAACTGAGAATACTCCTCATCAAGACCTATGTATGGAGTATCTTGATGTACGGCTGCGAGACATGGTGCCTATCCGAAAGAGATAAACTTAGACTAGAGGCTTTTGAGATGTGGTCCTATAGAAGACTATTAGGAATTTCCTAGAGAGACCACATCACGAATGAGGAGGTTCTTCAAAGAATCGAAGAAGGAAGGTACCTGCTCAGGACCTTGTCCGAAAGGCGTGCAAGATGGATCGGCCATGTAATACGACAAGAAGGCCTCTTGCATGCCATAATGGAGGGTACGACCGAGGGGACCAACTCTAGGGGACGCCCACGCCGAGAGTACCTGGAGGACCTATTGGTGGACGTGCGCTGCTCATCATAATATATGCAGATTTCAAAAGAGCCGCACAAGACAGGGAAGAATGGAAGAGAAGAATAGAAGAAATTGCAGCAAACCAATCCCAGGATTGAAACTTTCTAACTAACCCATTGCGGGTTACTCATTTTTAAGGATTAATTGTATCTCAGTAGAGACGAAGATGTAAATTGTTTTTTTGGAAACAGAATATGGTAGTCGAGGCATTTATAGGACTTATGACCTGTCATTGGTTGGGTTAAGCGATCGCTTTATGTTAACAATATTCCCCATTTCGCCCTTATTACAACCACCAATCTGACAAATTTTTAAAAGATGTATATATGCTACTGTGTCAAGAAACACTTCGCATTTTTTTAGGTCAATCTACACTAGCGCCATCTATTAAGATTATATGTAAGTATTAAGCAGAAAATCTTTATTAATACAATGTCAAAGGCTCACGCAATTATCATACTGCTAGACATCGCCTGGATATCCAATCTCCAATTTTTATGCTTTTAACTTGGACCAGTTTTCATACAATTTGTTTTTGAATGTATACAAATACTTGTAGACAAATACTGGATTTTACCCATTGCGGGTTAATCAGTTTAAATAATGTTGTTAACATAAAGCGATCGCTTAACCCAACCAATGACAGGTCATAAGTCCTGTAAACGCCTCGACTACCATATTCTGTTTCCAGAAAAAAACTATTTACATCTTCGTCTCTATTGAGATACAATTAATCATTAGAATTTCGTATTTGGATAAATCTCTGTCTCCACGAGTTGACAAATTTTTGAAGAGTGATTTCAATATGAAATGCATTGAGTTGGAGTTTGAAAACATAGAGGACTTTGGTGTCAATATTCAGAATATCTTAGTCAATATTATATTGAGGAATACAAATTCAAGTCGACTCACCTCTTTTGGTATGTGGTCCTTGTGGAATAAGACATGGAAAGTAACCCATTTTTTGACGAGGTTAGCCGCCTCTCCGCAGTCACGTAAGTAGCGGATGCTGTCGACAGCTGTAGACAGGTCATATCCGGAAGCGTGGATGGCCAAACTGACTGGACTGTCCCATCTGATCAAACGCTTGAATTATAAATCAAATCTTGGACACAAATGAAACACTATGTCTGTAAAATATATAAATGACTACCCACGCTTTTAACAGTGGTTCCACGTTGTCCAAGAAAATGTGATCTCCTTGAGTTGTCAGTGTTATGTAACTGTGACAAGGGAGTTCTCCATGGTCCGCCTTCACATAGTTGACAAACACCCAGTACTCGCCCCTCTGCATAATTCTACTAGCATAGCTCCTGTTCTCACATTGTAGAATATCTTTAAGTTTTTCAAGAGTCTCAGGTTTCAATACAGTCTCATCAATAACCTCGTACACTTCTTCGTGTACGATTTCCACTGCACTTTTTATTTCATCTGTGAGTTTCTCATAAATGTCATCAAAGTTTTCGTCGCTGTCTTCTATTGAATTAAAGCCGCCAGTGAACATTTTTATTGCGTTTTTAGTACCATTCTCGACAATGCTGGATTTCCCAGTTATTGTGATTACGGCTCTTATTACATCTTCTGATATTTCCTCTGTTTTCAAATTTACGAAGACGCCATTCCATAATATGTCTATAGGCAATGTTTCGTTTGGGACCACTCCACTTGGATCAGCTAACGTCTCTTGTTGTCCCGTGCTGTTCCTCAACGAATGGTGTAAGGAAAAAACCACCAATAAAGCTACAACGAAGGCGATGTTTAATTTGTAGCCACCGAATTTCCGTGAGATGGTTCTCAATATAAGCGGAGATTTAAGTGCGGAGGATATAGTCATCTGAAAATTGAAAGGCGCATGCTGTAAAGCCGTGCCATACTGTTCTAAACAAGCCCTCCACATCGGTCTCCATCGGCGGTTTAAAACTGTGTAGACACTTGTTTGAAACCAAAATTCGTTTGACCTTCAACAAACTTTGTGGACGGATGCGCATAGTATGCGTGTGGATCCACCGTTTAAACACACATTCCACATGTGGAGAGCTTGTTTACAACAGTGGGCACCACAGCTCACACCAACCATGGGCACCACAGCTCTCCACCAAGGTCATCCCTGTGGAGAGCTTGTTTCAAACAGTGTGGCAGGGCCTTTATGAGTGTCTAATGGCACGTTTCCAATGAGGCAAAATCTGGGCAACATGTGGCATTGACAAACGCGACAAGGAGTATTTCAAGCAAAGCAACTCTGCGACATGTGCAAGTAACAATGAAGCAATCCAAATTTCGGCCCGTGTTGCCAGTCACATGAACCATTGTGCGACAAAAATACAGAAGCCAAATAGAAGTGGATGAATGCTGCAGAAAAACGGGCGATATTGAGTGGAATATACAGAAACTGATTATATTATTGTTTGAAGACTGCCTTCGTCACCAGAGTTGTCGAACAACAAAAGTGCTTCATATAAAGACAGGGATGTGAAAAGTGACAAAGTAAAACTACTTGTTCAGAATTTCGGGATCTTAAATAAACAATGAAAATGACACTGTTTTATTAAAATAACATATTTATATTATTCATCTTCTTCCTCAGCCTATTCCCGCCCACTCCTGGACAAAAGCCTCCTCCATTTGCTTCCATGTCACTCTGTCCTGTGCAGACTGCATCCAGGTTAGTCCGACGTGTCTGTTCAGATCATCCTTCCACCATAGTTGCGGTCGCCCTGCACTTCTCTTCGCCGTCCACGGTCTCCAAGTCAGCAGTTTTATTGTTCACTTTTCATCTGAGCTTCTGGCTAGGTAACCTGCCCATTGCCTTTTTAGAGTCGCCACCCGGTGGATGATATCAGTGACCTTTGTTTTTTTTCTCACCGTATCGTTTCTGACTCTGTCTCTTAGGCTAATTCCTAACACGGCTCATTCTATGGCTCTTTGGGTCACTCGTGGTTTCTCGGCACTTTGTTTGGACAATGTTACAGCTGTTGATTTGCTGCATTTTATTTGGCAGTCCAATACAATGCGAGGGAATCTGAATCAAAAGACGTGCGTGCATGACGATGTATCAATGTTGAGGAAACAAGAGAAGTATGTGAAGAAAAAACAGTATGGCGGTCCATAAATTTCTGCCTACATCTTCGGAGAGATGGAGTAATGGTTAGTTAGTTATTTTTTTTTATAAAAATTGCGATTAGCGAATTTCTCTAATTTACAGAGAAAATAGTCATGGAAACTAGGGACAGGAGCACAGGGAACTTAACATAGATTAAGATTTTTTATTTCTTTCATAATTCCAAGTTTTCTCTCTCATCCTGCACTCTGTCACAATTTCTTAATAGACCAAAAAATCGTGTACCATATTTTGCTTTGTTTTGTTAGATTGGGTCATAGAAGTGGATTGAAATTAAACTGGATTAAATGTGGCCTAGATACCATTTTGCCTTTTGCTTTTTTTTTTCGGGAATGGTGCATTCTCCAGCTAATGTAAGTTATACATGGATGGGGGGCGGGCCTAGGGATTATTTGAGCGAAGCTGACGAAGGGGCGCCGCTGCGTCCTATAACAGCATCGGGTAAGCGGCGGGTAACCTTCTTTGTCTTTATTTAACTGTTAGTTTGTTCATTTGCATTTATATTAACAATCACTGTATGTTACCCTACAATAAATAAATATATTCCCTAATTTACAAATGTCCAAAAAATGTATAATACCTTAGCGAGGCGAACCATGTCATTGCCATAAAATGAATAAATATTTGTATTCGCCTTAATTATCCCATTGTCATACTGCCATCTATCGCTTCGTATTTAAACTATTATCCGGGATTCGAACCATTTAAAAAAAATATATATTTGAAATATTTTCGTAGATAAATTTAAAAAAAGAACTTACCATCTCGTCATCCCCGGAATGAATATGGAGAAAAATGGACCTTCACACTGTTCTTTCTTGAGACACTCTCGATTACTCAACTGCATACACGTCGATTTTGATTATTTTTTTGCGAATTTTTCGATATAACTTTTGGATGTTGGATTACAGAGGGCGCCAGATTACCGAGGTTCGATTGTATTCCTAAAATGTGTATCTTCACAGACATATGCAGGTGGATGTGCGTTCAGCAATGACCTACAGCTAAGGAGTGTTGGCCACACAAAAAATATTAGTAGGACAAGATGAGGACGCTTAGATGAGCGAGCGGAAAAACGCTGGTCAATCACATCAGACCATTCACATCTGCGGCAGTTTCAGAGCGAGGCCAACCTCAGATAAACTGGAAGAGAATCGTTTTAGATGGTACGGCCTCGTTATGTAACACGGTAACATAATTGAGAATGTCCAAGAGTATACATACCTGGGACACGATATTCGATTGGGCCGAGATAACCAAAGCGCAGAGCTAAAAATAATAATTGGACTAAGCTGGGCAGCTTTCGGAAACATGAGTTACATCCTTAAAAACCGGAAAATACCGATCAACCTGAAACGAAAAGTCTATGAAGCCTGCGTTCTGCCAGTTGGTACTTATGGTCTTGAAACTGTTACATTGTCCAAAAAAAGTGCCGAGAATTTACGAGTGACCCAAAGAGCCATGCAAAGAGCCATGTTAGGAATAAGCCTAATAGACAGAGTCAGAAACGATACGGTGAGAGAAAAAACAAAGGTCATTGACATCATCCACCGGATGGCGACTCTAAAATGGCAATGGGCAGGTCACGTAACCAGAAGCTCAGATGAATGGTGGACAAAAAGACTGCTGACTTGGAGACCGTGGACGGCAAAGGTAAATGCAGGGCGACCGCAACTACGGTGGAAGGATGATCTGAACAGACACGTCGGAATAACCTGGATGCAGTCTGCACAGGACAGAGTGACATGGAAGCGAATGCAGAAGGCCTTTGTCCAGGAGTGGACGGGAATAGGCTGAGGAAGAAGAAGAAGAAAAAATGTAACACGGAGGGTAATGGAGACAGACCAGCGATCTAGAGGACATAGTAGATCCAAGTTGACGTGGATGAGACTTGTTCAAAGGAGTCTCAAAATATATCGGAGTCTACTAGACGCTAAATAAGACAGACAGTCCTGTAGACACCAGTCAAGAAGAGGGGACTCTAAGTTAATTGGACAAGGCTAACGAGAAAAAGTACCTTCAAAGATATGGCGAGTTCTGGAGCAGTGGGTTCCTCTTATCAAGACTTGAACGATTCCCGTAGTGAAGATAATGCCAAACTGGCAACATTTGCCAACGTCGCCTGACGGCAGAGCGAGATGACACAAATGATCGCGATGTTCTTGTCAGATCGGATCCGCCCGACTGAAGATTAAACAAACAAGCGAAACACGAAATATCAAATAGCAAAATTAATTATTTTCTTAAACAAACAAAATAGACATGTGGTTTTGAATATACTATATTAACCAACCACCTAAATAAACATTTAATCTGAATTCAAAGCAAAGAATCAAGTGTCATGTTAGAGAGATTTATGAGATACACGGGAGATTCTTATGAAACACTATGTTACATGGGGGAGTTTGGTAGCTATCCGTGGCTTTATCCCACTGCATTCCTCTTGGGTATGATGGGGACCAATAGTCTACAGATAAGGAGGGATGGGTCCACTTCCTAAAAGGGGGAAGACCTCCTAAAAGAGAAGGATAGCTGGGAATCCACCCACAGAAGAAGCAACTCTCTGGAGAAGAGACCACACTCTATAGAGTTATATGCTATAGCAAAGAAGGAGACGAAGAAGAACTATGGTTACTAATTAAAACTAACTAATCATCAGCTTAAAAATTAGAAAGGTCTTATATTTGGGTTATGTAAGGGGGAAAAATACAACCTCCTTCGACTGATATTAATGGGTAAAGTGGAGAGACGTCGGGGAGTTGGTAGAAGGCAGCTGTCCTGGCTGCGGAACATCAAAGAGTGGACAGGAATAACAAGATTTCAGAACCTGTTCCAAGTGGCGCAGCATAGAGATGCCTTTGCTGCAGTGATCGCCAACGTTGGGGGGACCTGACAAGGCACCGAAAGAAGAAGAAGAACCATCAGCGTAATCAAAACTCCTGATACCTATACAAAACGGTCATAAGGCCAATCTTCACTTATGCAGCCCCAATCTGGGGCTATGCAGCTTCCAGTCACATACGAAAACTCCAAATCCTGCAAAATAAGGCTATCCGTTTATCGCTTGGTGCGCCTTCATGGACCAGGATCACACAACTGCACCTAGAATAAGAAATCCCGATGATAGATGAATTCATGCTGAAACTTGCCGAACGTTTTTACAAAGGACTACCTTCACATCCTAACCCCACAATAAAATACCTCTCGAATTACGACCCAAACTCCTCCAGCCGCCATCATCATCATCAGCCGTCTGTCATCCACTGCTGAATGTAGGCCTCTCCCAAAGCCCGCCACCGCCCCCTATCCATTGCCGCTCCCATCCATCCATGTCCAGCAATCCTCTTCAGATCGTCGGTCCAGCGGGTAGGGGGACGTCCAACTCTACGGAATTCTGTACGCGGTCTCCACTTCAGAACCCGTCTTCCCCATCGGTTGTCGGTTCTCCGACAGATATGGCCAACCCACCGCCACTTCAGCCCGCCTATCCGTAGAGCCACCTCAGTCACCTTGGTTTGTTGTCGAATAAATTCGTTTCTAAATCTGTCCCTCAAGGTTATTCCAAGCATGGCTCTTTCCATGGCGCGCTGGGCAACCTTGAATCTGTAGACTAGACCTTTTGTCAATGTCCACGTGTCGGCTCCGTACGTCATGACTGGCAAAACGCACTGGTTAAAATGTCAGCCGCCTCCAGCCGCCACAAGCGCCCAAAATCGATCCTTCTTCAGAGGAACACTCCGGGCCACACAAATCATGCCCCCGCATAAACTAACAACCCACCAAATCACCTTCCAACAATGTTCCCATCAGACGTAAGAGGAATAGCCACATAAACTGAACCTCTGTAAGCCAGAAGATAAAAGTCCAAGTCCATGTCCAAGTCAGTACTAAACAGTATATGTAATTGGTAAAAGAGAGATATCTCCAACAGCGCCAGCATAGATTTCGACCAACCCTCAGAACCAATCCCCTGTTGATACCTCTGCCCACCTCTGGTGATACCGGTAGAAAAAGTTATCAATCTGCTGAAATATTTCTCCTAGGAGACCGACGTTTTTCACATTAGTCAAATTACGTTCAGAAGAAAAATAATGTTGATCCTGGTTTGCAGCAAAGTCTTCAATCTCGTCTTCACTACGCTGGGTCTACTGCAGCACTCTTCAACTCAACATATGGGTCGCAGTTCATGTCCTCGCACACAAGTTTCAGATATTCTCTTCAGGGATATCCTCGTTAATTTATCCCCTAAACCATCCATACAGCAGACCCTCATGACGCATAATATGGCCGATCCATTTTACACGCCTCTAAGAAATGGATTTGATAAGTTGCCTCTCTTCTTCGATTCTGCTGAGAACCTCTTCATTCGTGATGTGGTCTCTCCAGAAATTCCTAAAATTCTTCTGTAGCACCACATGTCATAAACGAAACTAAAACTCTTAATTTTGTATCTTATAAACACAATTTACTTAAAAAAGCAGTTACTTTTCTTGACGTAAGGTAAGGATAATGTGATCAGACGTCCCGTTTTCACCGGGACAATCCCGTTGTCAGGCAGCGTGTCCCGGTGTCTCCAAAATCAGCTCCGGGACGCCAAATTGTCACGTTTTCGAAAAAAAAGAAACTCACAGCAGAATCCTAGCGGTGGAATCTGGTACTAGTAGATTAAGCCGTGGGCATGCGCAGTAAAATAATTCAGTATTTACACTGCGATTGCGCACAAAATTTCATAATGCATCTGACCATAGACAAAAGATATCTGAAGAGGAAACATACCTACTATGTTTTGCGAATTTTGTATAACTCATTGGTCCGGAGCCGGCTCGAGTGTGGCTCAATGATATGGAGTCCCCACGAGGCGAGATACTTGCTCATGATGGAGAGGGTTCAGGAAAGATTTCTGAGATATCTCTACATGAGGGAGTTTGGTAGCTATCCGTGGCTTTATCCCACTGCATTCCTCTTGGGCTTGCTGGGGACCAATAGTTTACAGATAAGAAGGGATGGGTGCACACTTACCCATTTCTTCAGAATTATCAGGGGATTCTTTGAGAATTCCGTCATCTTGGAGGCTATCCATCTTTTGTTCCGGATGATTATCTTCGACAGCGTCAGCACAGACTGTTTTATCTCCCAGCATGCAGAAACTTCCTCTGGTGATGCCGGTGGGGAGAGCAATCAAACTGCTGAACATGATCGCTTCGGAGATCGATGTCTTTGGTGAAAGTACGTTCAGAAGACAAATACTCTTGACTTTGGAGAGTATCTTGTATTCGTAATGTCGAACCATCTCTCATGCGTTCCTGGTATTATATTTTTTTTTTATGTTTTACCTGTTCTCAATAGATGCCTTAAACTATTATATAATTGTTGTTTGTAATATCTTTTGAGAAAATAAACTGATTTGATTTGATCTTTGCTCTTTGACCTGACGTTTACAGAGTTGAAGTGATTAAAATTTCTAGTGTGTGAACCCTTAGCTTCAAAAATGCCAATTTGGGCAATTTTTCGTGAAAACAGCACTACATACGTTGTCCAAATTTATTATTATTATTGAGTAACTAACTAACTAACTAACCATCACGCCGTCTCCCCGAAGGGGTAGGCAGAAAGAATGGACTGCCACACTTTTCTTACCTGACATATTTCTCTCGCTTCCTCAACATTCATACATCGTGTCATGCACGCGCGTCGATTTCTCTGACTCCTCACATGGCCGACATTCAATATTTGATTTATTTGATCGTGCCACGCTTTCCTCGGTCTTCCTCTATTTCTGGTTCCATTTACATCATTAACATATAATTTTAATACCATTCTTTCTTCATTCATTCTTTCCATATGTCCAAACCATCTTAATGATCCTTTCATTATTTTGTTCATGACACCATCATTCGCACCGCATTCACTTCTTATATTTTCATTCGGCACTCTATCATACACAGAGTATCCACACATTCTTCTAAGAGATCTCATTTCTACTGCATTTTTTCTACTTTCAGCCTTCTTTTGCCAGTTCCATGCTTCGCTTCCATACATAAGGGTCGGTAGAGGAACACCATTGCCCACACTGCCCCACCACACTGCCCACCACACTGCCCCAACCCTTCTTTCAATATCCCTCTCCACTCGCCCATCTCTTGTAAACATACTACCTAAATACTCGAACTCAACTACTTGCTCCAAATTTTCACCATTATTATTGAGTACCTACCTTTCATTCGGTGTACCGGTTTAGGTAAAAAAATATGGTCGCTTTAGGTATCGAGCAATATCTTATTGGAAAATGCCATTTCCCGGTGGCCAGCATTTGGCATTTGAATAACTACCAGCATCTAAGAGCCTATGACGAACAGTGGAGTTATAAAAATGAACACTCTGCTTAATCTGTTTTTTTATTTATTTAGTTATAAAAAAATACATCTTTCTTATAACTAGTATATGAGATTTTTATTACAAAACATATGATAAAATAGTTAAATGTATAATAAAAAAAGGCATAAAACGCGCACAGAAGAAATTTCATCCCCAGAAAACATTTACATAATTTAAAAGCAACAACAGGTTTTTGCATTTTCTTACCTTGTCTATCAATGCGGATGACGCTGTCCTACTTGCAGACAACGAGCATGAACTACAAGTCCTGGTGAATTGTATGTATGAGGTATGCACGCGAAATGATCTGATGATGAATGTTAATAAGTCCAAGGTAATGATTTTTGAAAAGGAAGAAACCATGACAGTCTGCAACATTAGCGTGAATGGTGAAAATTTGGAGCAAGTAGTTGAGTTCGTGAATTTAGGTAGTATGTTTACAAGAGAAAGAAGGGTTGGGCCAGGCAACAAAGTGAATGGTGCACTTAAAGTTGTCATCGCAAACAAAAACCTATCCAAAAAAGCTAGAATGGCAGTGCACAATGGTGTTCTTCTACCGACCCTTATGTATGGAAGCGAAGCATGGAACTGGCAAAAGAAGGATGAAAGTAAAATAAATGCAGTAGAAATGAGATCTCTTAGACGAATGTGTGGATACTCTGTGTATGATAGAGTGTAGAATGAAAATATAAGAAGTGGTGTTATGAACAAAATAATGAAAAGATCATTAAGATGGTTTGGACGTATGGAAAGAATGAATGAAGAAAGAATGGTAAAAAAAAAATATTTTAACGATGTAAATGGAACCAGAAATAGAGGAAGACCGAGGAAAACGTGGCACGATCAAATAAATCAAATATTGAATATCGGCCATGTGAGGAGTCAGAGAAATTTACGCGCGTGCATGACACGACGTATGAATGTTGAGGAAGTGAGAGAAATATGCCAGGAAAGAGAAGTGTGGCAGTCCATTCTTTCCGCCTACCCCTTCGGCGAGACGGCGTGATGGTTAGTTAGTTAGTTAGTCTATCAATGACTCTTAGGGGGTACTATGATTTTGCAAATTTCCAGTCCGAAGTCAATTTCCTATGTAGTGTCCTCCCCTTTTAAGACTCAATCAGATAGCTTTCTAAGAGGCGTTCTCACGCTATGGCAGAATATCTCCTTGCAATGAACGGCCTGTACTTGTAATCAAGCATCTGCGTTCTGGATAACTGATGTACGTCTCGAAGAATGCATCTTTAGATCAGGCGTCAAGTGCAGGTATTTGTAATAGCCATTTCAAAGTACGCACCCTTCTCTTGCGCCATAGATGATATCGAATTCTTTCTGGACTACGTTTCTAAGCAGAGTGAAGGTCTTTGCACTTTCTGCGTTACGCATTTTGTCTGGAACATACACCTTAACGCCAGGCTTGTGGGTCAAGAACACATTGTTCAAAACCAAATAGTCGTAGTCCAGAACACACATTATATAATTCTGAAAAAAAAAAAAACAAATGTGTAATAATATACAATATTAATTATTTATTAATTGTGGGGTAACATATATTGATTGTTAATATATGTATATGGGCGTTTTTCAAAAAGTTTGCTCGTTGCGTAATAATTCCACTACGTCACATTTGGCGTTCCACTAATACATCACGTCGCGTAGTGGATGTGACGTATGATGCGAAACAAACTCCAAAATGCAGGTTTATGAATATGATTTTACTAAATATTACATTGAATTCAGATTCTAGATGTCGGTCATTTTTACCCATGAAAAGCTGTAAGTCAAACAATCAATACTTACATTATAGAATCAGGTTCGTAGTGGAAAATAAAAACAGCACGTCGTGACGCCCGACCACTATTTCACATAACATAATGCGACTGGTGTCAATTTACGAACATGGCGACCGTTGACGAGCTATAAAATGTTGCCATCAATCAAATATATACTTAGTTTATAGTAAATTTTTCGTTTAAATCAGTATATCGACGTAGCGTATACGGAATTTTCCACCAACGTCGTTTTGAGTGACTAAATAAAAACAGTATTTTATATTATTTTGGAATCTAGGAATATTATTGATAAAACTCTTGGACAAGAAGTAGCTTATCAATGAATATTTTTCCTTTATAAAGTGCAAAAGGAGCGTGGGACACTAGAAAAATCACCACTTTTCTATCGTATATTCCCAATAATTAAGCAAAATAAACAGATATAAGTACTTTTGGATATGTGAATAATCAATTTGTGAGTTATTCTGTTGTTTTGAGATATAAAAAAAACAGTTTTAAAATCAATAGCCTGCAGAATTACCTCGAAAGTCATAGGACATGTAATTTTCGAGTAAACATTTTATTTGAAAAACACCCATATGCAAATGAACTACTAAACAGTTAAATAAAGACATAGAAGGTTACAGAGCTATTAGTCTTTTGAGTGTCGTTGGTAAAGTCTATGGCAAAATTTTAATAGAAAGAGTAAGAAAATTGACGAGTGACAAAGTTTGGGATGTGCAAGGTGCCTTTATGAATGGCAGAGGATGTGTGGATACAATTTTTGGATTTCGTACATTGACAGAGAAGTTTCTGGCCAAAAACCGCAAACTTTTCTGTGCGTTTGTCGATTTGCAAAAAGCATATGTTTACGTTAATAGAGTAAAGTTGTGGAAAATATTGTCTGAATATGGAATAAGTACAAAACTGATCACGGCCATTAAGTCGCTATACACGGAAAGCACTGCTAGTGTCAGAGTAAATGGAGATCTTACAGCCTGGTTTGATATCAATAAAGGTGTCAAACAGGGTTGCGTAATGTCCCCTTGGTTATTTAATCTATATATGGACAAGTGTATGAAATAGCTGAAAGGGTTGGATGTAGGTGCCAAAATGAGCGGAGTGTCGGTAAGCTGTCTCTTGTATGCGAATGACGCTGTCCTACTTGCAGACAACGAGTATGAACTACAAGTCCTGGTGAATAGTATGTATGAGGTATGAGTGCGAAATGATCTGATGATGAATGTTAATAAGTCCAAGGTAATTATTTGTAAAAGGAAGAGATCGTGACAATCTGCAACATTAGCGTGAATTGTAAAAAATTGGAGCAAGTAGATGGGTTCGTGTATTTAGGTAGTATGTTAACAAGAGATGGGCGAGTGGAGAGGGATATTGAAAGAAGGGTTGGGGCAGGCAACAAAGTGAATGGTGCACTTAAAGTTGTCATCGTAAACAAAAACCTATCCAAAAAAGCTAGAATGGCAGTGTTACCTGAGGCATCTTGTTGCCCTTGCCTTCCCAGGAGAGTCGCTCATCGAATAGTGGTTCATCTTGTGTCCCGATGAAGAAAGGTTCCCAGGCATAATGCGGACCAACGCGTTTCCCCAACGTAAATACATCCAATTCTAAAACCAGAAACATCATCACACGATAGATTTTAAACAAACATGTGGTTTCAGAAATTGGATAAGCCATCGCGTCTTGCGACATCCCGGGGTCAAGAGAAGCTGGTACTCACGGCCGGTGTCTTCCTCATTGATCCATTCATTCACTCGAGGAATATTGTGGCATAGAGGGCAAACCAATTCGTGAAATGGAAAGGCCCTCTTCTCCTCCAGCATGACCTGAAGTTCAGTTTTGTTCTTTGGGGCCTAGGAGAAAAAATATTAAATTATTTGTACTTTTAAAGATTAATTGTATCATAATGGTCTTAACCGGGTGGTGATCTAGGGGATAGAACGCTTGGCTCCTGATCCAGGGGGCATGGGTTCAAGCCTGGACACCACCAGGTTCCTTATTCATAATAATGAGCTATTTTCTGCTCACATTGAAGATTGTAAAATAAATTCTAATATCATTGATATAAATCCTTGATGTTAGTCTTTTAAAAAAAAAAAATAAAAAAATTAATAGAGACGAAGATGTAAATCGTTTTTGTGGTCGAAAAAAAAGAAACAGGTGGTCGAGGCGTTTACAGGACTTATGACCTGTCTTTGGTTGGGTTAAGCGATCGCTGAATGTTTAACAACATTCCCCATTCCGCCCTTCTTACGACCCCTTCTTACGACTAAGAAGGGCGGAATGGGGAATGTTGTATTACATAAAGCGATCCATGCTCACTCGGTCCATGCTGACGTCATGGACCGAGTGGCAAAATTGAAATGCCAATGGGTTGGACACTTGGCTAGACAGGGTGGCAACAGATAAGCACCCAGGATACTCAATTGGAGACCATGGGCAAATAGGCGAAGTGTCGGTAGGCCACCGATGAGATGGACCGATGATATTATCAAAAGGGTTGGAAAATCTTGGATACAAAGGGGGCAGGATAGAGACGAGTGGAGGAAATTGGCAGAGGCCTATATCCAGCAGTGGAGGGAAGAAGGCTAGCAAAGAATAAGAAGAAGATATGACAGGTCATAAGTCTTGTAACGTTCTGTTTCCAAAAACAATTTACATCTTCGTCTCTATTGAGATACAATTAACCCTTAAATGATTAACCTGCAATGGGTAAAATCCAGTATTTGTCTACAAGTATTTGTATTCTTTCAAAACAAAATATTTGTACTTTTATTTTTAAAATAATTATTTATCGATTATTCCTCATTCATTAATCTTCAGCGTTACAGCTCTGGTGGGTCTTAGCTTCCTTCAAGATATGTCTCTATCCTGTCCTGTCTCTGACCTCCACCTCTAAGACTTGCTGCTCCAGGGCTTGACACTCGGCCTACCGACACTCCATCGACCTATTGGGTTGTTAAACTACACTCGTTTGGGGTGCTTCCTACCCCCATGCGATGCAAATTCTACAGCCTCACTTATCCAATAGACCCGCCCCTATCCATGTGGGATTAACTTAATATAATATTTTAAGTGAACTAGAGCGACCCAGACCATATTCAATTTACCTTTACAATACGTCTGTTTCCCTAAGCGGGATTTGTAGAAAAAATGTGGGGATTGGGGAAATGGAGTCTAAAAAGAGAAAAGAAAAAGATTTGTTTATGGGACAAGGGTAGGAACGCTTGAAATAAAATATTTTGAAAATATAACAACAAAAAAATGATGAAAATATAAATAAAAAAATCCAGTATTCGTCTACAAGTATTTGTACACATTCAAAAATGTTGTAAAAACAAAAACTGGTCCAAATGATAGCATACAAATTGGAGTGACATCTCCAGGCGTTATCTAGCAATACGATAATGGCGGTAGCCTTTCACATAGCGTTAAAAAGATCTTCTGCTTAATGATTAAAATCCAATCTTTATAGATAGCGCTGTTGTGTATATTGAAACTACCATGTAAAGGGTGGTGTTATAGATTAACATATATACAACTTCCAAAAATTTGTTAGACATGGTGGTCATAAGAAAAGGTGGAATGGGGAATGTTGTATTACATCGTGCGTGCGCTTAACCCAACCAATGACAGGTCATAAGTCCTGTAAACACTTCGATCACCATATTCTGTTTCCAATTTGTGTCTTCGTCTCTATTGAGATACAATTAATCCTTGAATTGATAACCCGCAATGGGTAAAATCCAGTATTCGTCTACAAGTATTTGTATACATTAAAAAATGTTGTAAAAAAATAGGATAGATCCTAATACAAGATCAGTTATGGAAGGAGCCACGTTAGCAATAGGCCTTAGAGACAAACGATACTGTAGGTCATTACAGACTGGTGATTAATTCATTTAAATGCATGTTTGTTTTTTTAACGTGCAAGTTTTGTATACTTACCACTTCATCGGATTTGACTTCAAAAACTGGTAAAACAAAAACTCGTGGGTTGGTTCCGCTGATAGTTGGAGGATCCCTTGCTATCATGTTGAGGAAACGCTGGCTGAGTTTCGGGCTCGGATACAGCTCTATATCGCTGGGGAAGATGAAGTGGGTCGTGGCAGCCTCCTTGGCGATATTCCGCGCCACGTTGATAGGATACAGAAGGCTGTGGTTGGCCGAGTACCTAAGGTTTGGATCCGCCAAGTAGGGAGCCGGTAATGAACAGTCAAAACGTTCGGTTAAAACCTCTTCGATGTGAGGAAGCTAGAAAGAGAAAATCATTGTAAATAACACGATGATAACACACATAAGACTCTAGAGGAAGATGGGCTGAACACGTACAAAGAATGCCAAATGCGCGAGCTCCTTAGAGAATAATGAGTGGACATCCGGGGATAAAAGAAGAATTAGAAGGCCCAGGTTGAGGTAGGAAATGAAGTGAAAATATAGAGAATTCTCAGCGCTTACCCGAAGCTGTTAAAGGCGTTACGGCGCCTTTAGTCAGCTTCGCTTCTTCAATCCCTAGACCCCTCCCTCGTCTATGCGGGACTTACGTTACTATTCATCATCATCATCATCAGCCGTCTGTCATCCACTGCTGAACGTAGGCCTCTCTCAAAGCACGCCACCGCCTACTATCCATTGCCACTCTCATCCATCTAAGCATCCAGCAATCCTCTTCAGATCGTCGGTCCAGCGGGCAGGGGGACGTCCAACTCTGCGGAATCCTGTACGCGGTCTCTACTTTAGGATCCGTCTCCCCATCGACCGTTGGTTCTCCGACAGATATGGCCAACCCATCGCCGTAGTGAAGAAGATGCTGCATTTAATAAGGAGAAGAAGAAGAAGAAGAAGAAGAAGATGATGAATAAGATATAGAATAGTATATCACTGAAGGCGTATGGAGACATGTTTCTCCATGTTTGAATATAAAGTTTATAATAAATACATTCAAGGCTGAGTAAAAAAATAAACCCCATACAAATCTGCTATGTTCCAGACGAAACTACGTATAAATCAAAAATTATATTTCAACAGTTGGTCTGAAGTTGAATTTAAATAGGCATTTAGTTTAATGACGGTATTTATATTCATTTGAATGAAACAGCTTAACCAAGTGACATTTTGGTTTCGTTAAAACATCTGTCTGATCGATGCCACTCGGGTGTGTATACAGAAATGTCTTGAAATACTAGTACAGCGAAATCAAAAATGCAATCTCAGAATTTCTTTTTTGGATAATTCTCTGTCTCCACTAGTTTACCGATTTCTGGAGAGCGATTTCAGTATTGAGTGCCTCGAGTTGGAGATTGGACACACTGAGGACTTTGGTGTCAATTTATTCAAAAGACACAACGAAGGAATTTACAAGACTTTTGAAAGTGTCATGGGGAGTTCTTCAGTGGGATATTATTATATGTCTTCTTCCTCATCTTCCTCCTCTTCTTCCTCTTCTCCTTCTTCTTCTTCTTCTTCTTCTTCTTCTTCTTCTCCTTCGTCTTCTTCTTCTTCTTCTTCTTCTTCTCCTTCGTCTTCTTCTTCTTATTATTATTATTATTATTCTTCTTTGAATAGATCTGACGAACTGTGGAACATAAATCATGTCTCCTAGGATGTTCAGCTATTCCTCCACCTCTTAGGCGGTCTTCCAGATGGGCGGTGTCCGGAGGGTATTTTGGTGTTAATTTATTCAGGACATCTTGGCCAATCTTATGTTGCAGAACTTATTAATTGTAGGGTTACATACAGTGATTGTTAATACATACATACATAATGAACAAACATGCAGTTAACAGACGCAGCGACACCCTTTCGTCAGCTTCACTCATACAATCCCTAGGCCCGTCCCCGATCCATGCGGGACTTCCGTTAACTGGGGAATGTAATATTCCATAAAAAAGCAACAGGTTAAAGGGATTTGAAGCCATATTTCTTCTTCTTCTTCCTTATTGTAGACCTATGTGGTCTATTCTCCAGAGTGTTACTCCTCCTGTGAAGTAGATTCCCAGCTGTCCTTCCATCTTTTAGGAGGTCTTCGACTTGTCCCATGAGGTTGATTATGCAATAGGGTGGGCGGAAAAATCTTTTTCTTTTCTTCGAAGTTGTAATAGCGCGGAAAAGTTGCGAATTAGGAAGACAAACAAATAAAAATACACAATATCAAAATCGGTTCACATCTTCCGGTCTCGCACAGGCCCTAAAGTTTTACAAAATATGGAAAAACGTCATTATTGCGATTATTTTTTTAAATTTGTTATTCTAGTTGTTTTTGTAATGTTATAGTTTTAAACGTCTTCAACTAGAGCCAAAAATGTTGTGTTTTAATTTGGTTTGGATCAGCTGATATCTTTCGGTCGCGCATAAGCCCCAAAATCTGCAAAAATATTGAAAAAGTCACATATTTGCGTTTTCACATATTCTCATATTTAAATTTTAGGCCTTACGCGCGACCGAAAGAAATCACCTGATCCAAACCAAATTAAAACACAATGTTTTAAGGCTCTAGTTGAAGAAGTTTAAAACTATTAAATTACAAAAACAACTAGAATAGCATTTTTTAAAAATAATCGCAGTAATGACGTTTTTCCATATTTTGTAAAACTTAATGGCCTGTGCGCGACCGGAAGATGTGAACCGATTTTGATATTGTGCTCTTCTCATTTTTTTGGCTTCCTAATTCGCAACTTTTCCGCGCTATTACAACTCCAAAAAAAAATAATGATGTTTTTCGGCCCACCATATTATGCAATGCAATATAGGGGAGTCTGGTGGTGTCCATTCTTTGGACACGACCGTATCAATCCCTTTTTCGCTGTCTGCTCCATCTTATAATATCCTCAACCTCACATATCTATCTTATTCTGCTGTTCCTCACGCGATCCTTCAGTGTCTAGCCTTCTATCGTCCTCAATGTCTTCATTTCGGTAGTCCTCAAAACATGCTTGGTCCTTACTGTGTCTGCCCTTGCTTGGGTTGGTCTTACGCATGCTTTATAGATTATTATCTTACTCTTAATTAAGAGGCCATATTTAATCTAGTTTAATTTCTATTCACTTCTATGTTCCAATCTCACAAATCAGAGCAAAACATGGTACATGATTTTATGGCATATCATAAAATTATTTCAGACAGATATTGGTGAGGGAGGGACAGAGAAAACACTGGTCATGGAAACTAGAGGCTGGAACACAGGGAACCTAACATTTAATGTGTACAAAAAAAATGATCCAAGGGGAACGAACGGGGCGCCAGATTGCGGAATACTAATTTAAAGTTTACTCACAAGTTGGAGCAAGTAGTTGAGTTCGTGTATTTATATAGTATGTTTACAAGAGATGGGGAGGGATATTGAAAGAAGGGTTGGGGCAGGCAACAAAGTGAATGGTGCACGTATAGTTGTCATCGCAAACAAAAACCTATCCAAAAAAGCTAGAATGGACGTGCACAATGGTGTTCTTCTACCGACCCTTATGTGTGGAAGCGAAGCATGGAACTGGCAAAAGAAGGATGAAAGTAGAATAAATGCGGTAGAAATGAGATCTCTTAGACGAATGTGTGGATACTCTGTGTATGATAGAGTTTCGAATGAAAATATAAGAAGTGAATGCGGTGCGAATGATGGTGTCATGAACAAAATAATGAAAGGATCATTAAGATGGTTTGGACATTTGGAAAGAATGAATGAAGAAAGAATGGTAAAAAAATTATGTTAATAGGACCAAGGAAAACGTGGCACGATCAAATAAATCAAACATTGAATGTCGGCCATGTGAGGAGTCAGAGAAATCGACGCGCGTGCATGACACGATGTATGAATGTTGAGGAAGCGAGAGAAATATGTCAGGAAAGAAAAGTGTGGCAGTCCATTCTTTCTGCCTACCCCTTCGGGGAGACGACGTGATGGTTAGTTAGTAATGTTTACTCACCTCATTTGGTATGTGGTCCTTGTGAAAGAAGACATGGAAAGTAACCCATTTTTTAATGAGATCAGCCGCCTCTCCGCAGTCACGCAAGTAGCGTATGCAATCCACAGTGGGAGACAGGTCATCTCCAGGAGCGTGGATGGCCACACTGATTGGACTGTCCCATCTGATCAAACACTTGAATTAAAAATCGAATCTTGGATACATAAGAAATACTATGTCTGTAAAATATATAAATGACTACCCACGCTTTTGACAGTGGTTCCACGTTGTCCAAGAAAGTGTAGTCTCCTTGAGTTGTCAATGTTACGTAACTTTGACAAGGGAGTTCTCCATGGTCCGCCTTCACATAGTTGAGAAACACCCAGTAATCGCCCCTCTGCGTATTCCTACTATCAAAGCCCCTGTCCTTACATTGTAGCATATCTTTAAGTGTTTCAAGAGTCTCAAATGTCAGTTCAGTCTCATCTATAATCTCGGATACTTCTTCGTCTACGATTTCTTCTGCACTTGCTGTCTCATATTTGAGTTTCTCATTACTGTCATCAAAGTTTTCGTTGCTGTCTTCATTTGAATCGATGTCGCCAGTGATGATTTTTATTGCGCTTTTAGCGCCATCCTCAACAACGCTGGATTTCCCAGTTATCGTGATTACGGCTCTTATTATATCTTCTGCTATTTCCTCCGTCTTTAAATCTATAAAGAAGCCATTCTCCAACATTTCTATAGTCATGTTTTCTGCTTGGATCACTTCAATTGGATTATCTAACGTCTCTTGCTGACCCGTGCTGTTCATCAACGCATGGTGTATGGATAAAGTCAACAATAAAGCTACAATGAGGGCGATGTATAATTTGAAGTCACCGAATTTCCGTGGGATGGTTCTCAATATAAGCGGAGATTTAAGTGCGGAGAATATAGTCATCTGAAAATTGAAATGCGCATGCTTCATTCAATGTCACAAAAAAGTGCCAATAAGCTAAGAGACACTCAGAGAGCAATGGAGAGACCCATGTTGGGTACCAGTGTCCTCAGAAATGAGGACATAAGAGTCAGGACAAAGGTTTCCGATGTTATCAAGATGGCCGCAACCCTCAAGTGGCGATGGGCGGGACATGTCGCTCGCGATCCAGATGAAAAGTGGACAAGGCGACTGCTGTGCTGGTGGCCAAGGACGGCAAAGCGTGGAGTTGGGCGCCCACAGTTGCGTTGGCGCGACGATGTCCGGAGAAGTGCGGGAAGTGCTTGGATGCGGATCGCTCAGAATAGAAGAGAATGGAAAATGCGAGAGGAGGCCCACGTCCAGGAGTGGACGGTCAATACAGGCTCAAGAAGAAGAAGAAAAAGATGCTTCATGATTTACTGGTCAGCAGACCACATACGCGGAATGTAAAAATTATTTGATAAATGGGCGAAGCAAATCACGTTTCTCCGAAGTAAGCAGACTATACAGCCATACTGCTGTATTCTGACTTCGATATTCCTCTTTATCAGGGGTCTCCAAACTACGGCATGCAAACACCACTAGTATGGCCTGCGGTAGCGGTTGGAACAGTGTGTTAGTGTGAAGGGCTTGCTTGGCTTTGGGCCTTGGGACTTCATGAAGGAGTCAGTATGTATGGAGATCCCTACTCTATACCATTGTTCTTCAACCTGGGGGTAACGATGATGAGAGAAGGGGGAGAAAGGGAGAAGGGGGAGAAGGTTGAGAAAGGGGAGAAGGTTGAGAAAGGGGAGAAGGGGGAGAAGGGGGAAAAGGGGAGAAAGGGGAGAAGGGGGAGAAGGGGAGAAGGGGGAAAGGGGGAGAATGTGGAGAATGGGGAGAAGGGGAGTAGGGGGGAAATGGGGAGAAGCCTACCGCTCCGGAGAGATAGTTAGTTAGTTGAAAGTTAGTTAGATTTTGATGAAATTCTTACCTTTGTATTGCCAGTTTCGCTGCTTACAACATCAAGACACAGGCCCTAGAGCCAGGATTACAACATTGAGTCTCTCTTAAGTGGACAGTGGTCACTAAGCTGTGAGTGTTCTTCATTATTGAAACAATAATAATAAACATCTGTATAAATATTTAAAAAACGATTCACGACACAATGTTTCTAAATTGTGCAAAAAATAATACGCCACGTACAATTATCAATTCGCTTCCATGTCACCCTGTCCTGTGCAGACTGCATCCAGGTTATTTCGACATGTCTGTTCAGATCATCCTTCCACCGTAGTTGCGGTCGCCCTGCACTTCTCTTTGCCGTCCACTGTCCAAGTCAGCAGTCTTCTTGTCCACTTTTCATCTGAACTTCTGGCTACGTGACCTGCCCATTGCCATTTTAGAGTCTCCACCCGGTGGATGATGTCAGTGACCTTTTTTTTTTCTCTCACCCTGACTCTGTCTCTTAGACTTATTCTTAACATGGGTTTTTCCATGGCTCTTTGGGTCATTAGTAATTTCTCGGCACTTTGTTTGGACAGTGTAACAGTTTCAAGTACCAACTGGCAGAACGCAGGCTTCATAGACATCTCGTTTCAGGTTGATCGGTATTTTCCGTTTTTTAAGGATGTAACTCATGTTTCAGAAAGCTGCCCAGCTTAGTCCAATTCTTCTTTTTAGCTCCGCGGTTTGGTTATCTCGGCCCGATCTCAAGAGTCATGAAAGGTTTTGCAAAAAAGTCCCATAAAGAACTTCACTGGCTTAAAAGTCTGGAAAGAATCCAGTTTAAACTCTGCTGGACAGTCTTCAAAGCGTTACATGGAATGGCACCTAGTTTAACAACGGGCTTTTTAATATTGGCCAACAATTCCTTATCAGCTCTAGCTCTCTGGAGAATACTCGTGTTGGTGACCATATCGGTCCAAGGAATAATCTTCTTCTTTCGGTGTCGTGTCAGGTCCACCCGACGTTGGCGATCACTATATATATCTTGCGCAACTTGGAACAGGTTCTGAACTCTTGTAATTCCTGTCCACTCTTTGATGTTCTGCAGCCAGGACAGCTGCCTTCTACCAACTCCCCGACGTCCCTCCACTTTACCCATTAATATCAGTCGAAGGAGGTGGTATTTTTTTCCCCTTAGCACATGACCCAAATATGAGACCTTTCTAATTTTCACATCTGACAACAGCTCTCTATTGGCTCTGGCTCTCTGCAGTACGTCTGCATTACTGACCCTATCGGTCCACGGTATACGGAGCATTCTGCGGTATATCCACATCTCAAACGCTTCCAACCAATTCATTACACTCACATTCAGAGTCCAGGTTTCGCAAGGTCGGAATTTATAAGACATGCGTCCGACCTATCTCATGACGTATGCTGTAGAGTCGCGGGCCGACACTGGATGAACCAAGGGTCTGCTAAGAACATCTGAGATGAAGGTTCTGAAATCAATTACTGAAAGAACTCTCTGAGATCGTGTCCGTAACGCAGACATAAGACAGACATGCGAAATAGAGGAAATCTCTTGATGGAAGTTCATTTTAAATAATAATTAATAAAAGGATGTTTTTTAACTACTTCCACTTTTGTCTTTATTTAGACAGCGACCGGTTTCGCCAGGCTCGCTGGACTCTTGCTCACTCAGACCAGTCTGTTGATGCCAGCGAGCCTGGTGAAACCGGTCGCTGTCTAAATAAAAACAAAAGTGGAAGTAGTTAAAAAACATCGTTTTATTTATTTATATTCTATGAAACAGACATTTTCATAAGTACTAACATTAATGTTCAGAGTTCAAAAAGGCCTACGAGCTGCAGCCTCCTTACGAATGTTCCTAAAGTCCAAGATTCTTCCCAGAAACACCAAGCTGCGTATTTATAACACCATCATCAAGCCAGTGGTGACATATGGTTCTGAGTCATGGACAATGACTCTAAAAGAACAACAAAGAATCTACTGGTTTGAGAATAGAGTACTTAAAATTATCCTGGACCCAGACCCGGTGTTGCAGCGGGAACTTGGAGGCATAGGACCAACCAAGAGATCCGTACGATGACCCAGCAGCCCCTTATAACGAGCACCGTGAGAGCCGGTCGCCTAGCATGATTGGGCACGTATGCCGAGCCGAAGAGACCAGAGTAATCAAGACCCTGTACGTGTCTAGACCGACTGAAGTAAGACCTCTAGGAAGGCCTAGACAGCGCCTAATGGACAATGTTCTGGCTGATCTGGCTAGGTTGGGCGAATCGGACTGCTGGGAGCAAAAGGCGCAGGATCGAGGAGCTTGGCGAAAAATCATCAAAGAGGCTAAAACTCTTCAAGAGTTGTATGGCCATAGGAAAAAAGAAGTAAGTAGTAGCATTAATGTTACCGCTGCAGAAAAAGTTATAAGTTTTAGAACTATGTTACTGTCTGAACCACGGACCTGTGAAGTGTTAACCCTCGAATGCAAGTAGTTGACTTGCAATATAAATACAAGTGTCTGCAAAAATACACGATTGTTTGATTAAGGGGTTATACGCATTTATCTTCGTATTGTAGACATATTTAATTCTATCTGTACCCAGCTGGCAGTAGGAGGATGAGAGCAGGATAAGTGTGGTATATATTATACGATGATATATTATTACTCCTAATATGCGTGTTACAAACATTTTAATATAATACGATTGTTGAAAGCTATGGCTAAAGAATTCCATAGTAGTACACTTGGGAATTCAAAACAACTTTGTTTAAAATCCACAAAATATTAAATAACATGACATGTTTCGGAGGATACCTCCATCATAAAGTCAAATTATATTATAAATCCCTCTTCTATAAAGTAATTTGCTGATTACTGTACAAAGATCATTTTGATCTTTTTAAGTAAAATGTACAACGTCCACGTGAATCCATTGTGTCATTGACAGAATGTGGGGCAATATAAAGTTTAAAAACACATTCAAAATTTGGTTTAAAACATCTTTTGGTATTCAGAAAACAATCTGTATAAACACGGCCTCACCTTTAACCATTTAACGTCTGTGCGGCACGTGCCATGAAGGTAGCCCACTGCCCAAGCAAATATTCGCGCGACTTGCGACCTACGCGTAGCTGTTATAAAATAATTGTATCTCTAAAATTAATCGTCCTATTTAGGTAAAATAAAAAAACATCATTTTAAATGTATACAAATACTTGTAGACGAATACTGGATTTTACCCATTGCGGGTTATCATTTTTAAGGATTAATTGTATCTCAATAGAGATTTGGGGGTTGTGGTGAGAGTTGAAAGATGGTGGAGGTTTCAGCGTTTATTGCAGATCACAAGTAATCATACGTAAACAGTATTATGTACTCGTGATGGAGCGTGGCTGGATGTTGATAGCAGCGGGGCGGAGTCCGGGGGTGAACAGTAGAGGATGATGGCTCGCTGGGCAGTAGTGTCGGTCAACTGGAGCGAAGATTCGTCGAAGGTTTCGTGGTGTAGCAGTGTAGACAGTTGTGTAGCTCGGTAGGAAGGTCGGAGGTTTCTCGTACGTAGACTTGGTAGCGTAGACTCGTGTCGTTTAGAAGTCGCAATACTGACTGACCTCTTGGGTGTTCGGAAGCACCGCTTTTATATGCTTTGCTTTCATCATCACACGATGCTCTGCTCTAGTGACATAGTGACCAAACTGAATAAATCTGGGCCCTCGACCTAGTCAGCTTTGATAAGTAGGTCCTGAGTCGGCGTTTTTCGGTTATTCGCGTCATATATTTCATCATGAAATATGTTTATCTGGGTTATGCATTTTACAGATGCAAATTGGAAACAGAATATGGTGGTCGAGGCGTTTACAGGACTTATGACCTGTAATTGGTTGGGTTAAGCGTACGCTTTATATAATACAACATTCCCCATTGCGCCCTTTTTACGACCACCACAATTAATAAAGATCTTCTGCTTAATGCTTACATCCAATCTAAATAGATGGCGCTAGTGTAGATTGAACTAAAAAATGTGAAGTGTTTTCCAACATTGTAACATATATACATCTCCCAAAAATTTGTCAGACGAGGTGGTCGTAAGAAGGGTGGAATGGTGGATTTTGTATTACATAAAGCGTACGCTTAACGCAACCAATGACAGGTCATAAGTCCTGTAAACACCTCGATCACCATATTCTGTTTCCAATTTGCATCTTCGACTCTATTGAGATACAATTAATCCTTAAAAATAAAAAACATTATCAAAATAAAAGATTGTTAATAATGTGTAAAAGCTTTATTAGTAATTTTACACATTTTGTATATGTAACATTAAAGTTAAATAATAAAACGTAAAAAAATAAAAATATGTTAATATACATTTTTTCGTATGCCAAATTTTAAAACACTTTTCTATGCATAGACCTATTTTAGGAAGTGATTGTGTGTTTTCTTAGGCGGACCGTAATAAAACAACGTATTATGTATCCCAAAATTCGACCTTGTTACGCAGGTATAAACACAAATATTACGCATCATGAAATTCCTATACTCCCTCTTCTACAAAATTCAGAATTACATACCAAGAAGGGAAAAAAATATGATGTACGAAGCGTATGTTAAAAACCGACTGACATATATGAATCCCTTCTGGGGGACAGGAAAACAAAAGGACATCTCCAGACTCCAAAGACAACAAAATTAAATAATAAAATTAGCTTATAACATTAACTATCTTACCCCAACCATACAAGTATACAGAAAAACAAAACAAATGGACATATCAGACCTGACCAAATTTGAGACCTTAAAAATTGTACACAGAGTGACCATGGAAAAGACAACAGACAGTAGCTACAAATTAACTAAAAATTCAGACATACACAGACACTGGACCAGGAACTGTGACAGATATCACTTACCGAATGCACGAACTAAGACAGGACAATCAAGGATATTGAACAATGGACTGAAACTTTACAATGAACTACCAAAAGACACAAGGAGTCTCACTACTACTCAATATAAAATATATCTGAAACAATACATAATTAAAAGTAAGATCTAAAAATGTATCCATATAACCCATTTGGGTTTTTTAAAACCTTTAAGTAAATTTAAAAAAATAATATTAATAAAATAAAATTATGGATCGGTATCTCAAAGACATTATTTACTCTAGCTAATATTCACATTTTAAATATTATTGTTATAAATCAGTGTAATCCGATAGCGAAATGCACCATAATCACCGGTCCCATATGGGACCGCTGGGCATTGAACGACGCAAATCCGCGGTCCCGTACGGGACCACTGGGCGTCTAAAGGTTAAACTATTTTACAGAAAGTTGTAAAGTAGATTACCATAAATCTCCGACCAGTTGATCGAGCGCTCTCCGGGTACAAGTGATAGATAAAACTAAAGATCTCTCAATCGTAGATAAACGTTGTTAATGTGACAATAAATGCATTTGAACCTTTTCACGCATGTCGTTATACGTGACCGACATGAACGCTCGCCGAGTATGTTTCTTTTGTGGGTTGCTAGTTCTACTTCTGTTAACCATCCACCAGTTCTTCGGCAACTTCTACTATAGCCAATTTTACTTGGTACCGATGCGGAACACGGGGCTGCAAAAGAATCTAACGCTTCAAAACAAGCTTCTAGACATGTCTCCGAACCAAACATCTACATTGGAAGACATCATTAATCTGCAAAGGAAAAAAATAGCTTTGGAGATGTCTGATTATAAATACCCTGAAGGAAAGTTCGGCGTGAAAGCTGAGAAGCTCTCCGATCTGACTATGGAGACAGGAGGAACGCCTCTGAGGAATGTTATTATCACAACATGGCGCTCGGGATCCACGTTCTTGGGAGACATACTAAATGCTATCCCAGGTACCTTTTATCACTACGAACCGTTGTCCGACTTTGACCTTGTGCAGATTCGGGGTCCTCCGAACGCAACCGTGGCCTTGAGGAGTCTGAAGAAGTTTTTGGACTGCGATTACAGAGATATGAACGAGTATTTGAATTTTGTACGGGGGCACGATTGGGTTTTTAAGCACAACGAGAGGCTGTGGAGCCATTGCCAGAACTTTAAGGAGGCGTTTTGGAATCCCACGTTCCTCAGCAGATTCTGCAAGCTATTCCCTATTCAGAGTATGAAGGTGGTGCATATCCGCTTGAAGCTGGTTGAGGAGCTCCTGGGAGAAGACAGGTGAGTGCTTGAAACCTTGTTCATATTTTGTATTATTATAAATTCAGGGTAAATAAAAAAAGAGTCTCATTTGTGTATAATGTATAAACAAATAAATAAACATAGAGCTCTACAATCTATACCAGGACTTCAGCGTGGTCAAGTATATAAAGATTGACAGACTGCGCTGGCTAGAGCACTTGCACCGCATTGGAGATCTGGAGCCCCCCAAAAGAGTATTGTAACAATCCAGAGGGGCGAAGAAGCATCGGTAGGCCGAGACTGCGATGGCTAGATGGTGCCGTGGCAGATTGTCGGGTCCTGGAGCAGCAAGATTGGGAGGTGGCGGCCAAAGACAGGACGGGATGGAGTCGTTTCTTGGAGGAGGCCAAGACCCACCAAGGGTTGTAGCGCCGGAGAAGAAGAAGAAGAAATATAGTTAAACTTTGTATTACAACGCTTTTTTTTTACTGAACTCAGACATGTTACGGTTACAAGTAACCTTTATCAATGTACGAGTATACAATTTTAACAGTCAAATAAAACAGAGCGGTCACTTATATACTAAATGGAGATCGAGTTATGTATAAAAGTGGAAGGGGTATAATTAGGATTGAAGAGAGGGGAGATATAACGGGAACATATTGAGTGGAAGGGGTATAATTAGGATTGAGGAGAGGGGAGATGTAACGGGAACATATCAAGTGGAAGAGGTATAATTAGGATTAAGGAGAGGGGAGATGTAACGGGAACATATTGAGTAGAAGGGGTATAATTAGGATTGAGGAGAGGGGAGATGTAGCGGGAACATATTGAGTGGAAAGGGGTATAATTAGGATTGAGGAGAGGGGAGATGTAACGGGAACATATCAAGTGGAAGAGGTATAATAAGGATTAAGGAGAGGGGAGATGTAACGGGAACATATTGAGTGGAAGGGGTATAATTAGGATTGAGGAGAGGGGAGATGTAACGGGAACATATCGAGTGGAAGGGGTATAATTAGGATTGAGGAGAGGGGAGATATAACGGGAACATATCGAGCATGGGAATTGAATTTAAATATTTTTTTTTTTTTATACTTTCATTATTTTTGATAATTTTTTAATTTCTGAAATTTCTAAATTGTTTAAAGCTAGGTTTTTATTATTAATATGCAAAATTTTTATTATTAATATGAATTGACTGTTAAAATTGTATACATTGATAAAGGTTTCTTGTAACCGAAACATGTCTGAGTTCAGAAAAAAAGTGTTGTAATACAAAGTATAACTATATTTATTCAAATACGAATTTTATTGACTCATATATGAGCCTGACAAAGCATCATAATTTTATTCTTTTCAGTCGTATTCCTCATGATTGAGGGTCGTGTCTATCCATAAACCATTGACCATGGCATGCCATGCGCTTTTGTCACCTATCAGTCTCCAGGATGCAGCTAATGAGAGGCCAGTCAGCCAGATTGCAGCCAGATTGCAGTATCTTCTGCGCTGTCTGCTCCATCTTACGATATCTTCCATCTTGAAGATTTCGTGGATAGTCGTGTTCCTCACTCTATCTCGAAGAGTCTTTCCTGCTTTTGTCTTCAGCCTCCGCATATCTGCCACCCGCACTTAAAACTTTGTTCTTGTGGTATCTGCTCTGGTCTCAATGCCATTTGTCAGTATAGGCTTTACGCGGGTTTTGTTTATTCTGATCTTACTGTCTGTTCTCACATACTTATTCTTTCGTATGGTCTCCTTGAGACAACCTGATATTTAATTATCACAAGGCAATGCAATTAAATCAAATCAAATCAAATCAGTTTATTAACTCAAGAGACATTACAAACAGGAAAATGTTTAAGGTAATGAGTACAGGTAAAATATTATAAAAATACCACATAGTACCAGGAACGCATTACATATGGTTCGACATTAGGAAGACAAGATACTTTCTAAAGTTAAGAGTATTTGTTTCCTGAGCGTACCTTCACTAATATGAAGATGGGGAAGAGGAGTGGCCCTAGGTTTGAACCTTGTGGTACCCCTGAATTTACAAGAAAAGGTTCCGATTGAAAAATTCCGTATGAGAAGAATTGTTTTCTCCCCTCGAGGTAACTAATAAAAAAACATAATAAACTGAGAAGAGAATCCAATTTGAGATAGCTTTGTTATCAGAATGTCGTGGTTCACAGTATCAAAGGCCTTTGAGAACAAATAGTCTCTTCCACAGCTCCGGTCCACGCATACTCCTGCTTGTGCGCGACCCTCGCGGCTTGATGCAGTCTCGCCGAGTCTGGAAAAACTGTATTGGCCATCCGGACTGGGATAAACCAGGGCTCGTGTGTGAGGACATGGTCGCTAACTACGATGCCGCCGTCCACATGGCAGCTGCATACCCGCAGCGGTTCAGGTGAGTCTCTGACTAGGCGGTTTACTCCTCACAAGGTTATAGAAAATATTCTTCGAGATGGGATTTTGCAGGATTGTAGTACCCCCATAAAAGTCAGCCATAGTCAAAGTTAGAAAGCGCAATAGCCAGCCATTTTCTAGAAAACAGGTTTTTAACTTAACATCGTTGTTTACATATTAGAAATTTCGCCACTAGTTTTAATGGCTGACCATGTTAGTCCAGGAGATGCGTAACATCCTTCGGTGTATCCACATCTCAAAAGGCCTCTAATCGGTTCATAACATTGACTTTAAGGGTCCATGACTCCACCCCGTTTAACAGCACTGACCATCTGACCATTCTTTGTCGTAATTTTAAATTAAAATTATCATCGCTGAAAATATTTCTCATCTTATTAAAGGCAGCACGAGCTGCTTCTATTCTGCATTTGATTTCAACATCTAGGTCGAGGTTTTCTGTTAGGATACTGCCGAGATACTTCTCTCTCCACATCAACTCCATTCGAAGCAAGACGCGCCTCTGGAAAAGTTTGTCGACTTAAGATCATTAGTTTTGTTTTGGATACATTTATATTAAGTCCCAGTCTCATTCCAGCTTCATTGATTCTATCGACAAGTGTCTGAAGATGTTCAATACTGTCTGCTAGAATAACCGTGTCATCTGCATAACGTTCTCCATAGAACCAGAGATAACAGAGAGTTGCTGAGCAACATCAAAGTCCGTAAGGTGTCCTACTTGGGCCATGTTCTGAGAGGCGAAAAGTACGGACTGTTACATCTGATCTTGGAGGGTAAGACTGAGGGTCGACGAGGTGTTGGGACAAGGCGGGTTTCCTGGCTCAGGAACATCCGAGAGTGGACAGGGCTGAGGACCGCGGGGGAGCTGTTCCGAGCTGCCCAGGAATGGGAGGTCTACTCAAGGGTGATAGTCAACGGAAAGAAGAAGAAGAAGTTTTAATGGCTAGGTGGCTGTGTCCAGAAATAATCCAGTATAAACTCTGCTGGACAGTCTTCAAAGCGCTACATGGAATGGCTCCAAATTATATATCCGAACTCTGTATAACGGACAGCCTAAATACAAGGAAATCCACACTTCGCACGGCGAACTCCTCAGCAATAGGAAGATTAGTCGAGCCAAAGCGTTGCCCTAGTACAAATTTCGGGATCGAGCGTTTGCGGTAGGCGGTCCATCAGCTTGGGACAATCTTCCTTCACATCTCATATGCATAAATGATCCGACAGACTTCAGATCTAAGCTGAAAACCCATCTTTTTCATATTTCATACCCAATTGAAAACTTGCATATTTTGTTCTATTATATAATATTTATTTTCTAATCGATCGCGAATATCAATCAGATGCAGCGTTCACATTTAGATTTAAAATACGTCTTAATGCACCCTTGAGGTGATTACATCACAAAAACGGCGATTTACACGTTAGTATATTAATATTATTATTATTATTATAATAGCTTGCCTTCTCTAAGTCGCTGGCCTGCCAGTTCGATACAGGGGAAGAACAGACCATATAGATCTATAACAAGGAAGAATAAATTGACGATGAAGCCTTTCTCACCCACTTTTTACCAACTAATTAATATACTAACTATGACGCCGTCTTTCAGAAGGGATGCTCAGAAAGAATAGACTGCCACACTTTTCTTTCGTGACATACTTCACGCGAGTCGATTTCTCCGACTCCTCACGTGGCTGACATTAAATATTTGATTTATTTGATCGTGCAACGCGGAAAGCAAAGTGCGAAGTGGAAAGCAAAGTGCAAATTTATAAGACATGTGTTAGACCCATAATGACTTATGGTATAGAATCGAGGGCTGACACAAATAGAACCAAAGCACTTTTGCGAACCGCCGAAATGAAGACACTCCGCGCTATTCTGGGCAAAACACTCAGGGACAGAATCAGAAACACAGTAATACGTGAGACTTGCGATACCGAAGATATTGTCAGATGGGGCAGGAAAAGAAGACGCTTCTGGCGCGACCACGTAGAACGAATGAGCGACGATAGACTCCCCCAAGCAGCCGCAAACAACGTGCCAATGGGAACTCGCTAACCCGGAAAACCTGCGAAGAGATGGCGAGACAGTTGGAGTTCTGTGTCCCAGGAGACCTCGACGCCATAAAAACAGATCCAGAGATCTATTTAAAGGGGAATAAGAAGAAGAAGATCGTGCCATGTTTTCCTCGGTCTTCTTCTATTTTTAATTAATTTACATCATTAACATATACTAAATTTTGGAAGCTGTTTATATACATCAAATCCATATCTACGTGTCAGTTTCAATTGACCATCTATGTAGATTTGATTACACTTGTGAATCTATTTTTCAAGATTAACCTATACGAGTATAATCCACCCACGAACGTTAATCTTGTTAATATAGGTTAATCTTGAAAAATAGATTCACAAGTGTAATCAAATCTACATAGATGGCCAATTGAAACTGACACGTGAAGATAGATATGGATTTGAAGTACAGCTTCCAAAATTTGTCATGCATGATCATAATAACGAAGGTGGAATGGGGAATGTTGTAATTACATAAAGCATGCGCTTAACCCAACCAATGACAGGTCATAAGTCCTGTAAACACCTTGATCATCCATATTCAGTTTCCAGTTTGCGTCTTCGTCTCTATTGAGATAAAATTAAATTTTAATTAACCACCCTTTGGTGAAAATCCAGGATTTTCGTATACAAGTATAAGTATACATTCACAAAAATAAACATATACTATTTTACCATTTTTTATTCATTCATTCTTTCCATGTGTCCAAACCATATATGTGTCCCTTTCATTAATTTGTTCATAACACTTTCATTCGCACTGCATTCGCTTCTTATATTTTCATTCGACGCAAAATTCAATGCAGAATTAAAGTATATTTTAAGAAATTCTCGTAAATATCTAATATAATATATGTATATTCATAGGGTCGTTCGATACGAGGATCTGTGCCTCAACCCCCAGGAGACCGTTTCATCACTTCTGGAGTTCTTCGGCTTGGACTTCCACTGGCTGGTGATGGATTTTCTGAACACTCACACCAAAACTGAGGACGACAGGATATACTCGACCTTCCGGAATTCCGAGACCGTCGCTTTCCACTGGATCACGGAAATGGACTTTGATGACGTGTGGATCGTACAGGTACACGGATTTTCTTTTCAGTCATCTGCCCAGGGTGGTTTGCAGCAAAGTCGCACACTTCGGATGCCGGTCCACTCCCTCATGTTTCGCAACCAGGACATTTGTCTCCTTCCGGGCCCTCGGCGTCCCTCAACTTTCCCCTCCAATATCAGTTGGAGAAGGTGAGACTTTTCCCCACGCAGTATATGACCCAGATGCGAGACCTTTCGAGCCTTGATAGTTGATAAAAGTTCCCTATCAACTCTAGCTCGCCTCAGGACTTCGGTATTGGTAACCATGTCTATCCAGGGAACTCTGAGCATTCGGCGATAGAGCCAAATTTCAAATGCTTCCAGTCTGTTCATTGAGTCAACTTTCAAGGTCCACGTTTCACATCCATACAATAAAACCGACCACACATAGCATTTGATCATTCTCAGTGATTTCATTTTATTAAACGTAGCTCTTGCTGCCTCAATTCTGCATTTTATCTCTACATCTGGGTCAAGAGATTGCGTTAGTATGCTGCCGAGGTATTTAAATGTTTCCACCATTTCAACGTTACGGCCGTTCAAATGCAATACTGACCCACTGTAACCAGTTGGAGAAGGTGGTACGCAGTATATGACCCAGATGTGAGATCTTTCGACCTTGATAGTTGATAAAAGCTCCCTGTGAACTCTGGCTTGCCTCAGGACTTCGGTATTGGTAACCATGTCTGTCCAGGGGACTCTGAGCATTCGACGATTTCACTTCCGTACAATAAAACATACCACACATAGCATTTGATCATTCTTTGGCGGAGTTTCAAGTTTACGTTTTCATTGCAGAAGAGTGATTTCATTTTATTAAACGTAGCATTTTTAAGACATTTGTTAATGCCTTATAATAAAGGCGAAATGTGTAGTGATGCAACAGACCTCTGTTTCTGTTTCCGCAACTGCGGGAGCTCCGCACGTTTTCTGACATCCGTTTCTCTTTCTGTTTCCGCAACTTTTATAACGGAGCTTTATGCACGGGAGGGGTGTTCCAAGCGTTCCACATAACCACAAGCAAGCCGGGCGTGTGCTTTCGGCACTTGTCGCGTTTGTTAAGCTCCAACTAAGACCACATTACATCAAGAAGAAACGAAACCTGACACTGCAGAACAATTAGAAAACTTGGCAAGAAGATTAAGTGATGAATTGAACTCAAGTGCAAGATTTGGAGAACTGACCAAATACGACAACAACAACAACAACAAACCATCACGCCGTTTCACCGCAGGGATAGGCAGAAAGAATGGACCGCCACACTACTCTATCCTGGCACACCTCTCTAGCTTCCTCCACATTCATACAACGAGTCATACACGCACGTCGATTTTTCCGGCTTCTGACATGACCAAACTTTAAAATTTGATTAATTTGGTCATGCCATGTTTTCCTCGGTCTGCCTCGACTCCGTACTCCATTCACATCATTAACGTATATTTTCTCAACCATTCTTTCTCCATCCATGCGTTCCATATCCTTTCATAATCCTTTCATAATTTTAGTCATAATACCTTCTTCCGCTATCCGCGAGATCTGCAAGGTGGAGGATGTCGTGAGATGGAACAGACAACGCAGAAGATACTGAAATGCGCACGTGCAGAGGATGGATCCCACCAGAATCCCACACGCTGTGGCGCATCAGATTCCTGCCGGCTGCCGTCCCCCCGGAAGACTACATTCCTTTCTTATATCAGTATTTGAGATTCTGTCGTATATCGTTCTACCACACATACGTCTTAGGGACCTCATTTCTACCGCATTTATTCTGCTTTCATCATGCTTTCATCTTCATGCTTCGCTTCCATACATTAGGGATGGGACCAGAACTCCATTATGAACGGCCGAGGTATTCGTATACGGCACGTGTTTAAAACAGATCAAATCTTTGTTTGTTCGTTTATTAAATCAAATATTTTAGTATTTACACATCTGGACCAAAGCAGGTCTGCCGCACGAGAACAGAGGCGCTGACTATCGCTGGATGCGCCTCCGTGAACTAGAATTGATAATGCTTTCTTCTTTAACCGTCTCCCCACTGCTAAATGTAGGCCTCTTCAAACGTTCTTCATTTTTCTCTATCCTGTGCGACCATCATCCATCTTCTTCCGCCAACTTGAATGAGGTCGTCAGCCATTCTTTTTTGGGGTCGACCGATGCTCATTTTCCTCACATGGTCTCCACGTCAAGACTCCAGGAGCCCATCTCTCTGTTCCCTATCTGGCGACATGTCCTGCACATTTCCACTTCAGTTTGGTAACACGGTTCAATATATCGACAAGCTTTTTTTCCCTTTGATACAACAAATAAAGACAAATGGGGTTTCTCACCACATACCCGAGGCTGTTATAGGGCGCAGCGTAGCCCTTTCGTCAGCCTCGCTCATGCACTTCCTAGGCCTGTTCCCCATTCATCTCGGACTTACATTTAATATATATCAATCGCAAGGGGATGCAAGACCGCATTTAATCTTCTTCCTTGTTGTAGGCCAATGTGGTCTATTCTCCAGAATGTTGCTCCTCCTATGAGGTAGAATCCTATCTGTTTTTCCATCTTTTAGGAGGTCTCCCACGAGGACGAGTCCTGTGAGACTGATTATATATGTAGAGCAATATAGGGGAGTCTGGTGGTGTCCATTCTTTGAACATGACCGTACCAGTCGCTTTTTCGCTGTCTGCTCCATCTTATAATATCATCATCCTCAGCCTCACATATCTCTCTTATTCTGGTGTTCCTCACGCGACCTCTCAGTGTCTTGCCTACTATCGTCCTCAGTGTCTTCATTTTGGAAGTCCTTAAAACTTGTTTGGTCCTTACTGTGTCTGCACTTGCTTCGACGCCATACAGTCTTACGCATGCTTAATAGATTTTCATCTTACTCTTAATGGCCATGTCTTTGTTTTTCCATATTATGGATTTTAGAGCCACAGAGATTGCAGCTGCCTTGATTACTTGGGCTTGTATTTCTTCCCGCAGATCAGCTACTACCCCCACTAGGTCTATGCCTAGATACTTGAAGGTCCTGACCTGTTCTATGGGTTGATTTTCTATAACTAGGTTACATGTTTTGGGTGTTTTGGAAAAGGTCATAAATTTTGTTTTTTCGATAGAGATCGTCATGTTGTATTTCTTACAGGCGTGATATAGTCTGTCTAGCATTTTTGGTAGGTCATTTTTGTATGCATTTAATCTATAGACTTTAAAAAAAAGTTTGTTATGTATATTTAATAGCGTTTTGTTGTTGTTGCAGAACGAGTGTGCGGAAGCCATGGCCCACTGGGGATACAACAAGGCAGACAACCGCAGCCACCTCCTCAGCAAGGAATTCCACCCCCTCGGAGACTACAGCATCGTCTGATGATCCTTCAGCATCAGGCCCGTCACCGCCGTACTACGGCCAACTAAACAAATCGTCGGATCAACCTTGTGAAATGTTCCAATGAAGAACTGTCTATTCTAAAACACCTGTTGCAACGCATGATTGGAGCTAAAGCAGCTTTTGAGGTTCACCGGCTGTCCTAAAAAAAGGGCGCCCCTTAGGGAATTGTATAATGGATACACATTTAAAAAATATACGAGTATATGATACTAGCTGCTTCTATGAATCGCCAAAACTCAATTGATCGCTCCCCAGTACCTACATTCGACACAGATATCTCTCCAAAAATTCAATAAAACTTCTTGGCGTCCATCTAGAGACTGATCTTTCATTGAAAACCCAAATCAATAAAACGGTCAGCAGTAGCTTCTTTCATATAAGGCAGTTAAATCAATTAAAAGAAATATTTTGTTTGTTTGTTATATGCAGACGACGCTGTTTTAATCGCTGACAGCATGGACGATCTACAAGTCCTGGTGTCAAGAATTTACAAAGTATGCAATAAGTATGTCCTTGTTATGAACGTGTCAAAGTCTAAAGTTATGGTATTTGAAAAGGAATAATGTATGACGGATTACACCGTTGTACCGTTGAAATGAGATCACTGAGAAGAATGTGCGGGGAAAACAATATATGATAGAATACCGAACGACGAAATAAGGAAGAAATGTAAGGCAGATGATTGTATCGTAAGTAAAATTAAAAATTGATCCCTGAGATGATTTGGACATATGGAACGAATCGACATGAGAAGAATGTCTAAAATTTTATATACAAGCAGTGTGAGTGGAAAGAGAAGCCGTGGATGACCAAGGAAATTATGGCAAGACCAAATTAATCTAATACTAAAATAATAATTAAATAAAACGATGTTTTTTAACTACTTCCACTTTTGTCTTTATTTAGACAGCGACCGGTTTTGCCAGGCTCGCTGGCATCGACAGACTGGTGACACTATTGTAAACAGTCCTTTATATACATACAGATCAGGGGTGGTAAACATGATTCTATACAAAAATAATCTTCAAATATTTATGTAAAATTTTACATAAATATTTGAAGATTATTTTTGTATAGAATTATGTTTACCACCCCTGATCTGTATGTATATAAAGGACTGTTTACAATAGTGTCACCAGTCTGTCGATGCCGGCGAGCCTGGCAAAACCGGTCGCTGTCTAAATAAAGACAAAAGTGGAAGTAGTTAAAAAACATCGTTTTATTTAATTATTATTTAAAATAAACTTCCATCAAGAGATTTCAGTAAAATCATTTGATTATCTAATAGAAAAAGGCGGCCACATTCGAAGTCGGAAAAATCGACGAGTGTGCATGTTACGATGTTTTAATGTAGAGGAAGCTAGAAGCTTTTTTAAAGTAAGTATGAGGAAAAATATTATCGTAGTTAATTGACATTTTTTTGGTTTATTGTAAGTAATGAAAATTAAATAAAAATAATGAAAAACTCCATTATAAATATTTAGTTTAACTCCACTTGTTCAGCTTCGACCGGTTTCGGCAGCTCGCTACCATATTCTGGTCTGGTGATGGCAGCGATGATATTTGATAATGCTTTTGAAAGGCGAAATATGTCATTCACTTAAACTGTAATAAAACTAGTATAAACTCTTGTATATGAAGAAGACCTTCGTGTTAGAGTGGCAAAGCGCTGACTGCCATTACCAAAGGTCCCGGTTTCGATTCCTGGCGACCTCAGTGTGATTTTCACACTGTCTTTGGTCTGGTGTAGAATTCACGTGACAATAAAATGGCGATAGATTAGCTACTTACCACATGTTATGAGAATCAATATAACAACTAAAAACAATTTGTATTTAGTAATTGGGTTCAAATAACATGTTGTTTAAATCTTCTGTTTATTGATTTTTTCTTGTTTAATTAGTTTAAAATACCTATTTTATCTATAATTCGTTTATTAATTACATTAAAAAAAATAAAGGAACAATAACTTGTGAAATAAAATGATAAAAGAACAATATCATGTTTTTTGTATACAAATACATTTTTTATTATATTGTATAAAACTACATATAATATACTTTCAATTAATAGTAAGATGAGAATCTATAAAGCATGCGTAAGACCAATAATAACATATATGGCGTCGAAGCAAGGCAAACACAGTAAGGACCAAACAAGTTTTGAAGACTTCCGAAATAAAGACACTGAGGACGATAGCAGGCAAGACACTGAAGAGGATTGCTGGACATGGATGGATGGAAACGGCAATGGATAGGGGGCGGTGGCGTGCTTTGGGAGAGGTCTACATTCAGCAGTGGATGACAGACGGCTGAAGATGATGGTTAGTTAGTTAGTTAATTAATCAATGGACCCGAATCCAGATCGTTGTAAGATTCTTCTTCTTCTATCAAGTGTCTGATATCTGGATTAAATTGTTTTTCTAAATACCAAATGATTTCACGACTGGCTTTTTCTATCAGTTTTCTATTTCCCATCACTGAGATAACCGCCTTTCCAGAATCATTATTCAACAAATTTCTTTCCATCTTAATGGTGAAGTCGTGTATTTTAATTATTTTCCCTATCTTGAACGCATTTCTTATATTTATAACTGTGTAATTTTTGTTTTTCTCCATGTCTAAATGTCCCAAAGACCTTAATGCGTTATTTGATGCGGTCTGAAGTCTCGCTTGAACGATATCTTGTTTTGAAGGGGTTGATATAACAGTGGAACTCTGAAGGATCGAAGCATCCTTTTGGTTTCTTAACTGATACTTGTGGGGTGTCTGGACCGCGCGTTTGTTTGTGTGGTGAACTGCGATCAGAAATACGAGTAAGATAACCGTAATTGTGATGCATCTCGCTTCAACCTGGGTACAGAGACACATCCTGGAAAGATATATATCAAAGATTACTCGATCAATCGCCGGTTTAAAATGACACTTATGTAAAAGTTGGATTGTTTTGTTGATACGAAAAAAAGAACGTTTTAAAATAAATCGATGTTACCATAATTATGTTACAAATAAAAAGTTCTTACTTACTAACTAACTAACTAACCATCACGCCGTCTCACTGAAAGGGTAAGCAGAAAGAATGGACTGCCACACTTTTCTTTCCTAACATATTTCGTCGATTTCTTTGACTCCTCACATGGCCATTCAATATTTGATTTATTTGATCGTGCCACGTTTTCCTCGGTCTTCCTCTATTTCTGGTTCCATTTACATCATTAACATATATTTTTTTTACCATTATTTCTTCATTCATTCTTTCCATATGTCCAAACCATCTTAATCAAATCAAATCATTTATTTCATCAATACACATTACAAAATTAAGGTTTATGGCATCTATTAAGAACAGGTAAAATAATCTATCTATCTATCTATCTATCTATCTATCTATCTATATATATATCTATATATATATCTATATATATATATATATCTATATATATATCTATATATATATATCTATATATATGTATCTATATATATATATATATCTATATATAACATATATTCTATATATATATATATATATCTATATAATATAACATATATATATATATGTATATCTATATATATATGTATCTATATATATGTATATATATATCTATCTTCTTTCATATATATATATATATATATATATATATATATATAATATATATATATATATATATATATATATATATATATATATATATATATATATATATATATATATATAACTGCTATATATGTATATATATATATATATATATATATATCTATCTATATAAATAAAAAGCAGTTTTGGTTGTGTGTGTGGACTATTTCTGAGGTTATTCCTGAGCTGATCCTTTTGAAATTTGGAGAATGGACTAAGTGGAATTCAGCGGTCGTCATAGGCATATTTTTGTTATTAATCGAGCTCTAATTAACTTTATAAATTAATCAATTAATTGAAAATTTTCGTAGTGCAAACGAATATAGACCTTAATGTTCGTATCACCCGAGTATCAATCTTTTGAGTCTATATTCGTTTGACATGGTCTGGAGAGAATTCAGTCTCCATGTAATTTTGTGTAGTGGCAACAATGTGTTTTTCTTTCTGACAGTCCAATATATTGCGTTTTACTTTGGGATGTATAATACTTAATACGTTTTACTTATTACGTACTAAAATAATTGGTTATGTACATTAATGCAGACAGGTGCTTCTAAATTATAGCGAGTATAATTTTTACGTGAGTGTCATTTTGAGGTTATGAACGACTTTAATTATATTTCTTTAATATATATTGGGTGTATTTACGGCATCGTTCAAATTGATCGCAGTTCAAATTATTTGTTAATTTTTACGTGAGTGTCATTTTGAGGTTATGAACGACTTTAATTGGATTCCTTTAATATATATTGGGTGTATTTACGGCATCGTTCAAATTGATCGCAGTTCAAATTATTTGTTAATTTTTACGTGAGTGTCATTTTGAGGTTATGAACGACTTTAATTGGATTCCTTTAATATATATTGGGTGTATTTACGGCATCGTTCAAATTGATCGCAGTTAAAATTATAAACGAAACTTTGTTTTCGTTATTAATTACTTCTAGCCGTTCGATTGATCACGTGGTCTCTGAGCTGTCATGTTTCGAATCGAAACTTTCGATTGCGTCGCAATATTTTGTAAGTTAATATTTATATTTCTAATTCATATATATATCTTCAGGTTATTCTATTTTGCCGTTGAAATGAATGCAGATTATATTTCCGCATTACATATTTCAAAGCTGTAGTTATAAATTATAGAGAAGAAATTAAATATCGTTTTACTTACGTATTATTTTAGGTTATGTTTGACTACATGAAAAAACGACCCGGCCATTGTTGCGTCATGATTTTAATTAGTTTTTAAAATACAAGTTGTATTATACTGGAGGGTTAAAATACAAGTTGTATTATACCATGTAGCCAATAAAATTAAAAATCAAATTTTATTTCTAAATTTATATCACTGAATTATGTTAAAATAATATTACATAAATTTGTTAAATTTTGGTTTTAGGTTGACAAAATGCCATACAAGCGGAAACTCATTGGAAGTCGTACCGCTTCGTTTGATGTCGCTAAATTGCAGATGTTACGAGGCAATGAAATTTGTCCTGAAGTTAGATCAACTGGCACCTTTCGGTTTCCAATTTCCGGTAATTGATGTAAGAAAATTTCAACTGATTGATTATTTGGCAGCTGAACACGCATATTTGTAGTTATTTTCAATGTTTTTACGTGTCTTCACAAATAAGGCTATTTCAGGCAAGCATTATTTCATTCTCTGCCGTCGATTAAGGATTTACAGGTAATGTTTCCTTAAAATCTCCTGCAAGTAATATTAATGCGTTTCCAAATGGTCTAATGTTTCCACGCAAATCTTACAATGATTGATTAAGAGCCTCGAGTGTTTTTTATGTGTGCAATTGTGCATTGATTCTTAAAAATATGTTTGGATTTCTGCAATACTTTCCCAATTCCAGATGCTTTTAAAATGTTGCATGCAGGAGTTTCAATCAATTGCGTTTTCAATGGCAATTTCAAAGCGAAATGAACAGTTCTTCCACTTGATAACAATGTCGCGTCTATTCCGGATAACGCAAGGGCTAAGGCTATATGATTTTAGGATCTAATTGCTCTCAGAATCAATCAAATTAGGAACGTTTTATCTGTTCCTCTTGGCTTATCTATCATGAAATACCACCAGATCAGTTCGGTGGTGGCATTCCCAATTTATCGAGAGATTTGTGAGTGATTCCCAAGCACAAATCTTCAATCATTATAAATGCTTCGTTTTAGATTTCTGCTGTGAAATCCATGTTCATATTTGAATTTCCCATACATATTCGACCAAGAATATCTTCGGCCATGTGCAATTTATATTTCTCCCATAACTCTGATCGAGATGAAGGAAAGCAGGCGGTCAGTATTATTGCAAACTATAGGTTAATTTGATTTGGGTGTGACGTGTAGCACGCGTCATCAATGCATACATCGCAGTGTCAGTCATTCTCCAATAACTTTAGAGCTTTACATGCACCGTGGGTGGCATGTGAAACACCATTGACAATTCTCAATTGTTGGAAAGGCGTCGGACCGGATACATTTACCAACAACATGCGTAAAAAAGAATATTCATCTTGATTGGGATGCACGGTGTGGTCCGCTTATCATAGTTTCTTTGAAAATGCCAGGTCGAATCGCCCTCCGCGCTTGCATTGTTCAAATGATTTTCTGTTCGCATTTAATGTATAATACGTAGACACTTCCAATACAGCAATATTTTTGCAAACGCGTCATTTTGACATAACAGGAAGAAAGCAGTTGTGTAGCCATTGGATTCAGGTACATTTGCAGCTGTGAAATAAACGCATTCGCTTTCTAGATGTACCGCTAAGTGAACAACAACCAGAAATCGTTAATGAATGGGAAATGAAAGCTTGCCATACAGCTTCATTGCTGCTTAGTTATCTTCCAACCTGATGCTGTGTGATTTCCTCACTCATTTTCACTTCTTTCTGGATGCACAACAAAAATTGCATTTTTTAACGTACTTACAATTTTTTTTGATACATTTAAAGGAATTACAGTTTTCTACATTAATGTGCGCTTTATATGTTTTTGATAGCAATGGCGAATATGGAACAACCCACCGATTGTCTACTTCGATGTCACCGTTTCTCTTTTGTTTAGTTGCTAATTTACCACCATTTTCTGCTGATCTTCTATATAAAGGATATCCATCGTATCCTGTAATTGTGTTGGATACTAATACTCGAGGAACCGCTTAGAGCATTTTCCGTCTATCATGCATATTGAATTTGGAATCAGTGTACCACAAGGTCCATGAATCATATTTTTCATCAACTTCATGCAGATCCTTATGGACACATTCTACATCATCAATTGGGTTTGAAGTAATTTTGTTATAGTGATACATCCAGCAGCGCACAGACCCAAACATTAACTTTTACCATGAAAACGTACAGCTATTTTAGCTTTTGTCTGAAAACACGTGCTGTGATATCATGCCTATCCACCGGCGATTTTCCAGGAAGTAAGAGCTGTTGTATATCGTCCCAAGTAGTGACGAACATATGCAATTTCATCTTAAGCGTACTCGGGCATATGACGTGGACTACCTTTTATAAGATGATGCCAAAATTGTTAGTCATATTACCATCATTTACAACTTCATCTCGCAAAGAATGTATTCTTCAGAGCGAAGCTTAGTCTGATTAAAACAGATTAATATCGAATTTCTGTTTCTATTTTAAAATTTCAAAATGTGATGGTCTTCATAATCTCAAATCATTTATCGGTACGAATAATAGTTACTTGCGCTGTATTATTTTTTTTGGTTCTTCGCCACTGATTGGATTTATTGTTTTAACGTCGAAACATATTGCCTAGCAGGTGTTTTGTCTGATGATTAACAGTCCTGTGTGTATCAGATGCCCTCATGTCAATTGCTGTTTTGAACAAACACATTAAATTGTTTTTTTGTTATTATTTTGTTAAGGACCTTTTAATACTGGTAGAAATTCTGCAGCGTGGATTCAATTTATCATTGCATTAACCGATGAAATACATTTGTAGAAATTTTTGTTAAACATCTAGGAACGGAAGCAGGGAGCCAACTGTACGATACATTTGCCCTTTTACTTTGAAAGTTGGCATGAATCGAGTTGTTTCAATTTCTGCACCAAACAACGTTATTTGAAAGCATTATTTATATTTCACTATGTTAAAGGAAGTGCTTTGATTCGGCGGTTTATCCGGCAAGCAAAGTTTTTAATGGACGTGGTTTTCCAAGTTGAAGCAGTTTAATTTTTCCGGTGGCGCAACATATGCCTTTCATTTCTCCATTAAAATTATTTTATTGATTCATATGTTGGTGTGTCGATGAGACTGTCAATGACAATAAGGTAAAATATAATATGCTTATTTTATAACACTCAATATAACGTATGTCTTACAAACGTGTAAAAAATAAAATTTAATTTACAGCAGATGACGGTGGCAGGGCAAAGATGGATATCATTTTAACATCATCGCCTATTTGGGGAAACACGTTAGATGTATTCAGCTGAAATTCCTGATTCAAGTGTTTATCCTCAATTGGCTGAAATTGTATCAAAAAATATGATTCATGGTCCATGTGTATATGGTTATAATTATGGAATTAGGACATATTTCGATAACCCGCCATGAGGTAAAATATAATAAGCTTATTTTATAATACTCAATATAACGTATGTCTTACAAACGTTTAAAAAATAAAATTTTATTTACAGCAGATGACGGTGGCAGGGCAAAGATGGATATCATTTTAACATCATCGCCTATTTGGGATGAGACTGTCAATGACAATAAGGTAAAATATAATATGCTTATTTTATAACACTCAATATAACGTATGTCTTACAAACGTGTAAAAAATAAAATTTTATTTACAGCAGATGACGGTGGCAGGGCAAAGATGGATATCATTTTAACATCATCGCCTATTTGGGATGAGACTGTCAATGACAATAAGGTAAAATATAATATGCTTATTTTATAACACTCAATATAACGTATGTCTTACAAACGTGTAAAAAATAAAATTTTATTTACAGCAGATGACGGTGGCAGGGCAAAGATGGATATCATTTTAACATCATCGCCTATTTGGGGAAACACGTTAGATGTATTCAGCTGAAATTCCTGATTCAAGTGTTTATCCTCAATTGGCTGAAATTGTATCAAAAAATATGATTCATGGTCCATGTGTATATGGTTATAATTATGGAATTAGGACATATTTCGATAACCCGCCATGAGGTAAAATATAATAAGCTTATTTTATAATACTCAATATAACGTATGTCTTACAAACGTTTAAAAAATAAAATTTTATTTACAGCAGATGACGGTGGCAGAGCAAAGATGGATATCATTTTAACATCATCGCCTATTTGGGGAAACACGTTAGATGTATTCAGCTGAAATTCCTGATTCAAGTGTTTATCCTCAATTGGCTGAAATTGTATCAAAAAATATGATTCATGGTCCATGTGTATATGGTTATAATTATGGAATTAGGACATATTTCGATAACCCGCCATGAGGTAAAATATAATAAGCTTATTTTATAATACTCAATATAACGTATGTCTTACAAACGTTTAAAAAATAAAATTTTATTTACAGCAGATGACGGTGGCAGGGCAAAGATGGATATCATTTTAACATCATCGCCTATTTGGGGAAACACGTTAGATGTATTCAGCTGAAATTCCTGATTCAAGTGTTTATCCTCAATTGGCTGAAATTGTATCAAAAAATATGATTCATGGTCCATGTGTATATGGCTGAGCAAATATCCACGATTTTGGAAAAACTAAATAAAAAATCAAAGGAAATAGGACTATGCGTGCATTTTGGGAAAACAAAAATCATTGTACCTACTCCTGTACAAATCACAATAGACAACACCGTAATCAAAATAGTCGATTCATATATATATATATTTGGATTACACAATAGTACTGAGTGGAGAAAATCAAATCGCAGAAATCGAACAAAGCATATTTTGAAAAGCCCACGAACCCCATCAACCTTAAACTGAAGGTGTTGGATTGCTGTGTCCTGCCGGTGTTATCTTATTGGTTTCAAACCATAACGTTGTCTCAGAAAAGCGCTATTAAATTAAGAATTGTCCAAAGAGCTATGAAAGTTGGGAATCAGTATAATGGACGGGGTAAGAAACACCACTATTAGAGCCAGAACAGGAGTGTCGGACATCATCGGAAGAGTGGCAGCGCTAAAATGGCATGCCGCTCGCAGCCCTGATGATAGATGAACTGCAACCCGAAACCCAGGACGTCCTCAACTTCGATGGAGGGACGACATTGAAGACATTGAAGCAGATGGAGGAGGCCTACGCCCAGGAGTGAACGGATATGAATTGTATATGTATGAATGTTTTATGCAAATGTGATATAGTATATTTATTTGTTTTTTTAATTTCACTTAAAATATTAAGGAAAAAATTTAAGACTGGACGTTTAATGGTTTAAACATAAAGCTGAAAAAGATAAATATTAACTTTTTTTTGGGTGACATCTTTAGGGTAACGTTTGAACTACACTATATTATTTAATCATAACGCGCTTTTGCACAGCTACGTTTAAGACCAATTGGCATCAAAAACTCATTTCAGACTTTTTGTAAACTTGCCACCTTGGTAATAATGTCCAGCCTTCAATTGTTCAATTCACATTAGTATTATTCAAGTTCACAGCAAGTTTGCTTGGATTAAAAAAATGTTTTAAAGATATGAACTGAATTAGGATACACACACTCTTGCACCTATACACATGTCATTTTATCCAATAAAATAATTGATATTGAACTTTTGTATTTCTTTAATATATATTGGGTGTACTTAGGTGTTATCTAGCAATAGCGAAGCGTTGCCGGGTCAGCTAGTAAGTCAATAAAGCTTCTGCCGTGTCAGAGTCCCAGAGTCAAGGAACAAGCACATGTCACAAATAACTTCTTCTTCTTCTTCTTTCTCAGCCTATTCCCGTCCACTCCTGGACAAAGGCCTCCTCCGTTCGCTTCCATGTCACTCTGTCCTGTGCAGACTGCATCCAGGTTATTCCGTCGTGTCTGTTCAGATCACCGTAGTTGCGGTCGCCCTGCACTTCTCTTTGCTGTCCACGGTCTCCAAGTCAGCAGTCTTCTTGTCCATTTTTCATATGAGCTTCTGGCTACACAACCTGCCCATTGCAATTTTAGAGTCGCCACCCGGTGGATGATCTCAGTGACCTTTGTTTTTTTTCTCACCGTATCGTTTCTGACTCTGTCTCTTCTGCTTATTCCTAACATGACTCTTTCCATGGCTCTTTGGGTCACTCGTAGTTTCTCGGCACTTTGTTTGGACGATATTACAGTTTCAAGACCATAAGTACCAACTGGCAGAACGCAGGCTTCATAGACTTTTCGTTTCAGGTTGATCGGTATTTTCCGTTTTTTAAGGCGTTAACACTGTGGAATTCAATAATGACGATTTTTTTATGAATAAAAACACTGTTTTTCCACTCGGAATAAAAATGTGTTAAAGGTTTACTGTTTATTTGATATTCGAGGAAGATACTGATGTAATCAATTATAAAAAAGTAATTGTTTCAAATTTACTAAGAAGTTAAATTTGTCAATATTTCATAATATATTTTAAACAATAAAAAATAATTATAATTGACACAAAATTTCTCTATATTATATATTAAGTGGGCTTTCACTTGTGTTTAACGTCGAACGTCGATCGGTATTTTCGGTTTTTAAGGATGTAACCCATGTTTCCTAAAGCTGCCCAGCTTAGTCCAATTCTTTTTTTTAGCTATTTAGCATAAATAACTGCTTCAATTAATTCATGAACTAGTAAATGTAATTCTTATAATGTCAAGTAAGTGAAGGAAGTTTATATATTAATTATAATTTTTTGAATGTTGCTACTATATTATATATTTGCCATTTTGGTCGTATTTTTATTGAATAAGTTGCCTTATATTCTACAAATATTTGATGTAATAAAGCAATGAAACGCGTGTAACTTTTCGGTAAAAAGGCTCATCTGTATACCATTTGGTCACGAGGCAATATTAATAAAACGAGTCCTGCCTATCTACAGAATACACATTATTTGAAAGATTTTGTCCAATTTATGCTTATTTGTCGAATAACTGGAATCCTTTTTATGCTGAGGGCCGTTCCGAGAGCGGAAACCGTTAAAGCCGTCATACTTATAACATGTTTTGTGAGCGCTAGAGGCGGAGCAATTATTTTTCGTGGCCTCAAAAATATTTTAACATATCTTCTATATTCGCCTTTACTTTGTGTTGTGGATTCATATTTAAATATATATTATTACACTTGGTATAACAACATTAATGTATACAATTTTAATATTAATAGTCTGTACATTCATAAACTTTCGTATGAAGCACTTAAATTTGGTATGACTTTATTGAATACAATAATAATACTAACTAACTAACTAACTAATCATCACGCCGTCTCCCCGAACGGGTAGGCAGAAAGAATGGACTGACACACTTTAATCGATGCGGCACTCCATCCTTCTCTTTTCGCCATCGCGAGAGACGCGGTGTGATGGGTTGCGAACCTCATCGCCACCAAAAGGCATCTCCCGCGCACACTTCGATCGTTCAACGTCTACATAATAAATCTAAAACAAATTATCTGAAATACAATAATATAAAATAAAATAACAAAGAAAAATAATTTAACACATAATGTTATTTTAGATGGCGCACTTGTCGTCAGCTGGACGATCCGGACATTTGTGTTTATTTAATTTTTATTCCACGTTATCCACTGTTTTTTTTTAATTTACTGCAATTAGGCACTTAAAACAATCCAATACTAGCAAGAACTTAAAAATATTATTGAAGAATTTATTCAAATTGTCATTGGAACGAATGAAAATTTTATTTTTACACCTGTCAAAATTCTTTTTATAAACGAAAAAACTTATATAGTTTTGACACCAAAATAGTAAAAACGTATTTTTTGACACAAATAACTATCATAAAGAGCAGCAATAATCAAATTGACCAAAACAATTCACATATACACGAAATATCTCCAAATTGACGGGAGCACCATATGAACCAAACCAAATTTTCAAAATCAGAATATTTATATATAATACATTTGGAATATTTGTATCTAAACTATTTAATTGGTTATTAACATCAACCAGTTTTGTCAGGGTAACAGAATATACTTAACACAAAATCAAAGAATAATATATGAAAGAAGAAATATATAATGTAGGGGAGAAAGAGGGGTAGACGAAAGTATGCACGAGGACAAATAGAATGCTAGCACGGTGAGTCATAATTATTAGGGAATAATTTTTTATTTTTGTGGGAATATACAAAATTATTTACAATGGAGAATATGGCTAAAACAGGACTATGAGAATGATTGTTTTTTTTTTTATTATGACAGATTGGTTCATTAAAACATTGTTTTATTTAATTATTTTTTAAAATGAACTTCTATCAAGAGATTACAATAAAACCGTTTGATTATCTTTCTAATTTATATTCAAAACATGTTTTTAAATTAATATTTTGATATTTGTAACAATGTCAACGTATAGATACCATAGATATATCATGAACAACGAGGAAGTGATATTTTCTTCAATAAAAATAATATGTATTTAAGTGAAAATAAAGTAAATGTTTCCTATGTAAATATTTTACATAGTCCATTGTTTTGGCCAAAACACTATGATACTTCAACATTATTACTGTTAAAATTTAAAACACTGTTATAATATCACAATTTCTTTTTATTCACTGAGAGTGTCGCGACAGGTTGTTTGTTGTTTATTGTATGCTTATTGAAACACTTGATGATGCCAACATCGGTTGGTGAAACAGCTGTCGCGATACTCTCAGTGAATATAAAGAAATTGTGATATTAAAACAGTGTTTTAAATTTTTAAATTAATTAATATTTTACTATAAAAAAATGTATAAAGTAATATATGTGCTACGCCAGTGTCGGGGCATTTTATAGCGGTCAGCTTTGTGTAGCAATCTTGTTATTTTCCACAGATAAGTTCCACTAAATATCTGGAGATTTCCACATATTCATAGGATTTGTGTTGCGCCCATTATTCTCGTATCTTTAACCGTCGCGTTGCCATGTGGTCAATTGAGTTTCCACTGCCAATTTAAAGTTGATTTTCTTAAAACCTATGGACCCTAATATTATAAAAAAAATTGTAATCCTCCATTGAAGTGTTCTCAATATTTCGTAATAAAAAAAAAAGCAAAAAATTACTTCCTTCATCCCAAAAAAAAAATTTTCTAAGACTGCCCTCACCTTCATTCGTGTTAAGGTAGAATTTGTTTTGCTAATATTTACAATTTTATCAAAAGTGACAAATACTTACTCGCTGTTTTGAACATATTATAAATGATATCTTTGACCTTTTCAATAGGTACGTAATAATACCGACTGGATGAAAACGCACCACGTAACTTAATAATATCAGAACTGTGAAAATATTAACACTTTACCAAAAGGGACAAATATTAATACGTACTCGTTGTCTTGAACGTACTATACATTTTGCCTAGGTGCCTTTAGTGGGCCGCGCCGCCCGGCGCTTGTTTAGACCTGATTTTAGTCGATCGTTGGCCGTGACGCATTACATATCAGAAATCGCATGGTTCCAGAAAAAATTAATAATGATATGTTTTTCAAATAATCCATGTATGTTATAGATATCGATCTATTCCTAATGAAATTCCCTACAAGATGACATAAATTAAATTTTGATTCATCTAGTCATATGCTTGATATTTAGATAAAGTTAGCGGTAAACTGAACTTACCACATGGGAGCAAGCGTTTTGTTTTGAACACGGTACGTTAAGGGTTAACATTGTAATGGCCCTTACAAATTTGGGTATTCGGGCATAGAAATGTGCTCTCAGTCGTGAAGAGAAAGGGGATTCGTTCTTTTGTTGCCCTAATAGAAAACACATCATTTCTTATTATCTTTGCTAATTTATTATCAGGCACGAACGAGTGCTACACGTTGAAATCTTTTAAACGATATTAATGATTCTGATTGTACCAAATTCTTTTATTATTTCTTAAATATAAATAATAAATACAAATCTGAACGGTTTTTTTCTAGAAGCTCCATTTTATTGTATACGAATGACATATTTCGCCTTACAATGCATTAAGGGGGTTTAAATGGATGGTTAGGGCCGTGGGGGGACATAACGTACTGGAAGGTATGTATATCAGAAAATGCCATGAAACGCCATAGTTGCATAACATCAACAACACTACATCTAGTCCGACTCTCTGGCGTCCACGTGTGATCTTTATGATCCCGCAAACCCTGGGTGTGGCATGTTGGACTTACTCCTATGTTGATGTGCCACAGCTAATAGAGAGAGAGCGAATGCAGTTTTTTGGCGCCACAAAACCTGTTACTCCCAGCTAAGGGAAGGAACACCCCTACAGAAAAACCCTGGTCCTCCTAGTAAGGAGGTTGGGCGTTAGGCCACTAATATAACCTCGTAAAGCAACCAAAGTTAAGAACATTTCAAGAAATTCATTTTTCGAAGGAGGCTGAGACCCACCAAGGGTTGTAGCGCCGGAGGAAAAAAATGCATTAAGCAAATTATTATATTAGGTCCTAACATATGAAATTGGCGTTTTGTATGGGAGGAACATAAAGTTGATTTTTTTTAAATATAATATATTTATTTAATCAAAGTATGAACCATTGCTATCTATGCACTTTTGCCATCTCATAGGTAGTTCATCGATCCCTTTACTAAAAAAACCATTCGGACGGGAATCAATAAAATCTTTGAAGTCGGTATGGACTGCCCTATCGGAGTTGAATTTTTTCCCATGCAAGAAGTTATCCAAATTTCGAAAAAAAATAGTAATCTGTTGGGGCAAGATCCGGAGAGTACGGTGGATGTCTTAGACATTCCAATTGAAGCTCTTCTAATTTGGTAGCCGTCTGTTGTGCAGTGTGTGGTCTAGCGTTATCATGAAGCAGCAGTGGCCTAGAGCGATTAACCAGCCTCGGTTTTTTAGCAGCTAGCTTTTCCATCATGGTTTGCAGTCGCTGACAATAGACATCTGCCGTAATCGTCAGGCCAGATTTAAGAAAGCTGTAGTGAACGACACCAGCACTCGTCCACCAAACGCTCACAAGTAACTTTTTTGGAGTCAATTTTCGCTTGGGGCATGGTTTGGCTGGTTCGACAGGGTTCAGCCATTGCGATGAGCGCTTCCGATTATCATACAGGATCCACTTTTCATCACAGGTAATGATTCGATTCAAAATCCCTTCATTATTGTGCGGGTTGAGTAATGCAACGCAGCAGTCAACGCGCGTTTGTTGATTTGCTTCACTCAATTCGTGAGGTACCCACCTTTCAAGCTTTTTCACCTTCCCAATTTGCTTCAAGTGGATTAAAACAGTTTTATCACTAACACCGCAGCCTGCAGCTAACTCGGACGTGGTTTGTGATGGATCCGCTTCCACAATAGCCTTAAATTTTTCATTATCAACTTTGGTCTCCGGCCGTCCACGGGGCTTATTCTGCAGGTCGAAATTTCCAGAACGAAAACGTTGGAACCAAAAACGCACTGTGTTTCCTTTTGCGGCTCCGTCGCCATACACATCATTAATCCTTCGAGACGTTTCTGCAGCACTGGTGCCACGGTGGAACTCGTACTCGTAAATAACGCGATATTTCAAGTTTTCCATTTTGTAAACTGAGTGACGCAAAGAAAAAAAACAATTGAGGAAAAACAAATGAATTATAATTTTCAAAACACAAATACTTGAGTAAATAGCTGTATAAATTTGAATTTGGAATTCCTAACCAAAGAGAAGATATTTGAGATCAAAGTTGCCAGTACGGCAAAACGCCAATTTCATATGTAAGGACCTAATATTTGACGTTTGACAATAAAAGTTTTATTATATTATAGTTAATAAGAATGACATAATTTTACATTTCTAGGGGATTTTAAAATGTAGCGAAAATCGCGATATAAAGGAGATAATGATTACTAATTGACGACCTTTGTGGCCGAATGGTAAGTGCATTGACTGCCACCCCGAAGGTTCCGGGTTCGATTCCCGGCGAGGGAAGTGTGATTGTCCAACTGTCTTTGGCCTGGTGTAGAATTCACTTGACAATAAAATGGCGATAAATTAGCCACCTATCACAAGTTACGAGAATCTCTATGATAGCTTAACATCGCCTTTACATCGATTTGGGTCATGTTGGCATGATTTAAAGAGCGATTCAACAAAATAATAATAAAAATAATGTTATAATAATAATTATTAATGACGGTATATAAACCAAAAAGGTACTGAAAGATTCTAAAGTAAAGTGATTTTGTAAAAAAAAACATTTTTTTTGATTTTTTATTGGTGATTATGTTAACAATATTACATATAACAAATTAATTAATAATTCCTGAATAGAATAGAAATTTTCAAACGTACTAATTATTTTGTATTCAAGTATTCTATCTGCAAAGCTGATGTGTTCTTTTTCAGTTTTAATCCTGAGGATCGATTGAAGGCAAAGGTCTGCATCTCATCATCGACTCCTCTCAAACTACAGAATTTTTTTTCAACTCTATATAGGAAGTGAAGTTCATGTCGTTACATATTTGCTCTAGATACTCTTGGCGAATATGCCATCTCCAAATCGATCCCTCAATCATTTCCTCCAGTATATTGTGCAGGAGATTTTCACTAATGAAATGTAGGCGAAAAGACCGTTGTTTTTAACACCTAAAGATGCCAACATACGGCTAACAAAACAGCTTTTGCAACACTCCCATTGGAATTAATAAATACATTGTGATAGGTATTTAAACATTAAGAAAGATCTTACATCTGGGACATATACTACGTGGGGAAAAGTATACTTTCTCCAATTGATATTGGAGGGGAAAATTGAGGGACGCCGAGGGCCCGGAAGGAGACAAATGTCCTGGCTACAAAACGTAAGGGAGTGGACCGGCATCCGAAGTGCGGAGGAGCTGTTCCGAGCGGCGCAGGACAGGGACAGGTTCGCTGAGGTGATCACCAACGTTGGGGGGACCCCACAGGATAGGGCACTTGAAGAAGAAGATTTAAACACTAGAATAACTTTTTGAAAACATTGTATTTTCACACAACACTTTTTATACTTTTACCAAGGGTTGTGAAAATAAAATGATTTATAAAAAAAATATTCAAAGCGAATCCACAACAAGAAGAGAATGCAAATATAGAGGAAATAATTTTTTTATTAAGTTTCATTATTAACAAAAGTTTATTGCTTTGACCGGTTTTGGTAGCTCGCTACCACCTTACATCCGTTCGTCTAGGCTACTCATTTCATCATGCACCATATTTTCCAATTAAAATATGTCCACATTGAGATGTTTTGATGGAATTTCTGTTATTTGTGAAGAAACGTACAAAAAAAAAACATCACAAGAAATTTAAAAATATAACAGAAAATATATTTTTCTGATCATACAAAGCCCCAAAGATGACATTGTATTATTTCTGTGTCTGTCCCCGTACGCAGTTTCATAAGCTTCTTATGTCTCTAGAAACTTCCCATTAAATTAATGTCGATCAGGTATATATTGCAAATGCTTTGACAAAATCCTCAAGAATTTTTTCCCATTTTTTCCCAAAATATTGGGCTAATGACCAATGATATTGAAATAAATAGCAACGGAAAATAATGATGTTTTCAACGAAGCATTTTCTTTACGATGTTTACACAAAATATTTCATTATACGACAAACAAGAAAAACCATCACGCCTTTTCCCAGCAGGGGTAGGCAGAGAGAATGGACCGCCACACTATTCTATCCTGGCACACCTCTCTAGCTTCCTCAACATTCATACATCGAGTCATACACGCACGTCGATTCTTCCGGCTTCTGACATGACCAACCTTTAATATTTGATTAATTTGGTCATGCCATGTTTTCCTCGGTCTACCTCGACTCCTTACTCCATTTACATCGTTGACGTATACTTTTTTAACCATTCTTTCTTCACCCATGCGCTCCATATGTCCGAACCAACGCAGCGAACCTTTCATAATTTTGTTCATAATACCATCTTTCGCTGTACATTCCTTCCTAATATCAGCATTTGAGATTCTGTCGTACATCGTTCTACCACACATACGTCTTAGGGACCTCATCTCTACCGCATTTATTCTGCTCTCATCTTTCTACTTCTGCCAGTTCCATGCTTCGCTTCCATACATAAGGGTTGGGACCAGAACTCCATTGTGAACGGCCATTTTCGCTTTCATTGATAAATTCTTGTTTCCAATAACTACTTTTAAAGCTGCATTCACTTTGCTACCCGCACCAACCCTTCTTTCAACATCACTGTTTCGGCCATCCGCTGTGAACATGCTACCTAAATACACAAATTCCCTCACCTGTTCCAAGTTCTCTTCATTTACACGTATATTGCAAACTGTCCTTTGCTCGTTATACGACCAACAAAATATTTTTTAAATATTCAATAAAAATAAGTAACTTATTTGTAAACTTATGGCCCCAAATTATTAAACACTTCGTATTTAACCGCGGTATGTTTATTATTATTGATGCCAACTAATTTCACTTGATCTCGAGCTTTATCAGGGCAGTATAACAACTGTTGTTGAAACCTACAAAATACTAACATCGATTGTGATTGCTGGGAAAAAAACTGCAGAAGACAGACCTAGGTGGAAAACAATAGTACATTAAGGCACGCAATACTTCGAAGCACAGCGCAGAGACGACGACGCAAAGAAGAGGAGGAGGAGAAAGGAGAGACCACTGGAAGACGGTGACGGTTCCATTTCAAGCGCCTTCCTCTGCCCCAGATGCCCCAGAATATGTGGGTCCAGAATCGGGCTTTTCAGCCACATGCGGAACCACAACCGTGAATGACAGTCTTCCTTGGACACGAGGACAGCCGATGATGATAACAACTTTTGTTATACTGCCCTGATGAAGCTTGGGTCCAAGCAAAACTAGTTTAAATCAATTATAATGACCATACCGCGGTTAAATACAAAGTGTTTTGGAAAAAAAAATCCTTGGAGAGGTGGGGGCACGGCACATCGTTGGTGGAACAAGAATTAATAACTTAATATACGCAGATTGGACGACCTTCGTGGCAGAGTGGTTACGAGCTCTGACTTCCATGCCGAAGGTCCTGAGTTCAATTCCCGGCGATGGCAGTGTAATTGTCACACTGCCTTCGGTCTGGTGTAGAATTCACGTGACAATAAAATGACGATAGATTGGCTACCTATCACATGTCACGAGAATCAATATAATAGCTAAAAAATTAAAAATAAAATTGTATACAGTAATTGGGTCCAAACGACCTGTTGTGTACATAAAAAAATATATATATATTAATTGCATCCACAGAGAGTGAACATGCAGAATTTATCGTGCGATTTATAACTTAATACCATTTATAATCTTTATAACATCTGTCAAAACTGATCATATTTGTAAACAATATTATAATATTTAAAATATGTATCATGATAATATCACTGAGGAAGAACCGGTTTTACGGAACATGTCTGATATATATATATTTTTTTTAAAAACAAAGTATAACAAAGTATACAAAAAAAGAAAAAGACAAATCAAACATCTACATCACAAAGTATGGTGAACAATGAAGAATCTCAATATTTTATTTGTTTATCAGTTTATGTATGTTATATATTATATACTCAAAATATATTGTATTACAAAACACGTTTATATTTTAGGGCAATACAAATACGTTGAAATCGTGTTAAATATACAGGTTAACATAAAATGATGTGTAAGAGAAAATTGCGGTTAGCATTTTCTTTATTTTTGCCTTTCTTTTCCATAAATACAGCTCACTAATATTATATTCTTATGATTAATTTCTAGCAAAAATCCGTAGGTGTCAAGCGAGTGATGAATGTACCTAAAAAAATTCCACCGAATTCCTCCCTTTACCCCGCCTATTTCCGGGCGTCTTCCGAGCCCCTCACGGCAGATAATGATCCGAAAGGAAAACTTCCGCTTCCGGGGAAATTCGGCGCCCTTTGTTGGAGCGCCGTGACGCTCGACGGAGGTGAACTTAATGAATTGGACTCGAGACAGCTCTCAACTACTCTGGATCGGAGATGATTGTTTGCGAGCAATTAAATATTGAATTCCTTCACTTAAAATAATTATCGTAAGCTTAGTTTTATCAACATTTGATAAACTAAAAGCTTTATAATTGTGGTATCCCTTAAAACCATTTATTTTCCATATTCAAGTTAATTTTTCTCGACATTTTTCAAAGGTTTTACCATAAGTAGGTCAATTCACACAATTCAATTATAAGTTTATTAATATCATATATCTTGTTCATACCAGTTCATATATCAGTTTCAAAACCATAAGTACCAAATTCGTGGTAGCCGGCCCATCAGCCTGGAACAGACTTCCAGCAGACCTTAAGTGCATTGAGAATCAATCAAAGTTTAGATCGAGACTCAAAACGCACATTTTCAAATTATCATTTCCTGACAGGAAGGGCTGACCGACTTCGTCAAGTGCAGCCCTCATACAAAATATGTTTATTATTTTTGTTATCATTATTAATATTATTATTATCTAGTTGATAAAACGGCAGACGTATGTGTGGTAGAACGATATACGACAGAATCTCAAATGCTGATATAAGAAAGGAATGTAGAGCGGAAGAAGGTATTATGAACAAAATTATGAAAGGATCGCTGCGTTGGTTCGGACATATGGAACGCATGGATGGAGAAAGAATGGTTAAGAAAGTATAAGTTAATGATGTAAATGGGGTACGAAGTCGAGGCAGACCGAGGAAAACATGGCGTGACCAAATTAATCAAATTTTAAAGGTTGGTCATATAAGAAGTCGGAGGAATCGACGTGCGTGTATGACTCGTTGTATGAATGTGGAGGAAGCTAGAGAGGTGTGCCAGGATAAAGTAGTGTGGCGGTCCATTCTCTCTACCTACCCCTGTGGGGAAACGGCGTGATGGTTTGTTGTTGTTGTTGTTGTTGATAAAACGGAGCATCTTCTACAGCGCCATTGAGATGAGTAATTCATAAAAATTGCGCTCTATAAATTATCCAATTTATTATTATTATTAATATTAACTGGCAGAATACAGGTTTCATAAACTTTTCGTTTCAGGTTGATCGGTATTTTCTGGTTTTTAAAGGTGTAACCCATTTTTCCAAGAATTTTACATGCTACCACAAAATATATTATAAGTGATTAAAAGAGTTAAATAATTAAAACAAAAAATAATGTAAAATTTCTTTATTATTATATATTTAGTGTGTTTCCACTTGTGTTTATCGTTGACCGGTCTCGGCAGCTTGCTGCCATCTTCTGGTCTATGGCAGAGAGCTGCCGAAACCGGTCGACGATAAACACACAAATATTTAATAATAAAGAAATTTTACATAATTATTTTTTGTTTTCATTATTGAAAAATGAACTTCTACCAAGAAATTTCAATTAAAAATATTAATTATTTAAAATATTTAACATAGGAGAATAAAGATTTGTAATTGAAGTTAAATTAAATTTTTAAAATAGTATCGTGAGATCTCTTAGGTAGTGCACAATGGCGTTCTTGTACCGACCCTTATATTATAATATATGGAAGCGAGCATTAAACTGGCAAAACAAGGATGAAAGTAGAGTAAATGCAGTAGAAATGAGATATCGTAGATGAATGTGTGGATACTCTGTGTATGATAGAGTGTCGAATGAAAATATAAGAAGTGAATGCGGTGCGAAAGATGTTGTTATGAAAAAAAATAATGAAAGGATCATTAAGATGGTTTGGACACATGGAAATAAAAAATGAAGAAAGAATGCTTAAAAAAGTATACATTAACGATGTAAATGGAACTAGAAATAGAAGAAGGCCGAGGAAAACGTGGCACGATCAAATACATCAAATATTGAATGCCGGCCACGTGAGGAGTCAGAGAAATCGACGCGCGCGCATGACACGTATTAATGTTGAGGAAGGGAGAGAAATATGTCAGGAAAGAAAAGTATGGCAGTCCATTTTTTCTGCCTAACCCTTCGGGGAGACGGCGTGATGGTTAGTTATTTTTTTTATATAATATTTTAACTGCACTGATGAAAGGATTCTGTGTCTCTAAACATGTTTGCGTTAATGTTTACTTTTTAATTATATTTTTATTTAACCCTTCCATTACGGTGCTAAAATTTTAAATGTACAGAACAATAAGAATATTCATAGCTAATCCCCTTAATTAATTATAATTGAAGTCAAAAATCATCTGGCAACGCTCACGAAACGGGCATAGATCCACTCTGGTTGCAAGCCCGAGAGCTACTGCCGGCGGCAGTGAGAACATTGAGCTCCTCGCGCTTTCATAGTGAAGTATGAAAGAGTGAGATGCGAATATAGTGTCGCGCACTCACAGCGCTGTTTATACGTGAATTTGTTTCCGATGTTCACAAAATACCTCCGATGTACCCGATAAATTCTAATTATTATTAATAATATGTTTTAAATCAATGCGTAAATATATTATGGAGGAATACCTAAACTCTGAACCTTGTATATATTATATTTATAGAGATATTGATGATTATTAGAAGCAACGTGTAGACGATACCCATCATAGGGAAGGGAGGGTTAAAAATAAAGTGTTATAAACTTACTAACTAACTAACCATCACGCTGTCTCCCCGAAAGGGTAGGCAGAAAGAATGGACTGTCACACTTTTACTGATGCGGCACTCCATCCTTCTCTTTTCGCCCCGCGGGAGACGCGGTGTGATGGGTTGCGAACCTCATCGCCACCAATCGGCATCTCGTCCAACATCCACAAAATAAATCTAAAACAAATAATATAAAATACAATGATACAAAATAAGAATAATTTAACCCAAAATGTTATTCTTAGATGGTGCACATATTGACTATTGAATTTATGTTCCACGAATCCACCGTTTTTAATTTAGCACATAATGTTAACACATAATGAGTTTTTCGAGGTTGCACATGTTGACATGGACGATCTGGACTTTTGTGTTTATTTAATTTATGTTACACGTATTCACCGTTTTTTAAATTAGCTGTAATTAGGCACTTAACCAGCTAGAACTTTAAAATAATATTGAAGAAATTATTCAAATTGTCATTGGAACAAATGATAAATTTATTAATTAAAATTTTTAAGTGTTATAATACAAAAAAAAAAAGTTTTACTTATATATTTTATGGTTGTGTATTTTCACACTTATGTACCAGCTTTGAACGTGATGTTTTGTGTATTTAAACACTTATTTTGTAACGTATTTCATAACAAAGAGTTTGCGCCTTGTGGAGCAAAAGAGTACGCACAAACACAGCATAAATGAATGTCCCAAGTTGAAACCGACAGGAAATTTACAACTCCCATTTATTAGAGCAAAGTTTTGCCATCTAATAGCGGAGGTTAAAAATAATTGATGGCTTCATACAAACAGCGCGTGCGATTTCGGAAGGCATCGGGCCCAGAAATATGCTATTCTCCACGACTTTATTACCCTTGAATAATCAGGCTCACGTGACGTAACCTAACCTACATGATTACTGACTTAAAGGACTTCAACTGCCTTCTACAAATTACGTTTATAGTACCTGAACTCACTGTTTTATTCTGTAAGGGCGGAATTAAGAAATGAGATTAACCAGGTGAGTGGAATTTAACGGTTAGTTAAATTATACTTTTCTCGATCTTGTATTCTTTTCGACTAATTTTTCATCAACCACCTTAAAACGGAGTCTGTAACATTCTCCGAAACGTTAGTCAGCGAAGATACTACGGGACACATACATACGGACGTCATGTCATGTAAACGTCACTCAAATATTAGTATAAAAAAATTAACAACTTTTTTTATTTTAATTACGGAAGGTATTGGACGGAAAGGAGGGTCAACTAGCTTTGCTCGTACCTAAGCTTCATCAGAACAATATTTAAATACTTTAAATATTATCTGATGAAGCTTGATGAAGCCTTATGAATCTTGGGTACAAGAGAATATAGTAAGATTAATAATATAAATGAAAACGTCTATTTTGTATGACTGTCTAAGGCATTATCAAATGTTTTAAAATATCAAGCCTTTGATAATGCCTTAGACAGGCAAATCATGTCCTTCACGTAAAATATAATAAAACGTTTTCATTCCTATTATTTATTGAATATGGAGTTTTACATAATTTATTCTAACTAACTAACTAACTAACTAACCATCACGCCGTCTCCCCGAGAGGGTAGACAGAAAGAATGGACTACCACACTTTTCTTTCCTGACATATTTTTCTCGCTTCCTCAACATTCAAAACATGCCTAGAAAAATAAACTCTAAAGTGGAAAAAACAGTGTTTTAATTCATAAAAATTCGGCTTTCATATTAGTGAAAGTACGTTCAGAAGGCAAATACTCTTAATTCTGCAGAGTATCCTGTCTTCCTAATGTTGAATCATCTCTCATGCGTTTCTGGTAGAATACTATACACAATATATTATTTTACCTGTTCTCAAAAGATGCCTTAAAAGATAATTTTGTAATGTCTGTTGATGAAATAAACTTATTTGATTTGATTTGATTTAAATTTCGTGTTTACACATTTCACAAATACGATTCAGAACGTAAACGTCCTTCCTCAGCATAAATACGTATTTTACCATTTTAAGAAGTTATGAATTCACAATACAAAGTTAGAGCGAATATTAAAAAATCATTTAAATATTTATTTATTATTGTTTATGTATTAAATTTCTAATTAATTAATTTTATTTAAGTGTGAAAAGGATCTAATTTTCTTATTTAATAATCAATTTAAATTAAACACCAAACCATCTTTAGAGTAATCAAATCGAATCGAATTGATCAATAACCTTAGTGAGACAATTCTGTTAATTATTTTGTCTGTTTTAAATCCAGTGCTAATCTCAGAATAGAGGATGACAAAGAAATGTAATAATTACTTAAGTTGTAAAGGGACCCCTTCATAAATAAGTCTTTTAATCATCCCTAATCACGTTTTATTATGTTCCCTCTATTGTTATCTCGTCCTCAGATGTCTCGGAAAAGGTTTCTCGTACAATCTTGTAAGCAGTCTTTAGTAATGTATTGTAATGCTTAAAAGTGGATATGGAAATTTATCTCAGTATACAAAAAAAACTATCAATATTCCAAGAGAAATTTTAGTTCAATTATTATAATATATACCCCTGTGATAAAAAATGATGTAAAATTGTTTATAAATTTTAAGATTTATATTTATTCTTCTAAATCTATTTCATCGCCTTAAAAGTACTCCCCTCCCGATACAATACACTTATTTATTGTTTCTCGAACAATGATGTAAAACTCCATATTAAATAATTAATACGAATGAAAACGTCAGTTTTCTAGAAGTTCCATAAATCATTTGTAAACAATTTGTAAGAAGATGTTTTTCTTAGAAACACTTTATTTCGTCCTACCTCAAATAACTTATTTTTGATTTGTATAATATCATTTAGTATCCCCTTACTATGTAATCATTGTCGTATTTTTTAACGAGTTCCAAGAAACACTTTCCAATATTTCTGGACCAACCCAAATAATTCTTTGTTAAAAATGTATAAAGTCACATAAATTTTCGTTAATAACCATATTCTGTTCTATTTACTATTGTATATAAACTGCAACAAGTTGTTGTATCGTCACATTTGATAATGCCTTAGAAGAGCGAAACATGTCATTCCCATAAAATATAATAATACTTCTAGAAAACTGACTTCTAGAAAACTTCTAGAAAACTCATTCGTATTAACTATTCAATACACTTAAGTTTGTCAACGTTTTTTCCAATCCTCGAAATAATGGTTAAAGTAAAACTATCTATCTAACTAAACATCACAACATTCCTCGGAGGGGTAGGCAGAGAGGATGGACTGCCATACCGAATGTTGCCACCTTTCAGTATTTGATTAATTTGGTTATGCCATGATTTCCTTGGTCTACCACGGGTTCCTTTCCACTCGCATTTTGTATACAACTTTTTAACCATTCTTCTCTTGTCTATTCGTTCTATATGTACAAACCATCTCATGGATACTTTTTTAATTTTACTTACGATATCTAATCTGCTTTACATTTTTCCTAATTTCGTCGTGATACTTCAACATTATAAACTGTTAAATTATAAAACTCGGTTTTTACGCATCACGTAGGTTGACGAAATAGCTGTCACGAAAAATAGAAATAAATTTGTTATACATAAAAACATCGTTTTACAATTTAACCGTTTATAAATTAAGCTGTATTTTTTTTACAGAATTAAACCAACATTAAATCCAAATACTATGGAGGGTGCAATATAAGATTGAATTTAAATAGAGAACGTTTATTAATCTGGAAAATGGAAAATTTTGCTGCACGTGAATGAGGCCACATCATTTCTGGTCGACGAGAATAGAAAATATATATGGATCCACATTTAAGATACAAATATTCAACTTTGTTATGTTTCTGTTGTTTCAGATTATAAAAAGGGGAATAAGTCTTTACCAGTGCGACAAAAGGTATGTAAAAAATATAAGCTTAAATGGTATTGAAATATAATAAAAAAATCATTGTTTCATCTGTGAAAGCTTGATCAAATGTACCATTTGATAATGCCTTAGAAGGGCAAAATATGTCATTCCATCTTAAATATAATAAAACTCCTAAAAGACAGACGTGTTCACTTATATTAATTATAAATTTTACTGTTGGATTAAATGAGTGCCACGAATGCGAGGGTCTATATTTAAACTATATAATTTGTATGAAATAAATTCCTGAATTGTGTACTTTAATAATAAGTGTAATTAATTGTATCTCAATAGAGACAAAGACGTAACTTGTTTTTTGGAAACAGAATATGGTCGTCGAGGCGTTTACAGGACTTTTAACGTGTCATTGGTCACCACGTCTGACAAATTTTTGGAAGATGTATATATGCTACTATGTTTAGAAACACTTCACATTTTTTGGTCAATCTACACTAGCGCCATCTTTAAAGATTAGATGTATTATTAGAATTAAGCAGAAAAAATCTATATCAATGCAATGTGAAAGGCTACGCAATTATCATACATTGCTAGACAACGCTAAAGCGATTGCTTAACCAACCAATGACAGTCCTGTAAACGCCTCGACCACCATATTCTGTTTCCAAAAAACAATTAACATCTCGTCTCTATTGAGATGCAATTGAGGGTATTATTTGCAAACCCGGCAAACTCCACCAACAATCAAAAGTGAGATATGAATTGGGTCTTATTCATAATACATTTGCACACAATTTTTATTGATTTTCAGTTTCAAATTCGGCTTCATTCTGAAGAATTTTGCTATTAAAATATAGGGTTTGTTGCAAACATGGCAACCTCCACTTAAGTGTTGCAAAGCTAGCAAACTCCAAAATGAAATTCATTATTCTACTTTAATTATCAACATAATGATGATTATTCATGGCTGATTACTTTTAAAATACAACTGGTTGAGATGAAAAAAATAAATATCGTAAAAAGCGCATTTTATTAGCGTATCAGTTTTTTGCAATTTACTCAAAACATCTAATGATGGAGTTCGCCAGGTTTGCAACTAATTCGCTTATATATAGTTCTCAATGCTCTCGTAAAGGATAACATAACGCACTTAGAGGCATTGAATTTCATGTGATTACTGTGACTCCAGGTTAGAATAACTTTAATATCCGACTGAAGGCATTGACAGTCGTCAGGGTTATTTTTTTCTAGGAATGAACGCGAGGGTGTACATTTTAACAATATTATTTTTATGAGATAAATTCCTAAATTGTGCACTTTAATAATAAGTATATTTTTTTCAATAAATTGCTTACTTTTTTTAATCGATCCACTAAATGTAAAGTTGATTTTGAATATAAAGATGATTTGCAGAGACTTTCACAGTACATTAATAAAGGTTTTCCGCTTAATGCTTCCCAATTTTAATAGATGACGCTAGTGTAGAGTGAACTTAAAAATGTAAATATAGGCGTGGAATCCTACCATATATACAAGTTTCAAAAATTTGTCAGACGTGGTGGTCATAAGGAAGGCGGAATGGAAAAAGTTGTTTAACATAAAGCGATCGCTCAACCCAACCAATGACAGGTCATAAGTCTTTTAAACGCCTCGACTACCATATTCTGTTTCCAAGTAATTTACATCTTCATCTCTATTGAGATACAATTAATCCCTGAATGATTCACCCGCAATGGGTAAAATCTAGTATTTTTCTACAAGTATTTGTAGACAAATAATGGATTTTACATTTTATATAAATGGCTACTTACATTTATATTACATTTTTCGATAAATGGCTATTTTTTTTAATCGATCCACTAAATATAAAGTTTATTTTGAGACACCTTGTATATAAAACAGACGGGTCAAAAGCAAGCCTCGAGCCTCCTGAGAAAAGTACGATATTTCGTGAACTGCTCGTCGTACATGAAAGATCGTCAAAATGGCGAATAGGTTATTATGCCTCGGAGCCTGGGGCTTCTGGGAGTTGGACGGTGCCCACTAGCTATAAACGTAATTAGTTATTTTCAGGGATATAATTATTACCGCGAGCTATTCCGCAAACAAAATTAATTTTCGATTCCTGATCTTCATTAAAATATTAAGTTCCGAAGTCCTGGAATAGGGAAGGTTTTCCTTTGAAAATAAAAATAATACTTCCTCTAATTAATGAGCGCCATTAAAGCTTGCTAGGTGATTAAAATATAAAGAACAAATGCACATAAAATGTAATAACTTACTTTAAATTTTCTTCTGTGTTCGCTATAACTTTGTGTTGTAGATGTTTAATGTTTATTTTTTTATATACTTTGTATACAATACTCACATTTATTAAAAAAATTAAATATCAAACGTGTTTCGGACTAACCAGACCTTCATCAGTGATATTATGTAAATATTTAAAATATTATAAAATTAATAATTAATTGTTAAAGTTGTATATATGCAACCAAAAGCATACACAAATTGGAGAGTTTTCTCCAGGCGTTGTCTAGTAATGTGTGATAATTGGGTTGATAGCCTTTCACATTAAATTAATAAAGAATAGATTGAACTAAAATATGTGAAATGTTTATCAACATGGTAGCATTTATACAAATTTCAAAAATAATTCTCAAACGTGGTGTTCGTAAGAGGGGCGCAATGGGGAATGCTGTTTTACATAAAGCGATCGCTTAACCCAACCAATGACAGTCCTGTAAACGCCTCGACCACCATATTCTGTTTCCAAATAATTAACATCTTCGTCTCTATTGAGATACAATTTATTATTATTAATTAACCCGTAATGGGTAAAATCCAGTATTTGTTAAAGTATTATTATAAAATTGTTTACAAATAATGTCAGGATCGTCCAGCTGACAACAAGTGCACCATCAAAAAGAACATTACTCGTATGTGTTTTTTTTTTCTTTCTTTTTAAAAAAAGACTAATACCAAAAATTTCAATCAATGATATTAGAATTTATTTTAAAATCTTCAATATGAGCAAAAAATAGCTCATTATTATGAAGAAGGAATCTGGTCGTGTCCAGGCTCGAACCCAAGTCCCCTGGATCAGAAGCCAAGCGTTCTATCCCCTAGACCACCACCCGAATAAAATAATTAAATCAACCCCGTTAAATTATTTTTATGTTATTATTTTATTTTATTTATTTGATATCATTGTATTTTATATAATTTGTTTTAGATTTATTTTGTGGACGTTGGACGATCGAAGTGTGCGCGGGAGATGAGGTTCGCAACCCATCACACCACACCTCTCGCGGGGGCGAATAGAAAAGGACGGAGTGCCGCATCGGTTAAAGTGTGGCAGTCTATTCTTTCTGCATAACCTTTCGGTGAGATGGCGTTATGGTTACTTAGTTAGTAACATCTGTCAAAACTGACCATATTTGTAAACTATTTTCTAATATTTTAAATATTTATATAATATCACTGATGAAGGGCTGGTTAGTCTGAAACATGTTTGATGTTTTATTTTAATTTTATTTTTTTATTAAATGTGAGTGTTGTATACAATATATAAAAAAAATATTATGTTTTCATTATTTTTTACGGCTTTTTCAATTTCTTAAATGTTTAAAGTTAGGTTTTTATTATAAATATGCAAAAATTTCGATACAATTTTCTTGATGAAATGTATGATTATTTTCAATTAAATGGTTAGCTAACTCCAAACAAGTATTATAAGACAGGCACCTAAGATATTCTTAATTTCTTATGTTAAAATTACGCGTTGTTTTTCCTATGTAGAATGATGTGCAATCGTTACATTTTAATTTGTAGACATCTGACTGAATCAATTTATTTTCTTTATCTTTATATATGTTTATCGATATTACTAATAGTATAATAGTTAATTGTGACACGTTATACGTTTGTGCTGTTTTGCTGTTAAAATTATATTAGTTTTATCGTTTTTATAAAGAATTTTGACAGGTGTAAAAATAAATTTTTCATTTGTTCCAATGACAATTTGAATAATTCCTTCAATATTATTTCAAAGTTCTTGCTGGTTAGGTGCCTAATTACAGCTAATTTAAAAAAAAAACGGTGGATACGTGTAACATAAATTAAATAAACACAAAAGTCCGGATCATCCATGTCAACATGTGCAACATCGAAAAAAACATTATGTGTTATTACATTATGTGCTAAATTAAAAAAACGACGGATTCGTGGAACATAAATTAAATAGACAATATGTGCACCATCTAAAAAGAACATTTTGTGTTAAATTATTTTTATTTTGTTATTTTATTTTATATCATTGTATTTTATTTTATTTATTTTAGATTTATTTTGTGGGTGTTGCACGATCAAAGTGTGCGCGGGAGATGCCTATGCTATATGGTGGCGATGAAGTTCGCAACCCATCACACCTCGTCTCTCGCGGAGCGAAAAGAGAAGGATGGAGTGCCGCATCAGTAAAAGTGTGACAGTCCATTCTTCCTGCATAGGGATTTTTTTTATTAGTTTCCTCTATTCTTCTTTAATCACTGCAGCTGGCGCAGTCTGGTCTAATACGAATTAATAAACACAGATGGCAGTGTGATATTAAAAGATTTTCTAGTACAGATTACATACACTTTTATTAAAGCTGAAGCAAAGTTTCCAACCGATTGTTATTATTATGAGAAAAACTATACCCAATATACGTCTTTCAAGAGATAAAAGAATCTTTACTCCAAGGTTAGAAACATCATTATACGAATGCTGGCAAATTGAAAAATTATATAACCAGGGAAACAGCCAATACAAAGATGTTAATAGACAGCGATCGATTTCGCCAGCAGGTTAACTGACTACGACTGACTTTTGACACTGTAATAATCTCTTTCATTTATATACATACAATATATACAGGGGTAGTAAACAATTTTCTATACAAAAATAAAATTAAAATTTTCATGAAAAATTAATTAAATGGAACTTGGAACTTGAACTTCTTAAGGGAGTATTCTTGTCCAGACGCCCGAGTTTTAGGTATTTTTTTCGGGCGCTTTAACAAAAAAACATAAATATTCTTACGATCCATGTTTCAATTTTTATATATAGATATTTCAACAATATAAAAAAGTACAGTTATAACCAAATAATTCTAAATCCAAAAAGATGCAGGCCGTCAAAGTGAGGGCTTACAAAAACTAATGTTTAGAGTCGAGTTTCGCGATCCCAGCTTCATATAATTTTCGCCCTTCCTTGAAGTCGATTTCTAATGATAACTAACTAACCATCACGCCGTCTCCCCGAAAGGGTAGGCAGAAAGAATGGACTGTCACACATTAACCGATGCGGCACTCCATCCTTTTCTTTTCGCCCTGCGGGAGAAGCGGTGTGATGGGTTGCGAACCTCATCGCCACCAATAGGCATCTCCCACGCACACTTCGATCTTCCAACACAACACTAAAATATGAGTTACAAAACATAGTATGTCGCAGTTTGAAATAATAAAAAATTTGGACTGCAAATGTAGCAAGCCCCACTATAGGAGTTAACTAGAAAAATATTATTTATTATCGGAATATAATTTTACATTGCTATTCACAATTTGAGTTAGAAATCTTTTCTTCTATGTTCCCATTCACTTTGAGTTGTGGATTATATTTTGAATAAATACAATACAACAACAAAAACGCTTTTGTTATAAATACAAAATGAAGTTAATTTTTTAGGTGCTTGAAACATATAATATTTGTTTTCAAAATTAAATGTGTTTTTGAATACTTATTCAAATAAATTATTTTAATTGACTAGTTAATTGGTTTTTTACCATTACGCAGTCTAGATGTAAGCGGTTAATGCATTTTTTTTTCCAAAATCATTAGTTCCATTTTTGACCTTCGCACCCCAAGAAAGAACTCGGAAATAATTCATGTCTGAACCTAGATATAAAAGTAAATGCAAGTATAAACCTTTTTTTTATACTGTTCAAACATTAGTTTCAGCTTTAATAGTATTATATAAAAAGTTTACATATTTGCCACATTAGAATTTTCATCATTTTCAATACAATATTCAAATTTATTGCAAGGCCCATAAAACAATGCTTTGACTGTGTGATTTCTGTTCCACAATTTTCTTTTGACTCGTGGTAAAATGTATTAGTAAAAATGATCTAATGATTCATTGAGTAAAAAAGAGTTTTATATCAGAGTCATAATATGGGCTCTTCCCAGTTAGTCAGAGTTTGCCTGTCGCCTATAGTTTATAGGTCCCGTTCGGACCAAATTAATCGGTGCGTCACAAAAATACCTGTAACATCGAAAAAAAATTCTAATTTCAAAAATCATCTTCTACACTAGCCCATTTAATGGAATTATCATTATTATGGAATTTTGCGGAAAATAAGTTTATTCAAAAATAGATCGTATAATATATTCTCTACTTAAATATATATATTTTTTAAATATTTTGAAACAAACATTTATTTTTATCACGATTATTGAAATACATTATTATCAATACTTTTGTTTTTGATCATCTATTAATAAATTGACTTCGAAGAGATTTTTTTTCTGAAAAAAAGCTTTTGTGATTATTTGTTTCGGATGTGTAAGCACAAAGATCTGTCAAAGGGATGCTTTTAATATAAACATATTTTTATAACGTCAAAAACATACGAAATACGTGTAAACGTTAAAATTGAAATTTAAGTTAGATTCTTTGACGTTAAACGCTCACTAAACAGGTATTTCATAGAAAATGTTCTCTGCTGTACTTGTAAATTTATTGTTAGAATAATCCCAAATTTAAAAAAAATCTTTAACGCATGTATTTGAATTGAAATGTAATTTTCATTATATTTATATTTTAATGAGTCTTTCTTTGTTTAGTTTTTATTAAATTTTTACACCTGAAGAAGGAGGTATCCTCCGAAACATGTCGTTTTTTAAATTTTTTTTTTAATAATTAGGGGATTAAACAAAGTTTTTTTCAATTTTCTAAGTATATTAATTATATTTTAATTATAAAATCAGGTCAATTGAAACTTAATACAAATTATTAAAAAAATATTATACCAATAAATTTCAATAAAAACAATTATATTTGGTGCATACTTTCTAGCAGGGTATATTCCATTATGGCCCTTCCAGTAGTTCGATTAATAAATTTCACCACCTTTACGTATTATTTGCGGCTTTCAAATATTTTTTGCTTAAGCCATACTTTATATCTAACTTTTAGCACTTAAGAAATTACAAAAAAATAACTAAAATGAATTTTACATAACTTTATTGCTCACGTAAACGTTAAGCCGCCGTAAAAAAACCGTAAACAAAAATAACGTTACAACCATAATAAATGCGACGAACTACGTACGTAAAAAATTGGTACAAAATTAAATTATGCATGCAAACATTTGGATAATTCCGTAATAACCCCTTTAATTGGATTTATTCCTACCCCTATAAAAAGATGTCCTACCCCAAATTTACGAGGGTGTCTCGAGTTTCTTTATTTCTCTTGGAAGACAAGTTTTATCACATGTGGTTTATGGCTTAACTTGGGGTGACGTCGGGAATCTTTTACAGAAGGCAGACCTACGCAATATACCGTGTGATGCAATTAATATTATACTCTTTGGAAAGATAAAAATAAAAATGCTATTCCACCGAGAAAACACTAAATGATGTGATGTTGCTTCATAAAATTAAACACTTTAAAATTTTGGATAAAAATAAAACCACTGTAGAATTCCAAAATGACGATTTTTTATGAATTAAAACACTGTTTTTTCCACTTTTCAGTTTATTTTTCTCCTATTGTATAGGAGCACAAATTTAACGTGTACCTTTTTAAATAATTTGTCATTTCTTTCCTACAATCATAAAACCGTGAGAGGGATCTTATGTTAAAAATTCTATTTTGTAAAAGAATTATTTTTTCAACTTGTGTCAATGTCCATTGGTTTTGTCTTAAGTAATACATTTTCACTGTTAAATTTACAACACTGTTATAATATAAAATCACAATGTTGTATTATACATTATTAATATGTATGAAAAAACGATAGTTTTCACTGAGTTTTGTTATAATATTTATGTATGGCATATTTCGACCTTCTAAGGCATTATCAAATGTGACGAAACTTCAACTCGTTGCAGTTTATATACACTAATTAATGGAGCAGAACATGGTAATTAACGAAAATTGATGTGAATTTATACATTTAAAAAATATATATATATTTGGGTAGGTCCAGAAATATTGGAAAGTGTTTCTTGGAATTCGTTAAGAAATTTTATGACAACGCTTACATAGTTAGGGAATACTAAATGATATTATATATAATAAACATAAATCTCCATAGATGGCGTTAGTATGTAGATTATATATAGAGTAATCTTAAAAAGATTAACATATGTAATCAAAATCTTCATAGATGGCGCATTGAAACTGACATGTGAAATCTGGTGTAGGACTTTAACATATATACATCTTCCAAAGTTTGTCAGTCATGGTCATAACAAAGGTGGAATGGGGATTGTTGTAATTACATAAAGCGTGCGCTTAACCCAACCAATGACAGGTCATAAGTCCTGTAAACACATTGATCAACCACATTCAGTTTCCAATTTGCATCTTCGTCTCTATTGAGATACAATTAAATCATGAATTGATAACCCGCAATGGGTGAAATCCAGTATTCGTATACAATTATAAGTAAACATTCACAAAAAATATTGATATTATATAAATCAAAGAAAAGTTCAATAAATATTAACAGTAATAAGTATGTATGACCGAAAAACCGACCTTCATGGCAGAGTGGTTACGAGCTCTGACTTCCATGTTGAAGGTCCTGGGTTCGATTCCCGGCGATGGCAGTGTGATTGTTACACTGTCTTTGGTCTGGTGTAGAATTCACGTGACAATAAAATGGCGATAGATTGGCTACCTATCACATGTCACGAGAATCAATATAATAGCTAAAAAATAAAAATTGTACACAGTAATTGGGTCCAAACGACCTGTTGTGTACATAAAAAAAAAAAATAAATAAAAAAAAAAAAAAAAAAATATTGGTTTACTTGAATTATAAATAACGATTTTCGTTATTTTATTACTGAGGCAAGTTTATTTGTGTAAATATATTTATTTAATTTTTGTAATTGACCATTGCGTAAATCATGACGTAAAAATCCCGCGACATCTTTAGTGTGTGGACATTCTAGTATGTTTGTGGCGAATATGTCCCATTTTTTCAGTGCAAACAGTTTAGTTTTTCTATCTTATTTTTCTTTATAAATCTCCCTTCCCAGAACTTCTCAACTTCTGCGGAATTCGACATTCGACAAACGATCTGTTGTATACATAAAAAAAAGTATAATATCCCTTTATCTAAAAATAACGTATTTTATCCACCACTGATTGTTCACAATGTTCCGGTAATAACACAATTTCATAATCTATGCTTTATAATAACTTCAAAAGATTTTTCACGGGTTGCTATTATATTTCATATTCAAGGTACCTACCGAAATAAATTGTGGGGCATATTTTTAATTGGGATACCGTACACGACACAACTCGATAAAGTATTCATCTATTAGTTGGGTCTCAACAACGTAGACTAGATATGAATTATAAATGATCTCGCGTCTGTTACCGTTATGGGGTTCTCTATTTTCGGTGGGTCAGGGCTAATTGAATTTCAGAGTTGGTTTTTCTCGGGATACTCTGAATAAAGATGGAAATTTCCTCTCATTTTTAATGTTTTCTTCTTCAGCCATTTGTGACTTTCCACTTTTGGACGTAGGTCTCCTCTCGTATTTTCCACTCTCTTCTATCCTGAGCGATCCGCATCCAGGCACTTCCCGTACTCTTCTGGATATCGTTGCGCCAACCTAACAGTGGACCCCCAACTCCACGCTTTGAAACGGATGCGGAAGTGTAAATAATATGAATAAAAAAAATTATTTGTTCAATTACAATTTAAATGTATTATAATTGTAAATGATTTTTTATGAAAAGTAATTTGGCCGCTTTTACACTTATTAATCTGTTCCGCTGTTATATTCGACAACCTCCGCTAAAAAAATGCTTAGTGTCAACGCTACAGTCTACATTGCGATCAGCTAAGTCTTCTGCGATCGGTAGATTAACTGTGCCAAAACGCTGTCCAAGCACAAACTTTGGCGACCGAGCCTTTGCGGTAGCTGGCCCTTCAGCCTGGAACAATCTTCCAGCAGACCTTAAGTACATTGAGAATCAATCAGAGTTTAGATCGAGACTCAAAAGCACCTTTTCAAATTATCATTTCCTGACAGGAAGGGCTGATCGACTTCGTCAGGTGCAGCCCTCATACTAAATATGTTTATTATTATTGTTATCTAGTTGATAAAACAAAGCGTCTTCTACAGCGCCCTTGAGATGAGTAATTCATAAAAATGGCGCTCTATAAATTTTCCAATTTATTATTATTATTATTATAACGCTGGTTATTATTATAACGATAAATATTGGCGCACTAATGGCCAAAGATTAGTATATTTGTATGAATTTAATTACCACCACATAAGGGGATCCTCATGTAAAGCCAATCGTTTTTCTTTTTTGTACTCATGAAAGATGTGACTGTGTCTCTAATATATGGATTATTATTCTCGTTATTTGTAATTGAGTCTTCCTGGTCTTCATTCATACTTAACGTGGATTCTTCAGAGTTCCGTTCAAATTTCCATGATAAAATTTGTGGAAACAGAAACAGAAACGGTTGTCAAAAAAGTTGTAGAACTTCCGCAGTTGCGGAAGCAGAACTAGAGGTCTGTTGCATTACTAATTTCTATCTTCGTCCGGCAAACCTTTAATGTCTATGATAAAACAATACGAATTTGTAAGAGAGTTCATACAACAAACAAGTTACACAATGTAAGTGTTTTTCTTCAGCCTGTCTTCATCCACTGCTGGATGTAAGCCTCTCCACCTCCGCGTTCTCTCACAAGTGTTCTCCAGGCCCTTCTCGCCGTCGGCACAATATCATCGCTTCTTCTGGTAGTCTGTCTCCTGATACTTCTCCGGCCCATCCTCGGCCTCCATTCAGTAACCCTCTGCTCCATCTTCCATCATCCCGTTGGCACACATATTCAGCCAATTGCCACTTCAACCTCGCAATGCGTATCGCTATATCGGTGACCCTGGTGCATTCAAGTGTAATACGGAATAACTCCTGAAGACAGTTTCCTCTTAAGATTGCAAAAAAAGTAGAGGAAGCGCGACTACAAGGACGGCCCAATCAAATCATGGCCTCTCAATAGCTACAGCCTGGAAACTGCCTGGCGACAGGAGAGATGGCGAGCCATGGTGGATGATTTACGGAATAGACAAGTCAGTCATGAAAAATACTCCAAAGTTGACAGGCGATTATTAACTAACTAACTAACTAACCATGTGCCATGCGAGACTGACGAAAGGGCGTCGCTGCGTCCTATAACAGTCTCGGGTGGTGGTGGGAACCTTATATAACTAACCATCACGCCGTCTTTTTCCAAAGGGGTAGGCAGAAATAATGGATCGCCACACTTTTCTTTCCTACATATTTTTCTCGTTTCCTCAACATTCATACATCGTGTCATGCACGCGCGTTCTCTAACTCCCCACCTGGCCGACATTAAATATTTGATTTATTTGATCGTGCCACGTTTTCCTCGGTCTTCATCCATTTCTAGTTCCATTTATATTGTTAACATATATTTTTTACCATTCTTTCTTCATTCATTCTTTTCACGTGTCCGAATCATCTCAATGATCCTTTCATTATTTTGTTCATAACACCATCATTCGTTCCGCATTCACTTCTTATATTTTCATTCGGCATTCTATCATACACAGAGTATCTACACATTCGTCTAAGAGATCTCATTTCTACTGCATTTATTCTAGTTTCATCCTTATTTTGCGATTTGGTTGAAATTCAAAATAGTTATTTTACATAATATTATCTACAATGTGACGTACGAGTCTTTTTTTTTATTGGGTGTCCGATGGATTTTGATGTTCAAAAGATATATTTTTTTTAAATTCAAAATTTTGAGTTTTTTTCAAACACCTGCCATTTCTGCAAAAAATAAATTAATCCATATCCTTAGGTCACTCAATAGCTATTACATTAAAAAAAAAATTTTTTTTGATTTCGGATAATGCATTATAAAGAAATCATGAAGACTTTCAAAGATTTTCAAAACATGGCTCTACATATCGGCTTGTATCTCCGCCATTTTTTTAAATATTTAAAATTGTAAATTGTTTATAAAAATACTAGGTACATGTATTGTATATAATGGCTGTGATAAAAAAAAGTTTATTTTTATACCTATTTTTCCAAGCGCCAAGGTGGTGTAACCCCTTAAGCACATATAACAATTTAAAAAAATCTGAAATATACAATTTCCATTAGATGAATAATATTTTATTTATGCAAGCATACGAAATATTTTAAATCACGTATTCGAAAGTTGAATACAGTTAAACAAAAACTTTCAGAGTACACAAGCTTTGAAAGTCACTTCCTGAAACATTCCGTCCGATCAGGCATGACATCAAACGTTGTTTTTGTGGATGCTCTCCGAAACTCAAAGGTCAAATTTAAATTCTCGCAAATGACCCCAGACATATTCGTTCCAACTGTCTGGAAAACATGGAATAATAAATAAAGAATGGTTCCATGACAGCCCGCCCATTTATTCTAGCCAGTGGCGGTTGGTAGGAATTTTTTAACAAATAATTGACTCCTACATTTTTTTAAAAATTAACCAATTTTATCTTTTTCTAAAATATATAATTTACTAATTAACACACTGTTTTTTCGGAGGGGTAGGCAGATAGGATGAATCGCCATACCGTTCTATCCTGATGAACCTTTCAAGATTCCTCCACAATCATAAATCGTAATATGCACGCTCGTCAAGTTTTCCGACTTTGAATGTGACCGGTTTTTAGTATGTTATTAATTTGATTTTGCCATGTTTTCCTTGATCTTCCACGGCCTCTCTTTCTTCTTCCACTGCTTGCATACAATATTTAAACCATTTTTCTCTCGTCCGTTCTTTCAATATGTCCAAACCATCTCAGGGATCCTTCTTTTAATTTTACTTAAGATGCAATCATCATTAAATTTATATTGTTTCTTAGAGAGTGATGTAAAACTCCATATTAAATTATTAAAGCGAATGAAAACGTATGTTTTCTAGAGGTTTTATTATATGATATGGGAATAACATGTTTCGACTGTCATAACATATTATAATTTGATCAAATCAGATGATTAGAAGGGATGCAATCGTTTCAACCACATAACACACCCTTTTTTACCCTTTACGTTAACAGATTAAAACCTTATATATTTAAATGTTTTTATATAGAATATTTTTTTCTATATTTCAAAAATATCAATTAATATTTTGTTAAAAATCATTTTTTCATTCATATGGTAAAAAAAGATTTTTTTATATCGCCCGAAATGTGTGCTTTAGACCGGATTATCATATAAAAATATATTTTTTTATTTAACTATTCAAGCAACAATCATTGCGAGGCTTTATTTGTTATTTGGCAGTACGCCACTGACAACCGGGTTCCAGTTTTTCTTTGCTATGGAAAAAAGCGTCGTATTTTTCAGAGTCTTTTGCATAATTCAAATTTCACTTTGTTTCAAATTATCTCGCCAGGGTTTTTTTCCAAATTCATTACGCGGTGAAAATATCCTCCTTGCAATACAATAGTCCCTGGTCTAAGTCCTATTTTTTTTCTCTCTCTGAAAATAGGCAGTTGTAAATTAAGTTCAGTTTAGGTACACACCAAAGAAAAATAACACATTTAAATTCAAGTTATATTGTTACGTGTTGGAGGCAAATATCATTATGAAGTTATGACTTTTTTTCGTGTTTCATCTGTACTTTTACGTATAATTTAAAGGCGGGCCACACTGTTTGAAACAAACTCTCCACAGGGGTGACCTTGGTAGAGAGCTGTGGAGCCCACGGTTGGTGTAGCGTCCACACTTGGTTTAAAACAAGCTCTCCAGACGTGGAATGCGTGTTTAAAGGCGCGTCCGTCCACAAAATTTGTTGAAGGTTTTTTTCGAAAATAATGAATTTTGGTATCAAACAAGTGTCAACACAGTTTTAAACCGCCGGTGGAGACCGATGTGGAGAGCTTGTTTAAAACAGTATGGCCCGCCTTTTACGTGATAAAAAATTGAATCCAATCTTAAAATTCGCTTTTTAATGAGAGGAATAAATGTACCTAAAAATCAGTTTACTTATTTATTGTTTCTTGAACCAGGATGTAAAATTCCATATTAATTCTTGATTTTTATATATCTTTGTGTAAACAATATATAAAAATGAAAATATGAATATATGAATGTGACTAAGTTTGGGATGTGCGAGGTGCCTTTATGAATGGCAAAGGATGTATGGATAAACATTTTGGCTTTCAAACATCTCAGCGAAGTTTCGGGCCAAAAACCGCAAACTTTTCCGTGCGTTTGTCGATTTGCAAAAAGCATAAGCATAAAGCTTTTCTGTGCGTTTTCATTTCTACTGCATTTATTCTACTTTCATCCTTCTTTTGCCAGTTCCATGCTTCGCTTCCATACATAAGGGTCGGTAGATGAACACCATTGTGCACTGCCATTTTAGCTTTTTTGGATAGGTTTTTGTTTGCGATGACAACTTTAAGTGCACCATTCACTCTGTTGCCTGCCCCAACCGTTCTTTCAAAATCCCTCTCCACTCGCCCATATTTTGTAAACTTCTTCTTCTTCCTTATTGTAGACCTATGTGGTCTGTTCTCTAGAGTGTTGCTCCTCCTGTGAGGTAGATTCCCAGCTGTCCTTCCATCTTTAAGGAGGTCTTCCACGTGGACGAGTCCCATAAGGTTGATTATGCAATATTATAGGGGAGTCTGGTGGTGTCCATTCTTTGGACATGACCGTACCAGTCCCTTTATCGCTGTCTGCTCCATCTTATAATATCCTCAACCTCACATATCTCTTTTATTCTGGTGTTCCTCACGCGATCCCTCAGTGTCTTGTATTCTATCGTCTTCAGTGTCTTCGTGTCGGAAGTTCTCAAAACTTGTTTGGTCCTTACTGTGTCTGCCCCTGATTCGACGCCATATGTTATTATTGGTCTTACGCATGCTTTATAGATTTTCATCTAACTCTTAATGGTCATGTCTTTGTTTTTCCATATTGTGGATTTTAGAGCCCCGGAGATTGCAGGTGCCTTGTTAATTTGGGCTTGTATTTCTTTCCGCAGATCAGCTCCCCCCACCAGGTCTATGCCTAGATACTTGAAGGTCCTGACCCGTTCTATGGGTTGATTTTCTATAACCAGGTTACATGTTTTGGGTGTTTTGGGAAAGGTCATACATTTTGTTTTTTCAATGGAGATCGTCATGTTGTATTTTTGTAAACATACTATCTAAATACATAAACTCATCTACATGCTCCAAATGTACACCATTCACGCTAATGTTGCAGACTGTCATGATTTCTTCTTTTTCAAAAATTTAAATTTAAATTGATTTGCAAAAATTCATTCACGCTTTCTTAACATATGTGAGTAGCGTAAGTAAAATAGGGTAACCCTGAGACGGCAGTAATGTTTATAGAAAGCAGGCCAGCGTAAGACAATGATATTTAGTTGTAAAACCGTTCGGACTTTTATTTGAGAAATTCCTGGCGGAATCGATAGTGGGTAACAGGCGAAAGTATTTTATTACTAATAAATGTCAGAACACATAGGCTGTTCTTTGAGATATTTACCAAAATCTGGTTGGCTGGATTTCCGTACGTTATCGTAAACCATACACGGAAGGGCGAGATTGGTAATAGCCTGTAGGAAGTGGATTATATATAATAGTATATTCTAGATAAATTTATATTTAACGTTTAAGATAAAATATTTTTTCGCTTTTTATTTTTATATTTCAACCATTGAGATTGGTTCGCAGAATCATTTAATATTTATTTACACAAATATCACAAACATAACATATACTTCATATCTGCAACCTGAAATTTATTTATTCATTTATTTATTTTACTTGAAATAGTACACATCGCACGCTGAATAGAACACTGGCTTAACTCAAAAAAGCAAGTTTTGCTAAATCTGACATGAGTCGGTGTTTTAACAAAAACAGTCGCAAAACACGTACGAATGAATAGCGTTAGCATTGTAAACGATTATCGAAGTACGAATGGATACCGTTAACATTGTGAAAAATAGATGGATAGCGTTAACACAAGCCTCTGCCTAATGTTAAATCAATTATGACCCAAACCATAATCGGTCAGTTTACTATTAAGCGTGCGACATGTACACAACACATGTTCTAATAAAAAACAATTAAACATTCAATTATAATAATCCACAAACACATCAATATCAGTGACGGTACTCCCATAGAAACCTAGAAGCCCGGCTTGCGTAAGAAATTTTGAATCAAAACGTCTTCTGGCTTACAGAGGTTCAGCTCTTGTGGCTATTCCTTTTAAGTCTGATGGGAACATTGTTAGATGGTGATTTGGTGGGTTGTTGGTTTATGCGGGAGCATGATTACTTAGATTTGGAGGTTTTGATTCAAATTTTTTACGCAAGCTGGGCTTCTGGGCTTCTATGGGAGTACCGCCTCTGATTAATATAAGGTTACATTTTGTTTACATATTTATTTAATTCTATTTTAATTTTTTTTATGCTCTGCACACTTTTGACATCCTCCGGTATATCTTCATAAATTTTAAATGATTTGTACATAAGGGAATTCCGAGATATAATTTATTTTTCTGAATGGGAGCCTTAGTTTAATTTTCTTTCTTGTTTCATATTGATGTTCATGTTGGTTACTTTTTATCTTCTTTAAAAATTCTTGGGAGGTGTGCTCATTAACGATTTTGTGTATTAATAATACATCGTTGTTCGTAAATATTTTTTTAAATGACATAATTTTTAGCTCTTCCAGCATCACTTTAATCCTGACATATCTGCTTCTCCTTAAAATTGTTCTCATTGCTTAATTCTGGAGAATCACATATTACATAATAAAGTTATTTTTTAAAATACAATTATAAAACAAATACACAAAGACTATGCATAGAGATACTAATCACAACATTAATATTGCATCTCTGAGGCAACTCACACTATCACTAAATATGTCGACCTCCAAAGCGACCCATTACGCAATAAGATTGCTCTACCAACAGGCATAACCATTCGGCAGGTTTGTTCTGCAGTGTGGCAAATAAAACAATATGTGCGCTTTTTGACGAAGGTCAGGGACAAGTAGACCTTCATCACTCAGGACATCTGAGCTATGTAGACCGCCGCCAATCAGCTGAAAGAAGTGAACTTCCAAGTGGACATTCCTCCTTCTCCCCAATGATTGGTAGCTAAGCATATCTAGCAAGAATTGAGTTGGAAAGAGACACGTGTAATAACCGCATTCTCTAAGGTAAAGAAGAGCAATTTTGTTTCTGCATTCGCTTCACCATCAATCATTCGTCTTAAATCTTTGCTGGTTCTTGGGATGTCACGGTTGATGATCATTGTAGCAGAGCAGAGCAGAGCAAGAGCTACGAGTGCCATACCGAAGGTACGAAGGTCGAAGGTAGTGCCATACCCAGGATCGATTCTCGGTGATGGCAGTGTGATATATAATGAACATATAATGAAAAAAATAATCAAATATGCATTCACTACTCAAAGTAAAAGCGAATGGAGAAATAACTTTACGAAATTTGTTTAAATAATATTTATTATTTCTTGAACAATGATGTTAAACTCCATATTAAATAATTAATACGAATGAAAACGTCAGTTTTCAAGAAGTTTTATTATATTTTATGGGAATGACATATTTCGCCCATCTAAGGCATTTTCAAATGTGATGCACATCAATGACATTTGATAATGCCTCAGAAGGGCGAAACATGTCATTCCCATAAAATATAATAAAATGCGGGAACACGTTGTATGATAGAATACCGAACGATGAAATAATAAAGAGATTTAAGGCAGATGACTGCATAATGGATAAACTTAAAAAAGGATCCCTGAGATGGTTTGGATATATGGAACGAATGGATGAGATTAGAATGGTTAAAACTTGTACACAAGCAGCGTGAGTGAAAAAAGAAGCCGAGGACGACCGAGAAAAACATGGCATGACCAAATTAATCAATTACTAAAAGGCAGTCACATTCGAAGTCGGAATTATCGACGTGCGTGCATGGTACGATGTATGAAAGTAGAGGAATCCCGAGAGGTATACCAGGACAGAGAATTGTGGCGATCCATCCTCTCTGCCTACCCCTCCGGGGAAATCGCGTGATGGTAAGTTAGTTAGTTAGTTGTAATTAAATTACCAGAAAACTGACGTTTTCATTCGTATTACTTATAATAATAATAATAATAATAATAATAATATGCTAACTTTTAAAGCGCCGTTTTTGTGATGTTATCACCTCAAGGGCGCATTAAGACGTGTTTTAAATCTAAATATCTAAATGTGACCGCTTAAAAAACGATCGGTTTAAAAGTATAGTAGAACAAAGTATAAATGTTTGAATTGGGTATGAAATATGAAAAAGATGGGTTTTCAATTTAGATCTGAAATCTGTCGGATCATTTATGCATCTAAGGTGTGAAGGGAGATTGTTCCAAGCTGATGGACCGGCTACCGCGAACGCTCGATCCCCGAAATTTGTACTGGGGCAACGCTTCGGCTCAACTAATCTTCCTATTGCTGAGGAGTTTGCCGAGCGAAGTGTGGATTTCCGTGAATTTAGGCTGTCCGTTATACAGAGTTCAGATATATAACTTGGCGCCATTCCATGTAGCGCTTTGAAGACTGTCCAGCAGAGTTTATACTGGATTCTTTCTGGACTTTTAAGCCAGTGAAGTTCTTATGTATTATATCAATAATGTTAACATGATACGCAAATCATGTCTTTAATAGATTGACTACAAGTTCTATAAAATTTAATAAAGTAATGTCGTAGTGCAGACAGATTAGTTTCATCTTTAAATATAATTAAAGTTGATTCTTCAGGGATAACATTTGAACCATATTCTCGTTTAATATCCATGAAGTATATTACATTATATATATTACAACTCACGCGCATCAACCCGTTCTACGCAAGTGTTTCATCAACCATCACGGCATTATTTATTATTATTATTTTTTTTCGTCTACTAACAGGTCGCTTGAACCCAATTACTGTATATAATTCATTTTTAAGCTGATAAATTGATTCTCGTGACATGTGATAGGTAGCTAAACTATCGCCATGTTATTGTCACGAGAATTCTACACCAGACCAAAGACAGTGTGACAATCACACTGCCATCGCCGGGAATTGAACCTGGAACCTTCGGTATGCCAGTCAGAGCTCTTACCACTCTACCACGAAAGTCGTCAAATTCTGGAGGGGTAGGCAGAGAGAATAGACCGCCAAACTGTTCTATCTTGACATAACTTTTCACGCCTCATCTATATTTACACACCGTGACACGCACGCTTGTCGATTTCTACTACGAACATGGTCGCCTTTTAGTATGTGGTTAATTTGGTCATGCCATGCTTTCCTTGGCCTTCCTCGACTTATTTTTCCATTCACACTACTTGTATCTTTTTAAGCATTCTTCTCTCATCCATTCGTTTCATATGTCCAAACCAAGTAAGGACCCATTCTTAATTTTTTTTATCACGCATTCATGCCTTACATTCGTTTCTTACTTCATAATTAGATATTCTATAATACATTTTTTCCAGCACATTCTTCTTAGTGACCTCATTTCTCCTGAATTTCTCCTACTTTCATCCTTATTCTGCCAACACCAAGCTTTACTTCCATACACAAGGGTCGACATTTGAATTCTATTGTGCACTGTATCTTTTTAAGCATTCTTCCTTCCAATATGCCCCAACCATCTTATAGACCCGTTCTTATTTTTTTTAATTTAATTTATTTAGTTACAAAAAAGGACATCGTTTAACAGCTCATTTTTAATACAACATGTATGTTATAATATCATAGTTCAAACATACAATAAAAACAAAAAGGCATAAAACACACTAAAAAGAAATATAACCAAAAAGCCCTCAAAAATTATGTCTGGATGTTCGTATTTTATGATTGCTTTTGACATATTTTTATTTTGTTAAAGTTAAAAAAAATTCGCTGCCAGACAGTTTAAGCTAATGTAAAAGCTTCAGGGGTGAATGGGTCAAACAAAGCATACGAAGTAGTTCAGCTCATTTCATTCCAACCCCATGCGAGAAGTTAAGGGTGGGGGGCTATAAAAGGTGAGCGAAGCAATTATTAAGTTACACCAGTATTCCAGGAGGCTTCTAATAACGAAAATTTAATGAGATGGATGAATTCTCTGTAAGTTGGTGCGTTTCAGATACTCGGAATCTACTTTAGGCTAATTTAATGAAGTCGGCTTTTTACTCATGGGTTACGTTAACTTATCGATCGAAGCAAAGTGGGAAATACGTAACTGGGCTCTAGTTTAAAATACAACTTATAAAACTTTTCACATGAGCGCTTTCAACAGCATCAGAAGAGGGATAGATTTGTCTTCGAAACAAGAACTGAAACTAACTAACTAAGTAACTAACACGCCCTTATAGGCAGAAATAATGGACTGCCACACCGTTCTTTCCTGACATACTTCTCTCGATTCCTCGATAATAATACATCGTATCTTTTTCTTGGACATAGTCCAAAAATATACATACCTGGGACACAATATTCAATTGCCGCAGAGCTAAAAAGAAGAATTGGACTAAGCAGGGTAGCTTTCGGAAACCTGGGTTACATACTTAAAAACCGGAAAATACCGATCAACCTGAAACGAAAAGTCTATAAAGCCCGCGTTCTGCCAGTTGGTACTTATGATCTTGAAACTGTAACATTGTCCAAACAAAGTGCCGAGAAACTACGAGTGACCCAAATGGCCATGGAAAGAGCCATGTTAGTAGTAATCCTAAGAGACAGAGTCAGAAACGATACTGTGAAAGAAAAAACAAAGGTCACTGACATCATCTACCGGGTGGCGACTCTAAAATGGCAGGAGCTCATATGAAAAATGGACAAGAAGACTGCTGACTTAGAAACCATGGACGGCAAATAGAAGTGCAAGGCGACCGCAACTACGGTGGAAGGATGATCTGAATAGACACGTCGGAACAATCTGGATGCAGTCTGCACAAGACAATGACATGGAAGCGAATGGAGGAGGCCTTTATCCAGGAGAAAGACGGGAATAGGCTGAGGAATAAGAAAAAGAAGAATACTATTGAATACGAATATCACTGATACATAAAGATACACATTTAAAATATTATAAAATTGTTAACATGATCTGACAGATATTATAAATATTTATTTCAACATCTGTCAGATCATGTAAACAATTTTATAATATTTATAATATGTATCACTGTTGTCCGAAACATATCTATGTAATTTTAATTTTTTTAATGAAAGTGTTGTAAAAACAAAGTGTATAAAAAAAGAAAAAGAGAAATAAAGCATTACAATACAAAGTATGGCGAATATATGTTGAAGAACCAAATTACCTTATTTGGAATTTCACAGTTTTTCAGCTTCACACATTTCTCTTTATTATAATAAATATTTTATGAACATTATTGGCAGTTATATTAAACAATTTATCTATATTTAATGACTGAAGTAATTCAAAAGTGGAACTCTTTTAAGCATGATAGGAAAGAAAAACATTTTCCTGAAATTAAAATGTTTGTTTTCTAAAACGCAAAATGTTTAATTTACATGTTAAATTAAAGACTCAGGGCTTGCAAAACTTTTTTGATAGTTTCACATTAATTCCCCCAAAAATAGACCCGCGCGATACTTAGGAAAATTCAAATTTAATTTTGGGTCGAAACAATATTTCCCAAACAAAGTTTACCATAAATTATAATTTCTAACAAAGTTAAAAGGTATATCTTTGTCAGTAATCGGTTTTAAACCGTTCGAAAAGGGTCTGTGTAATATGTTTTCATGATTCTTAAAACGGTTATCACAGATGGTAGGAAAATACGGTCACTAATAGAAAATGAAAAAATGCCACAAAAAAAATTGTTTGTAAAATATTTTAAATAAATTAATACGATTGAAAACGTCTGTTTTCTAGAAGTTTTATTATATTTTATTTGAATGACATATTTTGCCTGCTTAAGATATCATAAAATGTCCAATATATAATGCCTTAAGCCAGATTAAACATGTTATTAATATACAATATAATAAATCTTCTAGAAAACAGAAGTTTTCATAAATATAAATTATTTATAGATTAACATCATTGTTCTAGATACAATAAATATTTCATATTTTTATTATATTTATGGGAATGACAAGTTTCACTTCTAAAGGTTTTATTATTATTATTATTATTTTGTTGAATCGCTCTTTACATCATTACAGCGCGAGCCAAATCGATGTAAAGGCTAAATTTATCATATTGATTCTCGTGACATGTGATAGATAGCTAATTGATCGCCATTTTATTGTGACGTTAATTCTACACCCGACCAAAGACAGTATGACATCACACTGCCATCGCCGGGAATCGAACCCGGGGCTTTCGTGTGGCAGTCAAAGCATTTACCACTTGGCCACGAAGGCCGTTTTATGAAATATCGCTCTCATAAAATATTAAAAGAATGAATGAAGAAAGAATGGTAAAAAAATTATATGTTCATGATGTAAATGGAACCAGAAATAGTGGAAGACCGAGGAAAACGTGGCACGATCAAATAAATAAAATATTAAATGTCGGCCATGTGAGGAGTCAGAGAAATCGACGCGCGTGCATGACACGGTGTATGAATGTAGAGGAAGGAAAAATATAGAATAAATGCAGTAGAAATGAGATCTCTAAGACAAATGTGTGGATACTTTGTGTATGATAGAGTGTCAAATGAAAATATAAGAAGTGAATGCGGTGCGAATGATGGTGTTAGTAACAAAATAATAAAAGGATCATTAAGATGATTTGGACATATGGAAAGAATGAATGTAGAAAGAATGGTAAAAAATATGTGTTGATGATGTAAATGGAACTAGAAAAAGAGAAAGACCGAGGAATTAATCAAATATTGAATGTCGGCCATGTGAGGAGTCAGAGAAATCGACGCGCGTGCATGACACGGTGTATGAATGTAGAGGAAGGAAAAATATAGAATAAATGCAGTAGAAATGAGATCTCTAAGACAAATGTGTGGATACTTTGTGTATGATAGAGTGTCAAATGAAAATATAAGAAGTGAATGCGGTGCGAATGATGGTGTTAGTAACAAAATAATAAAAGGATCATTAAAGACTTAGAGGATTAAAAACTTCTATAAAACCGACGTTTACACATTTATAAGATAGATAATATTAGTTAGAGAATAAACCTAAAAGATAAAGCCACCGAAATTTTTGACTGACCAATTTGACATTTGATATATTATTGTAACCCCTGATGATGTCAACATAGGTTGATGAAACAGCTGTCGCGTCAAATAAAATACAATTGTGATACAAAAAACAAAGTTTTTTAATTTAACAGTTTCAAACAATATATTTGAATAAAAATGATGAAAAATTTACGATTTGTTTAACCAGAGCAATATTTTAACGAAATAAATCATAACTGTTAGAAAATTATTAGAAAATCATTATCGTAAAATAATTGGAAAAAATATAATTATTTTTTCTTGGAAGAAGCCATCTTTTTTTTATTCATAGAAGAAGCTAAAGGAAAGCATTTATGTTAGCATTAAAAGAAAATTGGAAACTCCTTTAAGATCTTAATCGATAATGTTTTATTGAAGGTTTAGCCGTTTATCTGGTGAAATCGGTACATATTATATTTAATACATTTTATTTGTGTTGGTAGAGTTTCCCAAGATTACATTAATGGTAATGGAAAAAAATATTATTCATACCATTTGGGAAATCCGGAATATGTTTTCATTTTCGTGAAAAGCTTTTAAAATAGACGAAGGTAAAAAATATATTATTTTCTTTTATTCTCTTTGTATCCGCTCCTGTCATAAAATATAGTGAAAATACGTGGTTTAAACGTATAATAATGGAGATTACGGTAATAAAATGTTATTTTTAATATTATTATTATTATTTTGTTGAATCGCTTTTTACATCACCACAGCATGAGCCAAATCGATGTAAATGGTATTATCGCTATCATAGTGGTTTTCGTGACATGTGATAGGTAGATAATCTATCGCCATTTTACTATCACGTGAATTCTATCCAAGACCAAATACAATGTGACAATCACACTGCCCTCGCCGGGAATCGAACCCAGAACCTTCGCGGTGGCAGTCAATGCACTTACCACTCGGCCACAAAGGTCGTCAATATATATTTTTATAATATATGTTTTGATTTTTTCAATGTTTTATTAACCAAGCAATTTTTGAAACAAAGCCCAGGAAACTGAACTAGTTCGAGCACCTTACGAGAAACACAACTTTATAGTTTTATAGTTTCTCATAAGCTGTAATTTTTATTCATTCGGTGCGGTGCCGTGCGTACCGATCACTGCACCGAAGGCATCTCTGTCCCGCGCCACTTTTTACAGGTTCTAAACTCTGCTAATTTTTGTCCATTCTCCTATATTTCGCAGCCAAGACAACTGCCTTCTACCAACCCCCGGCGTCCCTTTTTTACTTATTAATATGTAATATTTTGTTCAAAATATCTCCTTGAAAAAGGTAGAGAATTTTACATGTTTTTTTTTTTTAAATTAAACCGAAGTTTTTTGCTTTTACAAATATAATATGACGTGAAGGAAAAAATAATTTAGAAATATAGGGTTTCTTCTGTGAAAAGTATTCAGTAATTTATTCTAAAAACTTAGGGAAATTTCTCATACTTTATAAAAATGTTCATAGACTACTTTAAATTTGGAGCAACCCTTAACGTAAAGGATATATTTTCTGGCTTTTTAAATCATAAAAAATAAATTAAAAGTTCTATTTTTTAGAATATTTATGATTATAAATGAATTTCATCCTATATATACGTTTTAAATGTGTTATTTTTGACTGAAATGGAAACTGACATTAAAGTAGCTATGCTTGGAGCGAAACCGGTTAGTAATTTCTTCGTCTTTCCATTTGCCATTTCCCATCATCTGGAGTCGGTCCTCCTCGTACGAAAACGCCAAACTTGTCTATTTTGACTCATCTCCACTGTCAGGTTCTCGCGTTGTAGCTCCATTTCCATGTCGGCCCACCATGTTGTCATTGGGCGATCTCTTCTTCTTGGTTTTGAGGGAATGCTGGTTTTGTGGGAAACCGGTCAGTAATTTAAAAAGCAAAAAGGAAATGGTGTAACTACAAAATATCTTTGCATTTCAACTAATTATCTTACTAACCAGTATACCGATAAAAAATAATGGACCGCCACACTGTTATTTACTTGCACACTTCTCTTGTTTCCACAACATTCATACATCGTGTCATGCACGCATGTTTATTTCTCCCGGTCTTCCGATTTTTTTTTACGTCGTTTACATACACTTTATCTACCGCTATTTCTGAATTCATTATTTCCATTTTTCCAAACCATCTTTACAATACTTTCATAATTTTATTCATATCACTTTCATTTGCACTGCATTGACTTATATTTGCATTTGATACTCGGTCATATATAACGACCTTCGTGGCCGAGTGGTAAGTGCATTTACTGCCACCCGGAAGGTTCCGAGTTCGATTCCCGGCGAGGGCAGTGTGATTGTCACACTGTCTTTGGTCTGGGGTAGAATTCACGTGACAATGGCGATATATAAGCTACTTATCATATATCACGAGAATCACTATGATAGCTATAAATACCCTTTACATCGATTTGGCTCATGCTGTCATGATGTTAAGAGCGATTCTACAAAATAATAATAATAAGAAAATGCTAACTTTTAAAGCGCCGTTTTTGTGATGTAATCACCTCAAGGGCGCATTAAGACGTGGTGTTTAATCTTAATGTGAACGCTGCATCTGATTGATATTCGCGATCGATAAGAAAGTATAATAGAACAAAATATGCAAGTATTAAATTGGGTATGAAATATGAAAAGATGGGTTTTCAGCTTAGATCTGAAGTCTGTCGGATCATTTATGCATCTGAGGAATAATAATAATAATATAACTTTATCACACATTCGTCTAAGACAGGGGTCGGCAAACTTATTTGCCAAAGAGCCAAATATGTATATTACAACGATTTAAAAAAAAATAATAGCCAATTCTGTTTTTTTGATTTAGCAAACATTTATTATAATTTCAGCACTTTATGAAATTACGGGTACCTACGCTGAATAAAACTTGATATCATATTTAATAAACATTTTATTCATTGATAAAAAAATAAAATATAATTAAGAAATCCATAATGAGACATCTTATTCAAAAATCATGAAAAAAAAACTCTTGTAACACGTGCGCGACCGCAAACACGACAAGCGCCGACCAACGTGACCTTAGCAACGCGACTGGCGAGGTGACTGCTATCCAACGCCAACCAGACTTATTGAAACGCGAGAAGAGTCTCCCTCGCACCGCGCACCCCGCAATCGTCACCCGCCGATACCATCGGCGCGTCTTGCGCGCCTGTCCGTGAACATTTGTGCCGGAGCCGCACTTAAGAGCCGCACTTTGCCGACCTGAGATATCTAATTTTCAGAGTTTCATTTGATTCTAAATATTTTTAATATCAAACACAAAATGTTTTTAGAATAAGCTTTCGCAACATTTTGAATGTATACAAATACTTGTAGAAAAATACTGGATTTAACCAATTGCGGGTTAGTCATTTTTAATGATTAATTTTATCTCAATAGAGACGAAGATGTAAATTGTTTTTTTTTGGAAATAGAATATGGTGGTCGAGGCATTTACAGGACTTATGATCGGTCATTGGTCGGGCTTAGCGATCGCTTTATGTAATACGACATTCCCCATTCTTACGACCATCACGTCTGACAATTTTTTTTTGAAAGGTGTATATATGCTAATATATTGAGGAATACTTCACATTTTTTTTTCAATCTACACTGTATCATTATAAAACACTTTGGTTAGCGATAATGTTTCTTCTAACTGCATTCCCCCTGCGTAACACTTGAATAACATTTTCATCCAACGCAATTTTCGTTTAACAGCGTTTTTGCATCTCTTCGTTCGTTAGACTTCTCCTAACAGGAATGGCTATGGTTGTCTGGGGCTTGCCTTTAGTACCCCTACGAATCAAGTAGAAGGCTTTTAGCCCCCCTCGCTACCCCCAGAGGGTTGAAACTTTGAGTTTATTCCGTCTAGGGGATCCTGAAACTGATATAACGAATTTCAGTGCTCGCGCTATCATATGCGAGCATTCCAAACTTAAATTTGTGTTAACATATTTATAAATATTCGTCGTTTTATGCATGAGTTTGAAGATAATTTCTTATTATTAGTTTTAAAAACAGGGTATGTCGCTGTAAGCGCAGAAAAAAATAATAACATGGAATTCATTTCATAAAATATATTTTAATAAAAAAATCGTTTTAGAAGTTTTATAATATTGTTTTAAATGATAAGATTCGCTTAGTTAGTTAGTTAGTTTAAAGTTCATTGCCTTTATAGAAATAAAAAAAAATAAGAAAAACGAAGTAAAAAACAATGAAAGTATAAAATATGTATTACATTAATTTAAAATGGTTTATAACAACAACAACAACAACAAACCATCACGCCGTTTCCCGGAGGGGTAGGCAGAGAGAATGGACCGCCACACTACTAAATCCTGGCACACCTCTTTAGCTTCCTTCACATTCATACAAACATGACCAATATTTAAAATTTGATTAATTTGATCAAGCCAAGTTTTCCTCGGTCTAACTCTACTCCACACTCCATTTACACCACTAATGAATACTTTTCATTCTTTCCCTATACATGCGCTCCGTATGTCCAAACCAACGCAGCGATCCTTTCATAATATTGTTCATAATACCTTCTTCCGCTCTACATTCCTTTCTTATATCAGCATTTGAGATTCTTTCGTATATCGTTCTATCACACATATGACTTTAAGGGCTTCATCTCTACCGCATTTATTCTGCTCTCATCCATCTTCTGCCTGTGCCATGCTTTGCTTCCACATTACCTGATATTCAATATATTGTGATATATTTATAAACGTTTTTTAATTAAATACTCGTATATGATAATGTTGAAATATCAAAGTGCTTACGCCAAAACAATAGACTATTTAATAGTTAAATAGTAACTACTTAATCAAAATGTGTTAATTTTGATAAACAGCGCTTGTCAAAAGACATTAACAAACATAATAAATAAGGGTGTAACAGTTTTCACGTTTTGCACCACGTAAAAAACGATAAATTCATTCTCACGCGCTTTATTGTTCGAGGTAACGTTTTGGAAAAACCTTTCGTTGGATCATAATTATTGCAAACAATATTTTAACCCAATTTGGCCAAGCGAAAATGAAAACAGATTAATTACGAACTCTGTTCATAAAACACAAAATTTTGATACAATTTCGCAATAAAACAATTGAAACAATAGGTTTTTTTTCCACGTAGATATTGAATGAATGGGCATTGATAATGTAAATTGTGAAATTTATGCTCTGTGAACGGTTTTTCTGTCGTTTTTATTGTACTAATTTTTAAATAAAGAACGGATTTAATAATTACTTTGCTTCTTTGGCGCGCTTTGGAAAAAAATTGAAATTTATTTTCTTTTTATTCCAAGTTTAAGCTAGTTCTTAATTGTTGCGGTGAAATTGTCATTTTATTTAAAATCGGCTTAATTTTAATCGTTTTGGGACGGATTCGAAATTCAAAATTTTCACGTCTAATGAGATTAACAGGTAAGGATTGATCATTTCTTCTATATTCGCCATCACATTGTGTTGTGGATTCACATTTGAATAACTTTTTGAAAACTTGTATTTTCACAACACTTTTTTGCACCTTTAACAAACATGTTTCAGGACACAGACTTCTTCAATGTAAGAATTAATGAATTTTAACAGTCAAATGAATTTTAATTCAATGACGAGTGAAAAAGTAGAGGGTGGGGGAAATTAAATTGAGTGACAAGGTAATTTTTTTAGTTAGAATTATAAAACAGGGGAACAAATCAATTATGGGACCAGAAATTAAATTTACTTAGTTGTTTATAATATATTCGTTGTTTTTAATGTCCATTAATATTTCTAAAATTTCATGATTATTTAAAGTTATATTTGAACTATTTATGTGTTATTCTACTACACATGTCCTGGCATACTTCACACGATTCTTCTATAATACATTCATACATCGTGTCGTGAATGCACGTCAATTTCTCCGACGTGCTTAAAATCTTCAGTACTTGATTGAATAAAGTTTTTACTTTTAACATTTTCTATACAATTATATTGATGGCCTATATTTTTTATGACCCAAGTGACTATGATTAAATAATATTTTTTTTACTGTTAAAATTCAAAACACTGTTATAATATCACAATTATATTTATATATTGAGAGTGTCGCGACAGCTGTTTCGATGTTACCACCCATGTTAGCATCACCAGGTGTTACCGTTTATTGTAACACCTGATGATGCCAAGATCGGCTGGCGAAACAGCTGTCGCGACACTCTCAGTCAATAAAAAGAAATTGTGATATTATAACAGTGTTTTATATTTTAACAATAATAATGTTGAAGTATCATAGTGTTTCGGCCAGAACAATGGACTATTTGAATTAAAAAATGTTGATTTACATAATTAAAATTATTAGCAGTACATAAAGTCAACGCCGCCAACCAGATTATCTTAATATAGGTGTAAATCAAAATATACAACACGCTAAAATATTATCACATTATGTATGTAAATTGCTCATTTTTCGCTGAAATGTGTTTAAATCCAAAATAAAGCCATTAACTCTAACACGTGTACATATGGTAGATAATAATAATTTTATTATATTAACGCAATGTATGTATGGAGCGAAGCATGGAATTGGCAAAAGAAGGATAAAAGTAGAATAAATGCAGTAGAAATGAGATCTCTTTGGCGAATATGTGGAAACTCTGTGTATGATAGAGTGTCAAATAAAAATATAAGAAATGAATGCGGGGCGAATGGTGTTATAAACAAAATAATGAAAGGATTATTCAGATGGTTAGGACACATGGAAAAAATGGTAAAAATGGTGTGTTAACGATATATAGTGAAACAATCACACTGCCATCGCCGTGAATTTGACCCCGGGACCTTCGGTATGATAGTCAGAGCTCTTACTACTTACACATTAATCAATATAGTCGATTTTACTCAATATATGTACAGAAATAAACAAAATATTAAAAAAAAAAAAATTCCGTATTTTATTTTGCAATAGTGAATTAAAAAAATATTTTTTAATTTATTTATAAAATCATAAAATAATCAGTTATTTACCATATCATGTCTGGTATGTTTCCTAGAAAATTTATTAAAAATAGAACCAACCTGCCTCTGGTGATGCCGGTGGGGAGAGCAATCAAACTGCTGAACATGATCGCTTCGGAGATCGATGTCTTTCGTATTCGTGAAAGTACGTTCAGATGACAAATACTCTTGACTTTGGAGAATATCTTGTATTCCTAATCTCGAACCATCTCTTATGCGTTCCTGGTATTATATATTTTTATGTTATACCTATTCTCAATAGATGCCTTAAACTAAAATTGTTGTTTTCTAATATATTTTGAGAAAAAAATAAATTGATTTGATTTGATTTGATTTGATTATCTTTAATAGGAGTTACATATTTCACTTGATATCTTTGGTTAAGCATAAACTGTTTAATAATAATCTTGCTAACTACATAACTTACTAAACATCACAATGCTTTCCCGGAGGCATAGGCAGAGATGATGGACCGCCATACTGCTCTCTCCTGACATACCTCTCTAGCAACATCTACATTCATACATCATAACATGCACGCTAGTCGATTTTACCGACTTCGAATGTGACCGCCTTTTAGTATGTTATTAATTTGGTTACGCCATGCTTTCTTGGTATTCCACGGCTTCTCTTTCCTCTCACACTAACTTGCATATAACATTATAACCATTCTTCACTCGTCCATTCGTTTCATATGTACAAACCATCTCAGAGATCTTTTTTAAATTTTACTTAAGATGCAGTCATCTGCCTTACATTTCTTCTTTACCGAAGGACGAAATGAATAATAAATAATGATATTTTATGGACTTTATGACAAAGTTTTTAAATATTCATTCACGTATGTATAAGTGATTGGGTGTGATGAATGATCTGTTTTCCTTAACAGTCACATATCATCAAAAAAAGTCCGTATTCGAACGAAATTTTCATTGTATAACACGTTTCGTAGGATCGTTTTTAATAGGCGATATGTCGTGAGGAGGGATCAAATAGTTTGGCCTCACGGGGACGGTCCATTTACTCTGTATATTAGACTGTTTCCATCAAAAAAAGGATAATCTAATGCGACCGTGCCAAAAAACAAGGAAGTCGGTTGATTTTCGTGCCAAATAAATATTGTGAATTAAAAAATTGTTTTTTTTCCACTTTCGGGTATATTTTTCTTGACAAGTTTCAAAGGCTATACATTTTCATCATCAAGAGAATGATATAAACTAACCAAAATTACTTCAAACTAAATACTATAATAAACTACAATTGTAGGCGTTTGAGATGTGGATATACCGCAGAATGCTCCGAATACCGTGGTCCGATAGTGTCAGTAATGCAGACGTACTACAGAGCCAATAGAGAGCTGTTATCGAGTGTGAAAATTAGAAAGGTCTCATTTTATCACGTGCTAAGGGGAAAAAAATTCCACCTCCTTCATGTCTGATATCGACTGATATTAATGGGTAAAGTAGAGGAAGCAGGAGAAGAAGAGGAAGAAGAGGAAGAAGAGGAAGAAGAGGAAGAAGAGGAAGAAGAGGAAGAAGAGGAAGAAGAGGAAGAAGAGGAAGAAGAGGAAGAAGAGGAAGAATAGGAAGAAGAGAAAGAAGAGGAAGAAGAGGAAGAAGAGGAAGAAGAGGAAGAAGAGGAAGAAGAGGAAGAAGAGGAAGAAGAGGAAGAAGAGGAAGAAGAGGAAGAAGAGGAAGAAGAGGAAGAAGAGGCAGAAGAGGTAGAAGAAGAAGAAGAAGAAGAAGAAGAAGAAGAAGAAGAAGAAGAAGTAGAAGAAGAAGACAAATAATTATGTGTACCTACAAGCTACACAACAGCAGTCAAGAAAGGTTCAATATATATTTGAAATATTTTAATGTGTTTGACCTCTAAGGGGAACCACCCCTGGGTTCCAATTCCAGGCAGCCCCTTCCACAAATAATATAAACTGTCACATTAAAGCCCGGCTAACATATAAAAGTTTCTCTTATAATGACGGGAGTTAATCTTCAAGATATTATGTTTGCGGAGGAAGCTAAAAAACGGGTCGTTCCAGAGATCTGTGACATTAAAATTTACTACTTTATTAAGAGACAGGAATGAGAGATAAAAAAATTAATAGGAAAGGTTATTTAAGTTTTCCGCTTATATTTTAAATGAGACTGAATTTTACATGATGGAAAATTTTCTAAAAACTTTTTATTATCAAATATTTAGATAATCCATTGTTTTGGCGGACACACTCTGATATTTACAAATTATTAGCTATTTATATAAGATCCTGTTATAAATATCACAATGGACAGCTGTTTCGCAAACCGATGTTAGCATCGTCAAGTCTTAGAATCAACTTAAAAATACAACAGTAAGACTTATTTTATATGTAAAAGTATAAGGAAGGGAAGAAACTACACACAATATTGTTAACAATTAAAACAAGATGGAAGAAAACAGTAATTAGGTTCTGATACTGAACCTTATTCGTTACATTTGATAATACCTTAGAAGGGCGAAACATGTCATTCCATAAAAAACTTAATTAAACTCCTAGAAGACAGACGTTCTTATTTATATTAATTTTAAATATTTAAAATAGATTCCTATATTACCGTTCTAGAAATAATTGAAAACAAAATAATATATTTAAAAACTGTTATAAAACTCCACATTAAATAAATAATACGAATAAAACGTCTGTTTTCTAGAAGTTTTATAATATGCAATGGTAGTGTGCCTGTTTTATATTGCTAAGGCATTTTTAAGTAACACTTGATAATGCCATTACAAAATAAACTCCCATAAACTATAATAAAACTTCTTTGAAACACGTGTTTTCATTAAAATTAAATATTGAATTTTATATATTACTAGCTGACCCGGCAACGCTTCGCTATTGCTAAATTCGAGTACATAAATAAACCCAATATATATTCAACAAATACAATTAAAGTTCAATAACAATTCGTTTATTTATTGGATTAAATGCCATGTGTATGGATGCAAAAATGTGTGTCTATATCTTTAAAACAAAGTTTCAATCCAAGCAAACTCGCTGTGAATTATAAACTTGAATACATATTACTAATGTAATTGAAAAACTATTTTTTGAATATTTTATATGAAATTTAATAATCAAATAAACAATATTATATCACATTTGCAGAAAACATTCATTATATTAAAGAAACAAAACTCTTGATTTTGTTGTCCATGAAATTCACATCAGAGCCAATAAAGTAAGTTTCTACGATCGTGATTTCGGCACTGCGAGTCCGCTGGCGTGGATAATACTACAAAAGCCTCCCTTCCCGACTTCCACAACTGTATCCCTCGCCGCTCTGCGCCATTGACCTCCTGCCACTCGTTTAATGTCATCAGACCATCTTGCTTGTGATCTGCCAGAATTTGTGTAGCTGTTTCTCTTTCGCCACTCCAGGCCAGAAGATCTTATCACCCGTTGTCCTTGCTTTATGACCGATCCCATTCCATTTAAACATTAGTTATTTTACACGCTGCATCGGCAACTTTGGTCCGATCCTTGATTCATCAATTTTGGGCCCTGGAATTAAAAAAAAAATATTTGAATTGCCATAAGGCGGACACCGAAGAGGCAAAATTTAAATTTCCATACAATGAATGAATTACAACTGTTTTTCACTTGTTTGCTGAAGATATTCTTCATATAAAAGGCAGTTCATGCTATATGCATAATAATAATAATAATAATTAGGCTAATTTGTCAAATTAACTAACTAACTAACTAACCATCACGCCGTCTCCCCGAAAGTGTAAGCAGAGAGAATGGACTGTCACACTTTTACTGATGCGGCACTCCATCCTTCTCTTTTCGCCCCGCGGGAGGCGCGGTGTGATGGGTTGCGAACCTCATCGCCACCAATAGGCATCTCCCGCGCACACTTCGATCGTCCAACACCCACAAAATAAATCTAAAACAAATAATATAAAATACAATGATATAAAATAAAATAACAAAATAAAAATAATTTTACACAAAATGTTCTTTTTAGACGGTGCACATATTGTCTATTTAATTTATAATATGTTCCACGTATCCACTGTTTTTTTAATTTAGCACATAATGTAATAACACATAATGTTTTTTTCGATGTTGCACATGTTGACTTGGACGATCCGGACTTTTGTGTTTATTTAATTTATGTTACACGTATCCACCATTTTTTAAATTATCTGTAGTAAGGCACTTAACCAGCAAGAACTTAAAAATAATATTGAAGAAATTATTCAAATTGTCATTGGAACAAATGAAAAATTTATTTCTACACCTGTCAAAATTCTTTACAAAAACGATAAAACTAATAAAACCTTTTAATCTGATTAATTTGATTAATTTGTCAAATTAATTAAACTAATCAGATTTTAAAGGTTGGTCATGTTAGAAGTCGGAGGAATCGACATGCGTGTATGACTCGTTGTATGAATGTGGAGGAAGCTAGAGAGGTTTGCCAGGATAGAGTAGTGTTATGGTCCATTCTCTCTGCCTACCCCTGTGGGGAAACGGCGTGATGGTTTGTTTGTTTGTTTAATTTGTATAATCGCCGTTTTCGTGAATAGCTCACCTCAAGGGCGCTTTGACATTGTTTTTAGTCATGAAAGGTGCATGTGACAACAGCGAAATCACGATCGTAGAAACTTACTTTATTGGCTCTGATGTGAATTTCATGGACAACAAAATCAAGAATTTTGTTTCTCTAAACATATGAATGTTTTGTGCAAATGTGATATAATATTGTTTATTGATATACAGACAACCGTTGTTAACATTTTATGCGATAATTTGAAAAGGTGGGTTTTTAGGTGATATTTGAAGTCTGTCGGATTGTCAATGCATCTGAGGCGTGCAGGAAGCATATTTCAGGCGGACGAACCTACTACTGTGAAAGCCCGAGCAACACAAAATTCAGATATACTCGTATAGGTGGCACGTTTGGGAATGTGCTTAATTATTGTCTATAAACTGTAAATTTAAAAACCTTACCTGAAATTAATAATGGAATTTTCATATATGAATGAAAACTACTAAAAGTAGCTTATGTGTAATGTAAAAATGTAAAAATGTAATGTAAAAATTACTTTTAAGTTGATCAGATTGAAGTTTTTGGTTCGACATCATTATTAAATCATTAGGGAGTTTATTAAATTCTGTAGAGGCTATAAATTGTAAGGATTTTACACCGAATCTAGTTGAACGCAATGCTTCTTATTCTGTGAGCGCGTATCATGTTGGTGTACGTCCGTATTGAATATTGGTCGAGTATTAGAGCGCGTTGATGACTTTATTATTTGTATTATAGTTTTAGTGATCTCTAATTTTGGATGGATTTGAAATGGAATTATTTTCGTCTGAGAATATAGGGCCCTTACATGAGTGTACCACGGTAGACGGAAAATATTTCTAACAGCCCGATTTTGGATCACCTGAATCTCATTAGCTTTCTTCTTTGTAATAAAGCCCCAAATACAGGAAAGGTAAGACAGATGAGAATGTATCATGGAGTAGTAAACATAAATTGTCTATATTCTTATGTAACGAATTAAACCAATTAATCCAATTTAAACCTGTACATACCATTCCAAATTAGTTCATAAAGATAACAACATTGTCTTGTGATACGCATATATCGAAGTGTGGGATCCATCCTCTGGACATGCGAATTCCAGTATCTTCTGCGTTGTTTTCCCCATCCTCTGCACATGCGCAATCCATTATCTTCTGCGTTGTCTTCCCCATCCTCAAGCAAATGAAATAACCTGAAAGCAATTTAATTATCTTTGAATATTTTAAATCTCAGCATAATGTAGAATTTAATGGTCAAAAATGGAATATTACTGGACTCTTCTAACTGAGGCAGCTAATGCTGCATATAAGGATATGTTTACCTATCACAGCATTTGTTTTCAGAGAAAAACTAAAACAGCTGAAGTAACTCATAGTGTATTTGGGTATGTGTGCTGCTGGAATTACTCAGTGGAATGGAAAATAAAGAAGAATTGCAACATGCAGATGCACCAATATGGCTCATTATCAAAATAATTTCAATCCCAATACAAAAATATCCCCATTAGACCAGTGGTCTCTCACAACCAGGCAATTATTTTATCAAAACTTAATATCTAATCCCAAAGATATAGATTTTCGCCCTGCCAGAACAATTTTACATTAAAATAACATTATTAAAATAGATTATACCAATTAACTAATTATTACACAACGAAACGTCATAACCTAAAATGACACGTAAGTAAAACGAATAAATTGATATTGTATATCATTAGAACTTTCTTATCGTTGCTGTGGTAATTTTAATATTTCCCTGACCAAAGTACGCGTATAAAGAACACCTTTATGTTTGAATTCATCAAATGTCATATTAATTGTATTTTAAATAACTAATTAAAATCATAATAATTAAATAACATTAATAAAATAGCGCAATACCATTCAAAATTCTGCCAGTTGTTTCTCGCCCGCTACTCCAGGGTGCATCTTATCATCCGTTGTCCCTGCTATATGACCGATTCCATTCCGATCTCTGATTAATTAATATTGTTTCCTAGAAATAAAAAAAAATAATATTGGAATTGGCATAAGGCGGACATCGAAGAGGCGCATATGGCAAATTTTCAACTTCCATACAATTAATGAATTCCAAGTGTTCACTAAGCAGTATATTTAAAAAAAATACTCGAGGCTCTTGATCGAGCATTGCAAGAGTTGCGTGGAAATGTGTTAATATTATATGTAGGAGATTTTAGAAACTTTACCTGAACGGCAAAAATAACTACCAAAAACTATGCTAATCAATGCAGTTATGATTGTGCTAAAGAAATAACAAAAATTTTACAAAAGCATTCATTACAACCAGACTCCTTCATATAAATTGTCTATATTCTTATGTAACAAAATAAACCAATTAATTCAAAATTTAAACCTGTACATACCAAAATATAAACATTGAACTTACGGAACTGATAATCGCCGTTTTCGTGAATAGCTCACCTCAAGGGCACTTTGACAATGTTTTTAGTCATGAAAGGTGCATGTGACAACAGCGAAATCACGATCGTAGAAACTTACTTTATTGGCTCTGATGTGAATTTCATGGACAACAAAATCAAGAGTTTTGTTTCTCTAAACATATTAATGTTTTGTGCAAATGTGATATTATATTGTTTATTGATATACAGACAACCGTTGTTAACATTTTATGCGATATTTTGAAAAGGTGGGTTTTCAGGTGAGATTTAAAGTCTGTCGGATTGTCAATGCATCTGAGGCGTGCAGGAAGCATATTTCAGGCGGACGACCTGCTACTGTGAAAGCCCGAGCAACACAAATTTCAGATATATTGGTGGCACGTTTGGGAGTGTGCTTAATTATTGTCTATAAACTGTAAATTTAAAAACCTTACCTGAAATTAATAATGTAATTTTCATATATGAATGAAAACTACTAAAAATAGCTTATGTATAATGTGAAAATGAGCCGGTTCTCATTCGCCACTCCAGGGTACATCTAATTCACTGATCATCCGTTGTTTGACTGATCTAATTCCATTTTAACGAAGTTATTTTGCACGCTGCATTGGTAATTTTCGTCCCATCTCTGATCTGTTACTTTATTTTCCTAGAAATAAACGGAAAAAGTCATAAGAATTGTGTCATTCATTCATATTGTAATTCATATTGTATATCATTAGAACTTTCTTACCGTTGCTGTGGTAATGTAACAATTTCCCTGACGAAAGTATGCGTATAAAGAAAACGGCAAAATAGAATAAACTGAAAATATATTTATGAATTAGAAATATAAATATTATATTATACTTACGGAAGCAAGTTTCTTCATATTCTTGTAGAGCTTCGTCGTCCAATATTTTATATTTTCGCTATCATCCTTTGAAATAACCTGAAACAATTTAATTATCATTGAATATGTTTAATCCCAGAAATTTCATAACCTAAAATTACATAGATATGATACGTAAGTAAAACGATATTTAATTTCTTCTCTATTCGATATTATTTAGAAATATAACTTTGAAATATGTAATGCGGAAATATAATATGTATTCATTTCAACGGCAAAATAGAATAACTTGAAGATATATATGAATTAGAAATATAAGTATACCTACAAAATATTACGACGTAAATTACGTTTTGACAGGAGACCACGTGACCAATCGAACGGCTAGAATTCTAGAAAACGAATATCATTAAGTAATCACCGTCGAACGTAAGAGAAACGAATAAGTTTCAGCCACACGAAAAAATAAGATTTCGTGCATAACCTCAAAATGACTTGTAAAAATTATACTCGCCAAAATTTGGAAGCATAATTACCTGTCTACATTAATGTACATTAAAATATGGCCAATAAAATAGACTGTACCAATTAAACAACCAATTATTTTAGTACGTAATAAGTAAAACGTATTAAGTATTATACATCCCAAAGTAAAACGCAATATATTGGACTGTCAGAAAGAAAAACACATTGTTGCCACTACACAAAATTACATGGAGACTGAATTCTCTCCAGACCATGTCAAACGAATATAGACTCAAAAGATTGATACTCAGGTGATACGAACATTAAGGTCTATATTCGTTTGCACTACGAAAATTTTCAATTAATTGATTAATTTATAAAGTTAATTAGAGCTCTATTAATAACAAAAATATGCCTATGACGACCGCTGAATTCCACTTAGTCCATTCTCCAAATTTCAAAAGGATCAGCTCAGGAATCACCGAGAAAGAAGGAGACACACAGATGGGACATTGAGTTTTATTTATATGTAGATATAATATATAAGAAACAATTATATTGCTATATTGTTTAATTATTAAGAATGAATACACCTGTTTTATAGAGTTTTAACTATATTTTATGGAAATGTCATGCTTCGCTTGTCTTATGCATTCCGTTATCACATTTGCATAAACCTTTATGGTAAATGAAACATTGCAAAGAGTTTGAGGAAAAATACTGTTATTCTAACATACAATTTCATAACTTCGAAATGTGCACTAGTATGGCAATAGAAAAATGTCAGAGTAATTCTATCGAGATAGCTTATTCCTTCAGTTAAAATGCTTTATTGAAATTTATTACGGCTTTGTACACAATTCTCAAAGCATGAAATGTTGTCCTCTATTACCAGCCGTATCCTTCAACGATAACTTTCCTAGTGTTATGATCAGGGCTCTCACGATTCTAATAAAAACGTATTTGCACAAACGATAAGAGCGGCAATAAAAATTATTTAAGCCTTCGCGAATATGAAATACGAGTGGATGGTGCAAAAAGCAAATGTGGGGTGTTTGGCTGAATGCCGAATTTTTAACGCGGCTCTGGCAGCCCTAAATCTGAGCCATCAAATCGTTTTTAACCCTAATGTCTATGGCTATGTTTATTTTGCATGAGTTTCAAGATAACATAAACTGCTAAGTTGAATATTGTGGTAAACGGTAAATAACTAGAGTTTGTAAACTTATATCAATATCTAGGATGTATGGTCAATGAGAGATAGGATCAAAGTCAAGAAATTAAATGCCGCATTGAGCAAGCACGTGGAGACTTCAACAAGATTCTTTCTTCTTCTTCAAGTGCCCTGTCGGGTCCCCCCAACGTTGGCGATCACCTCGGCGAACCTGTCCCTGTCCTGCGCCGCTCGGAACAGTTCCTTCACACTTCGGATGCCGGTCCACTCGTTTCGCAGCCAGGACATTTGTCTCCTTACAGGCCCTCGGCGTTCTTCAATTTTCCCCTCCAATATCAGTTGGAGAAGGTGGTACTTCTCCCCACGCAATATATGCCAGATGTGAGATCTTTCGAACCTTGATAGTTGATAACAATTCCCTGTCAACTCAAGCTCGCCTCAGAACTTCGGTATTGGTAACCATGTCTGTCCAGGGAACTCTTAGCATTCGGCGATGGAGCAATTGTATTTTATTTTACAAATAAAATACAATTGTGATACAAAATTCAATATTTATTTATTGACAGTTTTAATATATTTTTAATAATTATAGGATTTGTTGGGGTTAAATGCATAACCCAGATAAACATATTTCATGATGAAATATATGACATGAATAAACGAAAAACGCCGACTCAGGACCTACTTATCAAATCTGATGACTCGAAGGCCCAGATTTATTCAGATTTGGTCACTAGGTCACTAGATCAGGTCATCGTGTGATGATGAAAGCAAAGCATATAAAAACAGTACTTCCGATCACCCAATCGGTCAGTTATTATTACGACTTCTAACAGACACGAGTCTACGTTAATAAGTCTACGCCACGAGGGATATCGGACTCCCTCCAGTGCCGAGCTACGAAGATACGTTAGTCATTCTTACGACTTCTAACAGACACGAGTCTACGTTAATAAGTCTACGCCACGAAGGATATCGGACTCCCTCCGGCGCCAAGCTACGAAGCTAGGTCAGTCAGTATCGCGATTTCTAAACGACACGAGTTTACGCCACCAAGTCTACGTACGAGAAACCGCCGACCATCCTTCCGAGCTACACAACGATCTACACTGCTACATCACGAAACCTTCGACGAATCTTCGCTCAAGTCGACCGACACTACTGCCCAGCGAGCCATCATCCTCTACTGTTCACCCCCGGACTACGCCCCGCTGCTACTGACATCCAGCCACGCTCCATCACGAGTACATAATACTGTTTACGTATGATTACTTGTGATCTGTAATAAACCCTGAAACCTCCACCGTCTTTCAACTCTCACCACACCCCTCCAAAGATTAAACAAAGTTATTTTCAATTTCTAGTAATAAGCGTTCAATAAGTTGATATAATAATTAGTCAATTGTTTTGGCCGAAACTTTATGATACCTTAACATTTTAAACTGTTAAATTAAATAACTTTGTTTTTTGAATCACAGTTGACATCTGATGATGTCAAAGATAGGTTGATGCAATAGCTGTCGCGTTAAATAAAATTCAATTATGATACAAAAAACAAAGTTATTTAATTTAACAGTATAAGATATAATAAGTGTTTCTCTGTTTAGAACTAAGTTATATATTTACGTCCGAGAATGGAAGTCACCTCCGAAACATGTTGTGGTTAATATCTTTATTGTATAAAGATTTTAATAAATTAAAGCGGAACATAAACAGTATTGTATTTTCAATTCCAAATTTATTTTTCAATATTTTTTTTTACTATAATATATTATTCAAATTAAAAGTTAGGCAAGAACAAAAAATAAACGTTTTTATTTAATTTGAATATTAACAATAGATTAAGCTTTTGAAAAATGTTTCTCAGGCAAGATTGGGGTGCTTTAAGGAGCCGACTCCTACCCTAGATTCTTATCACAAACTCACCCGGCCTTCCCAAGTCTTTGACTTAACTCGGTTCAAAATTCAAAGGAAATTTCCTTTATTACACCGCAAGCAGTCTTTGAACGTCTAAGGAAGATTTAAGTGGCACAACATTGGACCATCTTTAAGGATGTCGGGCTATTCAGGGCAGTGCGGTACGTTAAGTTTATCTATATTACGTGATCATACATGTTACGTGAAAGGGGTTGATTTTAAATAAATTGTATATATTTAAAATTTTATTAACTCCTCAATCTACCTCTTCTTCTTCTTTGCTAGCCTTCTTTCCTCTACTGCTGGATATAGGCCGCTTCCAATTTTCTTCATTCGTCTCTATTCTGCCCCCTTTATATCCAAGATTTTCCAACCCCTTTGACAATATCATCGGTCCATCTTATCGGTGGCCTTCCGACACTTCGCTTATATGCCCATGGTCTCCAACTGAGTATCCTGGGTGCCCATATGTTGCCACCCTGTCTAGCCAAGTGTCCAGCCCATAGCCATTTCAATTTTGCCACTCGGTCCATGACATCAGAAATCCTGGTGCGTGACCGCATAAAAAAACTCTTCAATACGAGTTTAAATTTAATGCCATAGTGGTTAGTGTATTGACTGCTATCCCGACTGATTCCCGGCGAGGGCAGTGTTATTGTCACACTCTCTTTGGTCTGGTGTAGAATTCACCTATCAATAAAATGGCGATAGATTAGCTACCTATCACATGTCACGAGAATCACTATGATAGCTTTAAATACCCTTTACATTGTTTTGGCTCATGTCATGATGTAAAGAACGATTCAACAAAATAATAATAATAATAGTATGCGAAAGTCAGGTCCATCTTATTTTTATAATTTTTTTAACAAATTAACTAACTAACCATCACGCCGTCTCTCCGAAGGGGTAGGCAGAAAGTATGGACTGTAGTACTTTGACTGATGCGGTATTCCATCCTTCGCTATTGTGATCGAAAACTGTCTTCAAAATGCCATATGCTGCCCACTCAAGACCGATTCTCCTCAGTTTTTCAGCTATCTGTTATCAGTCAGTTATCTATTAGTTATCTCTGGAGAGTAAAATGTAAGTATATAATGTATTTATTAGCGTTCTGAAACTATAATAATATAAAATATTATCTAAATTTGAATCCACAATGGAAAGTTTTCAGGGTGTTTGAAGAATTCAATTTGGAAAAACCCTGACATGAAGATCAGCAGCAAAGTGAGAATAAATAAGCCTTGTGTGCGATCTATCATGACATATGGGATCGAGTGCAGGGCGGACACCACAATCACAAAAACCGCGCTCGGAGTGTCAGAAATAAAGACGCTCAGAAATATATCTGGCGAGACACTGCAAGAGAGGATAAGGAATACACGTATAAGGGAGATTTGCGATGTCGAAGATGTCGTTAGGTGGGGAAGGCAAATGAGAAGGATACTGGTATGCACACGTGATGAAAATGGATCTATCCAGACTCCCCTTCCTTGTGTTACACGGCCAGCCCCATGGTAGACGACCCCCGGGCATACCACCAAAGAGATGGATTGACAACTGGAAGTCGACTTCCCAGGAGGCCAATTCCTCCTAAGAAACAGGCCAGTAGGCCTACACTAAGAATAAGAATAAGAAGAAGAATATAAAGTGATGTCCATTAGTTATTGTTAATTAATATTAAACCATACAAAGTTTACGAGCCACTGATGCTTCTGCGCGCGTATAGTTTGAACTGTTATTACAATCCGACCAATAGCGAGGAATCTCATTGGGTGTTTGTCTACACAAAGTTGTAATAATGTAACATAAATGTAATGAAAACAGTTTTTGATTGTTTTCTCGACAAACAGAGACGAAAGCTCTGCTTACATACGCTTCATGAAGTTGTTTGTGAAAACATTTGTCAAAACACAAGTATACACATTCATTTATTGTCAAAATAATATTATGAATGACGATAACTAATTTCAAGTAAAAGAATTAGTGGTAGTGGTACGTAGGAATAGACCAGACTATCACGCTAGAACCAACCTGCCTTTGGTGATACCGGTTAGAAGAGCAATTAATCTGGTGAATGCGGTCTCCTCGGAGATTGAGGTATTTCATATTAGTGAAAGTACTTCAGAAATAGAAGGGGGAGGAGCTGTTCATATCGCCAAACGAGTTTTCCGCGATCGGTCACTACGGCGACGTGACAAGACTGCACGGACAGTCCATACCGGACTAGAGGAGGATCTTTTTTTTTTTTTTTGAAGGAACATAGAAGATCCCGCCACATACCAGAGGCTGTTATAGGGCGTAGCGGCGCCTTTTTATCAGCCTCGCTCGTACACTCCCTGGGCCTGTCCCCGGTCCATCCGGGACTTACATTTAAATAAGGCAACAACAAGGGGGTGCCAGACCACACTTAATCTACTCAATCTCACTTCTATGCTCCGCTGTACTTTATTGAATAAATAAATAAGCATAATATATAATACATGAACATTTGAGGAACATTATATAAAAGATAAAATATACACCACAGGAATATACAGCGGGAAGAACAGGAGAGGCAGAGGAGACAAATGCGGGATGGGAAAAAAAAAAATAATAATAATAACGTAGAGTACAGTTTTTGGCATGTAGGACAAAGGACGAGGTTTGGGAAGCATTTCATAATATTAAATAAATAAATAAAACCACTGCACAAAATATTATTATGGCCAACAGGGAGAGGAACGAGACCCGTCACAGAGGATCATGCAGTGGCAGTACTTCCATATAAGCCGAAAAGCCGGGCTCGCCTTAAAAAATCTATTAAAAACGACGTTTTTTGCGTGTTTGAGCCGTCTACGAATAAAATAATATTTTGAATTTTCGCGCGAGTTAAAGCGATTTAATTCGTTGCGTTGCAAATGCCTCCGCTGACATGCGCAGAAATGACCTAAGTGTATGTTTTGTTTCACAAATACGCGCCGTATTTTATTTCACTCATACGTACCGTAAGTGAGCACGTACCGTAAGAGTGCAAGCCCAATATGAAGCCCATCGAAAACATGAAACAAAACATGTAAACGTAGGCGATTTCACGTGCAACTCACCTACGGTACGTATGAGTGAAATAAAATACGGCGCGTATTTGTGGAACAAAACACTTATGTATTTTTGGCTTGTAATAATATAGCTGGGTGCATATACGAGTATATACCAGAAAATATTTACAATTGTTTGTATGGATTTGAACCCGGGCTTTATCACTCTAAAGTATGTTTCTATTCGATGTGTCACGAACTTCATTTCTATTGTCAGAATGTAATCTGTCATTGTCGTTATGTGCAGAAATGTTATGAAAAGAACGATTATGTAATTTCTTTACGAATATTTATTTATAATTCCTTGGCTTGCCTTGCTGGCTGAAGGAGAGAAAGGTCGACTACGAATATAGTCTGATCGTCAGACAGCTGTGGGAGGGTTCGTAGAAGGTCGCAGGAGTCAGACTCATGTGGCAGCAGAGAAAAAATCTGCAATACGCGACTGCCGCCGAACGACTCCTTCTTCAACGAAATAAATAAAGTCGGGCAAGAGGCGACGTTAAGCTTTACCCCTACCCGTGACCTTTGACACGTGACCCCTAACATGTGATGATCTTAGACCAAAAGCAAGACCCACGTCACCCGTCACAACAATTCAAAACAATCAACGGCCCAGACCGGCTAAGAGGCGCGAAAAACGAAACAATTTAACAGTCGCAAAAATAGCGCCGCGTGCGGAAACAAAACAATTGAACGGCAAAACAAAACACTTGGAGGGGCAAGAGCTAAATCGAAAAACGCGCGGTTCCGATAAAATATAATAAATTGGTGAAGCAAAAGAAACAATTGGGCAAGCGGACATTTCAAATTCATACGCTTGGAAAAACGGGACAAGACAACTGCGATACACGATCCTAACTGTATATAAGGCGAAAGACGGCGCTCTGCAAGGCGTTTTCCAACGGCGAAGTCGTGAACAACAATCAACAAATTGAACAGTTAATAGTTTCAGTACAAGTGCACTCAAGAGATGAGATGAAAGAGATTTTTTAGAACGACAATCACGTCGTGATATACATACATACGCAAACTGAAGGAAGAAAACCTCGTGTGCTTGCCTTGCACGCAGAAAAAAATATGGAAACGGTCCCGTACGAGGAGAAGCACATGCAACTGTCGGACGACGACTTGAAGGATTTGATTATTCAGAGTGGATTTTGTAGCTCGATTTGCGATATAGAGTTGTACGATTGGATGACGAGAGATAACTGTACATTTTGTAAAACATCTGTAGTCGATGTCCCTTTTCATTAGTTTCAACCACTCGGAAAAGTCTTGGGAGCGCATCTGTAAAACGTCACAACTTGCGTAACAACCTGCGTCACATGGCGCGTCACTTAACCAACCTAACTGCCTCTACATGAGAGAGTACGGGGTATATCCTTGGCTCCATCCAACGGCATTTCTCTTGGGTATGCTGGGGTATAACTCTCTCGAACTGAGGAGGGAAGGATTAATGTCCACTCATTTTTTTAAACTGATTCGAGGCTCTATGTTCTGGAGCAAATAGGTCTTTTTGTTTCTGATAATTACTTGCGACAGCGCCGAAATCAATTATTCTTTACTCCGTCACGCAGAACCAACCTGCCTTTGGTGATGCCAGTAGGAAGAGCACTTCGGACGTTAAATCTAATCGTCTCGGATTTGGACATTTTCAGTGTCTGTGAGGCAGTATTCATAAAAAAAATATTACAAATTCTGGAAAGTGTACTGCCTCACTGACGTCGACATATTTGGGTTCCTTCTGATATGTATGATTTTTTGGTTTCATGTTGTTTTATCTTATCTTTGTAACACTGTTTTGTGTCCAAAAGAGTCGCCGAAATGTTTTTCGTTTGTTATGTCTCATTTGTGTATTATGTATAGATAAATAAATAAACAACCAGATTCCAAAAAGGTCGTAAGGGTTTATCGTCAAGGTGAATCAATGACATGTGTATTTTGTAACAGTATCTATTTCGCGTAATGTTTTACAAAATGTACAGTAATCTCTCGTCATCCATTTGTACAACTCGAGCAACACAATTTACTGTATAACCCAATCCTACATGTCGTCGTTCGACAGTTGTATGTGCTTCTCTTCGTATGGGACCGTTTCAACCCATTTTTGTTCTGCGTGCAAGGCAAGCACACGAGGTTTCTTTCCTTCAGTTTTCGCGCTTGTATCACGACGCGCTTGTATCGTTCTTCCATGTAAAAAATCTAATTCATCTCATCTCTTGTTTGCACTTGGTCTTTTTCACTTTAAACTGTTCACTATTCACTTTGTTGATTGTTGATCACTACTTCGCTGCTGGATAACTTATGCCTTGCAGAGCGCCTGTTTCGCCTTATATACAAGTTAGGATCGTGTCTTGCAAATATCTTGTCCGGCTTTGCCAATTGTACGAATTTTGAATGTCCGCTTGCCCAATAATTGTTTCTCTTACTTCACCAATTTATTTTGTCGGAACCGCGCGCTTTTCGGTTGAGCTCTTTCTCCTCGACGTTTTTTGTTTTGCCGTTCAATTGTTTTTGTTTTTGCACGCGATTCATTGATCGATTTGCATGTGGCACTATTTTTGCGATCGTTCAATTGTTTGGTTTTTCACGCCACTTAGCCGGTCTGGGCCGTTATTGTTTTGTTTTGTTGTGACGGGTGACAAATAAATACTCTCGACTGTAGAGATTGTCTTGTTTTCCTAATGTCGAACCATCTCTCGTGCGTTTCCGGTATTACACTTTTGTATAGGCGATATAGTAGGGTGAAGAAGTTTCCTTGAGGCCCTGTGCACCACGGAGGTGTAACAGGACAAAAATAAGAATAATTAGATGCATAATATATTATTACACCTGTTCTCAATAGATCCCTTAAGGGGGATAGCCACTGTAACGGCTGATAAATTAAGTTATTTTTGGGAATTTTTGACCGGGATAATAAATAAATATGGGGATCGCGATTTTTTTAAATTTTATAAAGTGTACATTCAATATAGTTTATATAAGTTTTATTTGAAAATTATTGAATAGTAACAAAGTTGTCAGCGTTACTATAGAGTCTCAAAAAATTCTCTCTCCACGGTCGCACCGATTTCTCTAAAAGGGATTATCTGAAGAAAAAAAAACAAAGTTTATCATAGTTTTCATGACATTTTCATTTTCAAAATGGCGACCGATTGAACATTTTTTGCCCTTTTTGTATTCAAGCTGTCTTAAAATATAGTAAAAAACAAATATTTCAAAATAAGCTACGCTTCACAATAGATTTTGTAATAAAAAATTAAACAAACAAAACAAATTGAATGTTGGTTGATAATTGCTCTAGTTATCGATGCGACCAGTTAAAAAAAAAAATTTGAGAAAAATGCGTTTACAGTTTTTAGTCCATTTTTCTTACTATAAAATCATTATCTTCTAAAATACGAGTATTTATACTTGCATCAAACTATCTAGTCCTGGACTATATGATGGTCCATATCTTTGTCTCCAGTAGCTTCTTTGACTTTTAAAAAAAATATTGACCCTTTCCACGCGATTCTCAGCAGCTTTCACCCGGTTAGTAAAATGACTGTAACTCAGTCAAATTTCTGAATTTTTAGCTAAAATTTAATACACATTTATTTCAAAGGTGTAAACTTTAAATACAACAAAAAAATCAACTTATCACAGTGGCTGTCTCCTTCAAACCTTTATTTTGTAATGATTATTGATGAAATAAAGTGATTCGATTTGATTTTATGATGAACGAATTGACCTGTACAACGTTCATTTCTGACATATGTACTTCTCTCCATAAACAACGGTTTATTTAAAAAAAAAGGTAAAACTATTCTTATCGAAAAAATGATCGATCAATCTTCCTGTGAGTAGGAAAGGGATGGCAATATTCTACAATACTAAAAATTCTGTGATTTTCTTTGCATTATTTTAAGCGTTCAACTTGTTCATAATAACACTACCCAGCGATTGCAGTGTGATTGTTACTCTTTCTTTGATCTCGTGCAGTTCAATCATATCCTGGTGAAGCAATTCATTTGTCCGTCAGCAGGCATCTAATTGTAACCCTGAGGCACTTTCTTGCATAATATTATAATAAAAAAAATACATTATGCTTAATTTAAATATAATATGTAAGATTATTTTTAAAGGGCTAAGAACTGTTAGTAGGGTCGCATCGAGTCACATCTTACTAGATGGTGTGATTCCATAAAATGCTGCGCAACGCACAGTTGCATTCCACCGACAACACTACTGACTAGTCCAACTCGTTAGCGTCTTTGTCGCGAACCCCAGACAATGAGATCACACTCATATTCGTGTGATCACAACAGATATTGAGGAGATGAAAGGCAAGTTTCTGGCGCATTTAAACCAGATTCAACCAGCTAAGGGAAGGTAACCCCGATAGAAATAAACACCAGAGAAAGCAACGGGAAACCACTTTGGTAATCTTTTCCCAGGAATCATTATGGCGAATACAACAATGCTTTTGCTGAAGTTATAGCCAGCGTTGGGGGGACCTGACACGGCACCGGAAGAAGAAGAAGACTTCAACCCTCCCTTCCCTCTGATGGGTATCTTTTACACGTTGCTTCTAATAACCATCAATATCTCTATAAATATAATATATACAAGGTTAAGATTTTAGGTATTCCTTCATAATATATTTACGCATTGATTAAAAAATAATATTAATAATAATCAAAATTTATCGGGTACATCGGAGGTATTTTGTGAACATCGGAAACAAAATTTGTAGCGCTGAGTGCGCGACACTATATTCGCATCTCACTCTTGCATACTACACTGTAGAAGCGCGAGGAGTTCAATCTTCTCACTGCCCGGCAGTAGCTATTGGGTTTGCAACCAGAGTGGACCAATATCCTTCCCGTGCGCGTTGCCAGATGTTTTTTTTTATGTTTTTATCAAATAAATCTTAATTTTTATATTTTTTGCTTCAATTATAATAAATTAAGGGGATTAGCTATGATGTTCTTATATTTCCGATTTAAAATCGCTAATTTCTGAATGGGTACTGACTACCCAACACATGAACGCGCGTTTTTATTTTAGCACCGTAAGGGAAAAGTTAAAATCAGTAGTATAATTATTCAAAAGAAGGAATCTAATATGAATGTCAAGCACACCCTTACACGTTTTTTTATATAACTTGTAAATAGTCTTGTAAAATTAGCGATTCATTTGTCCAAAGCATACATGCGGTCAAGATGATTGACTGTCCGTCACCCTTGATCAATTATTCCTGTCATCGTTCACCCCTCTGACCTTGCCGAGTGATTAATCACCCCTTAGGTTCGCCCGACAAACCTGAGTTATGTTTCTGGAATCTCGCAGGACAAAGGATGAAGGGTTAATTAATATTTGAACGTTCGAAAGGATTCGGACACTGGAACGGTTAACGGGGGAAGATATAAATCTCGAATTGTTTACGATATCAAATGCACTAAATAAATTAGTCTGTGGACTCGATTCGACCATGATTTATGCTTAAGTCACTTGCTGGAAAAGGGTTCATCCCTTCTTGTTTATTTTAGCGGTCACTTTATTAAGTTGCAATTTTATTTTAAATTTACCCTTGGTTCAATTTTTTTTTCAATCAATCGATGCCGGTGAGCCTGGCAAAACCGGTCGCTGTAAAAAAAGACAACAACTAGAAGTAGTTAATAAAAATTCTTCGTTTTACTAAATTATTAATTAAAATTAATTTCCATCAAGTAATGTCAGTAAAATCATTAGATTATTTTAATCTTTTTTATAAGTTGATCGATCTTTATTTGTGGTATTAAGTGATGCCTGTTTTAGGATAATTATACAAAATAATACTTATAAAATAAGTTAGATCAGACAGGGACGAGTAAAGGAAAATGAAATATGTGTTGTTTGATACACCTGATGACGTCAAAATCGGTTAGCGAAACAGCTGTTGCGACATTCGTAATAGAGTATAACAAAAAATTAAATAACCTTGGAATTAAATAAAATTAAGTTAATTAAAATTTTTATTATATATTAATATTAACCACGACATGTTTCGGAGGTGACCTCCATCTTCGGGTGTCAATATATAACACACTCTTTTTTCTCTATCTCTCCCTCTCTCTCTCTCTGTCTCTTCTCATTTCATAAAAATAGTAAATAAAATTTAATGGAACATAAACAGCGTTGTTTTTTCAATTCCAGGTTATGACAATGGAATTCTAATTGATGGTTGAGGTTCTACTTTTGTAAAACTCCATTATTAATTTATAATAGTAAACACGATTGTTTAGTAGTATTACTTATGTTTAATTTATATAAATTATTGAGCAGTTTGAGAATGCCTTCGCAAGGCGAAACAAATTTGTCACAATTCATATAAATTAAATCCAAGTTAAACCACTAAACAATTGTGTTTACTATTATAAATTAACAATGGAATTCCACAGTGTTAACGCTTTAACCCCGAATAAAATAAAACAGTATCCAAAATTGATTGCCTAAATTAAATATTAAATAACACTTAACATATCTACAGTTATATTAATATTTTAACGAAAGGCAATACGTATAAAATTTTCCTTTACATTAATTTTGTGACTTGATTTCTTTTGTAAGCTTTAATTAATTTAAGATTTTAAAAGAAATTTAACCTCATTCCATGTTCCCGATAAGTCATATCTTAGCTTTTAATTTCATCTGCGGATTCAATGCTGAAAAATATATCCAATCGGAAATCTGGATTAACTTTGGGCGTCGCGACGCCCCGTTATTAATTGCACGATATTTAATCGAAGCCAGTGGTGCAGCGTGGTTTGAAATTTAGTAAATTAATTTTATAGTGTCGCATTTCATAAATGGTAGTTTTGAACTTTATAAGTGCTTTACATTTGTTTCGAGAAGTTGTTTGTTACAAAAAAGCTAGTTTTTAGCAACATTTTGAATGTATACAAATATTTGTAGACGAATACTGGATTTTACCCATTGCGGGTTATCATTTCAAGGATTAATTGTATCTCAATAGAGACGAAGATGCAAATTGGAAACAGAATATGGTGGTCGAGGTGTTAACAGGACTTATGACCTGTCATTGGTTGGGTTAAGCGCACGCTTTATGTAATACAACATTCCCCATTCCACCCTTCTTACGACCACCATGTCTGTCAATTTTTGGAAGTTGTATATATGCTGCAAAGTAAGCTAGTTTTTAGATTTCAATTTCTTATGAAGCATTTAATTTGTGGTGTGAAATTATTAAATATAACATTAATACACATGTATATTTGTATTTAAACCACGTTCTTATTATTGACAACAACCAATCGGTTTCTTTTGAAACTCTGACGAAGCTCCGGCGGGAGCGAAACCGATTGTTTGTCGTGAAGAATAAAGTGGTAAATCAAAAAATAATAATACTACCTTCAACTTTCGTCACCTTTCTTATTAATGTAATCTCTATATTTTTATTGTCTTTAACTTATGATGTTTTATCGTGTTTAACTCTATCATGTGTAACTGTTCCTTTTAATTTCTGTTGTTATTATAATTATGATTTATATTATTGTTATACTCGTATTTTCCACCTTGAATATTTTCTCCTATAAATAGTAACTTACCTTTTTTTAATCAAAATAATGAGGGACCTAACTCAACTTCAGAAAGAACTCAAAATTATATCAAATAAATTATTCAAATTGACATAGGAAAAAATACACATAAAAGTTCGAAAAATCACGAAATTTCGACATTTGATATATTATTGTAACACCTAATGATGTCAACACAGGTTAACGAAACAGCTGTCGCGTAAAATAAAGTACAATTGTGATACATAACACAAAGTTTTTCAATTTAACATTTTATAATGTTAAAGTATTATAGACTTTTCGTTTCAGGTTGATCGGTATTTTTCGGTTTTTAAGGATGTAGCTCAGGTTTCCGAAAGCTGCCCAGCTTAGTCCAATTCTTATTTTTAGTATGTTCATTGAGTTCACTTTGAAGGTCCACGTTTATATAATAAGACATTCAAAATATAGGATACACGCTTGACTTATTCGAACAATTAGAAATTAATAAAAAATGTTAATATTGCTCTCGTTCGCACATTCGCATAGAAGTAAAGTAAAGTGTTGTGTAGTGTAATATGTTATGTGTAAGCGTCCGTTTTATAGAAAACTCTTGATAATCCCTGATAGAGGTCAAACGTTATTCCAATAAAAGTAAATAAAACTTCTATAAAACAAACGTTTTCATTTGTAGTAAAAATTTTATTTGGAGTTTTTAATTATTTTTCAAAAACAATTGAATAGTGAATATCATAATTGAAGACACGTTAAGCGATAATTAAACTACATTTTTTTATTGCCAAATTCTTTTTTATTTATAATCAATATGAATTGTTTCTTGAACGATGAAGTAAAACTTTGTTTTATAATAATTAATACGATTGAAAACGTCTGTTTTCTAGAAGTTTTACTATATTTTTTATGTGTATGACATGTTTCGCCCGTCTAGCCTTTTATGCGTAGGTATGACTTTTATTATAAAATCAACATAAATGATATGTTGCTTCACAAAATCTTTCACTTCAAAATAGACAACTCCGAACTTCTTAGCAAATTATTACTGAATACCTCTATGATTTGCACAAGACACACTGCGAACCAAATATTCCACCTTCCTGCTTATCGGACCCATTACGCTCAAAGTGCGGCAGTGTACGGGATTTGCGACATGTACATACAACAAGTGCTTTAATAACATCGATGTATTCCATATTAATGGAAGTGATTTTAAAAAAAATGGTTTGAGCAACCCTTCGGGGCGAATGAAAATATGTAACTCTACTTACTTTTTCTTTGGAACGAAGCTATTACTTGGTGGTTTGACATATTTAAAATTAGAATTAAACACTTTTAAAACGCTGTATAAAACCACTTTATTTAGAGTCAGGAGCGCCAACCAGTTTCACTCAGTAACGAGCTTCGTCAAGGCTATACACAAACTGTTTGTGTATAGCCCTGACGAAGCTCGTTACAGAGTGAAACCGGTTGGCGCTCCTGACTCTAAATAAAGTGGTTTTATACAACGTTTTAAAAGTGTTAAATTCTACTTTTATTTTTTTTTACATTCAACTTAATATTTATTCTTTGATTATTCACTAATACACTATTTTTCTCTTTGACTCATTAAAATATTACTTTATTTTTATTATATATTTCACATTTTGTCAGTTGTTATATAATATTTGTGATATCATATATTTGGCCTTGTTTTATTGCCTCTTTGTGTTTGCATTAATATACTGTATTCGCTGTTTGTTACCCTTAATAATAAAAAATAATAAAAAATTGAAAATTCCCTAGACAAGAGAAACATGTCATCTTATAATAAAACTTCTAGAAAACAGACGTTTTCATTTAAATTAATTATATTATAATATCAATGACACCGATTTTTTCAAATAAAAGAGTGAAAAAAAAGTTCATCTGATTTATAAGTAAAATCTTTAACCGTCGCGTTGCCATGTGGTTAATTGAGTTTCCACTGCCAATTTAAAGTTGATTTTCTTAAAACCTACGGACCCTAATATTATAAAAAAAATTGTCATCCTTCATTGAAGTGTTCTCAATATTTCGTAGTAAAAAAAAGCAAAAAAATTACTTCCTTCATCACAAAAAAAAATATTATTGAAGACTGCCCTCACCTTCATTCGTGTTAAGGTAGAATTTGTTTTGCTAATATTTACAACTTTATCAAAAGTGACAAATACTTACTCGCTGTTTTGAACGTATTATAAATTATATCTTTGGCCTTTTCTCATAGGTACGTAATAATACCGACTGTGGACGGAAATGCAGCACGCAACTTAATAATATCAGAACTGTGAAAATATTAACACTTTACCAAAAGGGACAAATATTAATACGTACTCGTTGTCTTGAACGTAGTATACATTTTGCCTAGGTGCCTTTATCATACGTAAAATTATAGCGCCACGGCGCAGCGTGGCGAGACAAGTTCATACTTGGTGTCAGTTGCTCATATGCTGTCTTGCATTCTATATCAGAAACCGCATGGTTCCAGAAAAAAATTAATAATGATATGTTTTTCGAATAATCCATGTATGTTATAGATATCGATCTATTCCTAATAAAATTCCCTACAAGATGACATAAATTAAATTTTGATTAATCGAGTCATATGCTTGATATTTAGATAAAGTTAGCGGTAAACTGAATTGACCACATGGGAGCGAGCGTTTTGTTTTGAACACGTTACGTTAAGGGTTAAACCAAATGCTGTTAATTTATTGGTTGTTCAACGGTATCAAATACAGCTCCATAAGATTGGAATCTTAATGTTAAAGTCTTGTAGGAATATAGTTTAACGGTCGATAAGAGAAGTTCTTGAGGATTACACTTAGAATGTAATCCTCAAGAACTCTGTACCGATCTTACTTACTGATTACTACGTTCACTCCGTAGATATATGATTTTACTTGATCAAATAACTGTTTATGATAGACAAACATACCATTCAAAATTTCCGTAATTGAATTACTATTATAGATTTCTCAAGTACACCACATTGATTAAAATACTTTTTTTATAATTAAATCATATTTGAACAATATTTTTATATTTTCTTCTATATACGCCATACTTTGTGTTGTTATGATGGTTTATTCCTCTTTTCCTTTTTTATATATAATACTTTGTATACACAACACTTATATTTATAAAAAAAAATACATAGACATGTTTCGGACAACCTGATCGTTCAGATGCTATATAACATCTGTCAGATCATGTAAACAATTGTATAATATTTTAAAAATGTATCTTTAATATATGTATCACTGTATCAATTTTATTTTTTCAAATATAAGTGTTGTATATACAAAGTATATAAAAAAAGAAAAAGATAAATAAAATAATTTTATATTTGTTAATCATATTTTATGAAGACAATCGAATGAATTTACCAAAATCTCTTGATGTAAGTTAATTTAAAATAAAAAATTAAATTAAATAAAACGGTACTTTTTTAACAACTTTTACTTTTGTCTTTATTTTGATAGCCACCGGTTTCACCAGGCTCACTGACATCAACAGACTGGTGACACTGTTATTAACTGACTCCTTTATATGCAGACAGATCAGATATTATAATAATTATGTAAAATTTACTGAATTTAAATATTGATAAACGAGTGGTAAGTGCATTGACTGCCATCCCGAAGGTTCCGGGTTCGATTCCCGGCGAGGGCAGTGTGATTGTCACACTGTCTTTGGTCTGGTGTGGAATTCACGTGACAATCAAATGGCGATAGATTAGCTACCTATCACATGTGACGAGAATCACTATGATAGCTACAATATAATACCCTTTACATCGACTTGGTTCATGCTGTCATGATGTAAAGAGCGATTCAACAAAATAATAATAATAATAATAATAACATTAAAGTTACTCGTATTTAAGAGCATTCTATTTTCAATACCATGGAATTTAAATTGATGTTTGAAAAAACTGATTTTATTTTTAATTTTGCTGTATTTATTTATATTATGTTATATTCTTTGTCAAAGAATCAAATTAGGGGTGAGTTTAAAACAGTGTCACGTCAGTCTGTCGATGGCAGCGAGCCTGGCAAACACGTTGAGAGCTTAAGGCATCTATTTTAGAACAGGTAAAATACTGGGAAAGCTTGAGAAATGGTTCGACTTTTGGAATACAAAATACTCTCTAAAGTCAAGAGTATGTCTTCTGAACGTACTTTCACTAATATGAATCGATGAAGTCGATCTCTAAAGCGATCATGTTCAGTCGTTTATTTGCTCTCCCGACCGTCATAACCAGAGACAGATTGGTTCTGCATATTGCGAGATAAAACAGTCTGTGATGATGCCGTCAAAGATAACCATCAGGAACATAATGATAGATACCCTATAAGAAAACGGGATTCTCAAAGAATGGATAAGTGTGAACTCATCCCTCCTTACCTGTAGACTTTTGGTCAGCAGCATGGCCAAGAAGAATGCAGTATGTGGTAACTTTATGATGTGGTCATCCACTCAGCGTACTTCTTTAGGAAAATGGCGTGATGATAAGTTAGTTAACTAACTAACTAACTAACCATCACGCCGTCTCCCCGAAGGGGTAGGCAGAATGAATGGACTGCCACACTTTTCTTTCTTGACATATTTCTCTCGCTTCCTCAACATTCATACATCGTGTCATGCACGCGCGTCGATTTCTCTGACTCCTCACATGGCCGATATTCAATATTTGATTTATTTGATCGTGCCACGTTTTCCTCGGTCTTCCGAGTTCTCGGTTTTTCGGGATAAGTTAGTTTTTTTTAGTAAATCTCTGAAGAAGAAGACTGTAACGACACATTTATATCCAAAATGAATATAAAAATAAGAAAATAAATTCGTTCAAAGACCTTTCTTCTAAGGATTTCACTTTCGTATTCGCTAACAATGAGACTTTACGCAAACAAAATACCGGGAGTCTCCTTTGAAGAAAGTGCGTTCGTATAACGAACTCGGTGTTTTAAGGATGAAAGGATCGGTGATTCCCGAATACGCGTGATAGTCCTGGATTACGAGATAAAAACTCTGACTTTTATTGTCCTTTGCTCGAAATTGGTCAAATTTGACAACATAAAAGCGTCAATTGAAATATAAGCGAAAAATACACCCGTCCGTATATCGAAAATGAAGTGAGATACATTTTTATTTTACGTTAAAATATCTACTTTTTGACAAGTCTTGACATTTATTATATTCGAATTTATTGTAACTAGAACAGTGGTATAATATTCATATAAAATAAACTTTGTTTTGACATTAATAATGCTCAAACAAGGTAAAATTGCCGTTGAAATTTCAATTTTTCATATTTTGTTATTTTCATTTAGTAATAAAAATATACCAATTTGTTTTTGTTCGTAAATTTGGGTAGTATGTTAACAAAATATGGGCGAGTGGAGAGGGAGATTCAACGAAGGGTTGCAGGCAACAAAGTAAATTGTGCACTTAAAGTTGTCATCGCAAACAAAAACCTGTCCAAAAAAGCTAAAATGGCAGTGCACAATGGTGTTGTTATACCGATCCTTATGTATGGAAGCGAAGCATGAAACTGGCAAAAGAAGGATGAAAGTAGAATAAATGCACTTGAAATGAGATCTCTTAGTTGAATTTGTGAATACTCGGTGTATGATAGAGTGTCGAATGAAAATATAAGATGTGAATGCGGTGCGAGTGATGGTGTTGTGAACAAAATAATGAAAGGATCATTAAGATGGCTTGGACACATAGAAATAATGAATGAAGAAAGAATGGTAAAAAAAAGTATATATTAACGATGTAAATGGAACTAGAAAAAGAGGAAGACCGAGGAAAACGTGCCACAATAAAGACGTGTGTGCATGATTCGATGTTTGTGTGTTGAGAAGGCAAGACAATTATAACAGGAAAAAAAGTGTGGCGGTCCATTATGTCTGCCTACGGAGACGGCGTGATGGTTAATTAGTTAGGAAGTTTATGTTGCTGTTATAAATTTCTTGATAAAAGTTCATTGTAAATTTTATTTTATTCAAAATTCCTTAAGGAAGCCAATAAACCTTTGTGGTATTCAACTTGTATTCAACTATTGTGAAGTTTAGTCCAACATTGTAGCATATATACATCTTCCAAATCCATCATTTATCTGACGTGGTGGTCGTAGGAAGGGCGGAATGGGGTAGGTTGTATTACATAAAGCGTTCGCTTAACCCAACGAATGACAGGTCATAAGTCCTGTAAACGCCTCGACCACCATATTCTGTTTCCAATTTGCATCTTCGTCTCTATTGAGATACAATTAATCCTTAATATATTCAATTTTAAAGGAATTTTGAATGTATTTTTTATTAGTATTAAGAAAAACAGCATTTTACTTATGACAAAATACCTATCACAAAAAAAAACTAGTTTATTACTTTTTGTACAAAATTTAAAATCCATTCCACTGTAATGATTTTTTCTCGTTTTATGTTAAAAGTAAAATTTATAGCGAAATCAGTTAGCCGAAGGAAACCCCAATTTTATTACGATTCGAGCTGATACCCGACTGCGCCCCTGGGCAAACCATAAGTTCGATTGGTGGAGGCCCTAAAAGAAATCTGGCTCATCTATTATTTGGGGTATTTTAATCCTGCTAAGCAAGTGTAACCATGGCGACCGTGTGGTCCGGATTCTGGTATCCTGTCCCACATAGATGAGCTTTGCAGAAGGGTGGAGATAAAAAGGCGTAATGGCGTTCAGGGTATTTGGAGTTTTAAGAACCTTTAGTGTGATTGGAAATCTATACCTTAAAATATCGTATACATAATGAATCAATTTTTTAAATTATCACACCAAATTTTGATTTTAAATTATCTAACTAACTAAGGCTTAATGGCCTAACTAGGCTTTTGAGATGTGGTCCTATAGAAGACTCTTTGGAATTTCCTGGAGAGACCACATCACGAATGAGGAAGTTCTTCAAGGAATCGAAGGAGGAAGGCACCTGCTCAGGACCTTGTCCGAAAGGCGTGCAAGATGGATCGGCCATGTAATACGTCAAGAAGGTCTCTTGCATGCCATAATGGAGGGTATGATCGAGGGGACAAATTCTAGGGGACGCCCACGCCGAGAGTACCTGGAGGACCTGTTGGTGGACGTGCGCTGCTCATCATATGCAGATCTCAAAAGAGCCGCACAAGACAGGGAAAAGTGGAAGAGAATAATGGAGGAAATTGCTGCAAACCAATCCCAGGATTGAAACCAGAGAAGAGAAGAACTAACTAACTATCCCGCTGGGAAATAAGGTTTTGCCCATCTAAGATATTCGATAATGCCTAAAAGAAGCGAAACATGCCATTCCCATAAAATATAATAAAACTTCTAGAAAACTGTCGTTTTCTTTCGTATTAAATATTTAATATGGAGTTTTAGGCTAAGATGGTAGTGCATACTGGTGTTCTTGTGCCGACCCTTATGTATAGAAGTGAAGCATGGAACTGGCAAAAGAAGGATGAAAGTAGAATAAATGCAGTAGAAATGATATCTCTAAGACGAATGTGTAGCAAATCTGTATATGATAGAGCGAATATAAGAAGTGAATGTGGTGCGGATAAAAGTGTTATGAACAAAATAAGGAAAGGGTCATTAAGATGGTTTGGACATATGGAAATAATGAATGAAGAAAGAATGGTAAATAATTATATGTTTACGATGTAAATGGAACCAGAAAAAGAGAAAGAGCGAGGAAAACGTGGCACGATAAAATAAATCAAATATTTAATGTCGGCCGTGTTAGGAGTCAGAGAAATCGACGCGCGTGCATGACACGATGTATGAATGTTGAGGAAACGAGAGAAATATTTCAGGAAAGAAAAGTGTGGCAGTCCATTATGTCTGCATATCCTTTCGGAGAGATGGCGTGATGGTAGTTAGTAAGTTAGTTTTGATTTTTATGACATGTGATAGGTAGCTAATCTATCGCCATTTTATTGTCACATGAATTCTTCAGCAGACCAGTGTCTATGTCTCCAATGGTCTATTTTCAAAAATTTGTCCTCAAATTTTATACACGTATTTTCGAAGGTATAAACTTTCAATAAAAAAATAGCCTCATCACAATGGCTATCACCCTTAAATTTTTTGTCAAAGTTATGGAGATATAAACCTAATTGAACCAAACCCGACCTGTATTATATTTAATTTTTATGTTCCAATTTATTAGCGTTTACTCATTTAAAAAGGAATTTAATTATTATAAGTACCTTTTGATGGTATTTGCTCGTTTTGTAAATATTTAGGTGATTCAAAAAACTTAAACTCTGGTGACTAGCAAATAACCTTAAGCCCTTAGTAATGGCTGGGATAAAATATATCAAAGATATAGCTTCTAGACAGGGATGGTTGAAAAGGCTATCTGAAAAATTTAATAGGCTCAATTTAGCTTGATAAATAACCCTTATGATGAGGAGACTCGGGTCACATGATCCACAGTGTAAAATTATTCAAATTTTAATAAATGATACGAATAAAAACGCCCCTAGGCTTTTATATGCATCACACGATAAATGTATATTTTAATCTTTTTCGTTTATTTAATTTATTTGTCTATTAATATCAATAGCATTACAGAATTCATTTCCTATACGTATTCGGGAAGCATGTTTACACGAGACGGAAAAATGGAGAAAGACATCAAAAGAAGGATTGGTGCTGAGAATAAAATAAATGGCGCACTCAAAGTCATTACTACAAAAAGAAATTTATCCACAGAAGCACAGATGGCAGTACACAATGGAGTTCTAGTGCCAACCCTCGTGTAAGGAAGTGAAGCTTGGAGCTGGCAAAAGAAGGATGAAAGCAGGATAAACGCCGTAGAAATGAGATCACTAAGAAGAATGTGCAGGAAAACGTTGAATGATAGAATACCGAACGATGAAATAAGAAAGAAATGTAAGGCAGATGACTGCATCATGGATAAAATTAAAATGGATCCCTGAGATGGTTTGGATATATGGAACGAATGGATGAGAGTAGAATGGCTGAAAAGTTGTACACAAGAAAAAGAAGCCGAGGACGACCGAGGAAAACATGGCGTGACCAAATTAATCAATAAGTAAAAGACGGTCACATTCGAAATCGGAACAATCGACGTGCGTGCATGGTACGATATATGAATGTAGAGGAAGCCCGAGAGGTATGCCAGGATAGAGCATTGTGGCAATCCGTCTTCTTTGCCTACCCCTCCGGGGAAATGGCTTGATGAAATGACGTGATAGTTAGTTAGTTTCAAGCTACATATATATATAAGAATTTTTAATATTAATAATGTATGCACATATACACAATAAAATGAACTAAGTGGAAAAAACTATCATTTTAAACTTCTTCTTCTTCTTATTCTTATTGTAGGCCTAGTGGTGTGTTTCATAAGTAGAATTGGCCTCCTGCGAAGTCGACTCCCAGCTGTCGATCCATCTCTTTGGTGGTCTGCCCGGGGTCGTCTACCTTGGGGCTGGCCGTGTAACACAATGAAGGGAAGTCTGGATGGATCCATTCCCCTCACGTGTGCATACCAGTATCTTCCTTTGCCTTCCCCACCTAACGACATCTTCGACCTCGCATATCTCCCTTATTCTCTCTTGCAAATCATTGATTAACGCTGTTTTGGGGTGGTGGAATAATGATATATTATTTTAAAAAAAATTACTTACTAACTAACCATCACGCCGTCTCCCCGAAGGGGTAGACAGAAAGAATAAACTGACACACTTTTCTTTCCTGACATATTTTTCTCGCTTCCTCAACATTCATACATCGTGTTATGCACGCGCGTCGATTTTTCTGACACTTCACGTGGCTGACATTCAATATTTGATTTATTTGATCGTGCCACGTGTTCCTCGGTCTTCCTCTATTCCTGGTTCCATTTAATTTAAGGTAAATGAAATTGATTTAAATGGTTTTACGATGATAAAAGGTGAATGGTGAAGGCCTTCGAAACATGTCGAGAAAAATAATCTCAAAAGTGGAAAAAAACTGTGTTTTAATTCATTATTAATTTTATTACATTGAAAGTTAAAAACCGTTAATTAAAACCACGTTTACTCTTCAAAGTTAAATACTGTAGAGATTTCATTAAATATAATATTTTTGCGGGAATTTTATCATTTATTTAAAATCAAAATTCATGGCTTAATTATTAAATAATTACTGATATGAATAAAACATTTTGTATGTTTGAAACCTTTTACTAATTTAATTACAGAAATCTGAGTATCTAACAAGTACTGACCCGTGTTTTGTTGAGGGCTAACCGACGTTTTCAGACAAATTAATATAAGGTAATTAATGATTACTTCATAGAAATAAAATAAAAATACATTATATTATGGAAGTCAGTAAAAAAAGGAAATATGTGAGTAAAGAGGCAACATTATTTTTTTATCTGTGATTAATTTAAATATTTTGAAATGTTCAATGAGCCAGTAAACTAACTAACTAACCATCACACCGTCTCCCCGAAGGGGTAGGCAGAAATAATGAATTGCCACACTTTTCTTTCCTGGTATATTTCTCTCGCTTCCTCAACATTCATACATCGTGTCATGCACGCGCGTCGATTTCTCTGACTCCTCACATGGCCGACATTCAATATTTGATTTATTTGATCGTGCCACGTTTTCCTCGGTCTTCCTCTATTTCTGGTACCATTTACATCATTAACATATATTTTTTTTACCATTCTTTCTTCATTCATTCGTTCCATTTGTCCAAACCATCTTAATGATCCTTTCATTATTTTGTTCATGACACCATCATTCGCACCGCATTCCCTTCTTATATTTTCATTCGACATTCTATCATACACAGAGTATCCACACATTCGTCTAAGAGATATCATTTCTACTGCATTTATCTTTTGCCATCTTTCATCCTTCTTTTGCCAGTTCCACGCTTCGCTTCCATACATAAGGAAGCGAAGCATGAAACAAGGTCAAAAACCCATGAGCCAGTAATTATTTGAAAAACATTTTATTCGTTTTTAACCTTTCATTTACGGTGCTAAAATTCAAAACGCGCGTTCCTGTATTGGGTAGTCAGTATCCAATAAAATATTAGCGATTTTAAATTGGAAAAATAAGAACATTCATAGGTAATCCCCTTAATTAATTATAATTGAAGTAAAAAACTATAATAATTGAGATTTATTTAATAAAAAACATAAAAAAGACATCTGGCAACGCTCACGGGACGGGCATAGGTCCACTCTGGTTGCAAGCCCGAGAGCTACTGCCGGGCAGTGAGAACATTGAACTCCTCGCGCTTCCACAGTGAAGTATGCAAGAGTGAGATGCGAATATATTGTCGTGCACTCAGCGCTACGAATTTTGTTTCCGATGTTGACAAAATACCTCCGATGTACCCGATAAATTCTGATTATTATTAAAATTATTGCGAGAATATATAATATAATGGAGGAATACCTAAAATCGCTAAGTATACGTCACAGGGAAGGGAGGGTTAATGAGTACTTCATAGAAATAAAATAAAAATACGTAATATTATGGAATTCAGTAAAAAATGAAATTTTTGAGTAGAGAGGCAACATTATTTTTTTTTATCTGTGATTAATTTAAATATTTTGAAGTGTTCAATGAGCCAGTAATAATTTATAAAACATTTTATTCGTATTTAAATGATGCCGGCTACCCCAAATTCCTCTTTTTTCAGTCGTATATCACGGACCTTACCCCAAAAGATTCGAATTTTATTGACTATCCTTGCCTCAAGGAGAACTTGAAACATTTTCTTAGAACTTTTACAAAAAAAGTGTAATTCCAAATTCAAAAATGATTTGCGACAAACTAATTTGTGGAAAAATTATTCGTATAAATGATATAATATGTAACATTTTGAATATTTACAAATTCTTGTTGACAAATACTGGATTTTGCCCATTGCGGATAATTTTTTTATTATAAGGATTAATTGTATCTCAATAGAGACGAAGATGTAAATTGTTTTCAGAAAACAATTTACATCTTCGTCTCTATTGAGATACAATTAATCCTTATAAAAAAGATATAATTTGTTACAACCAAACAAACCATCACTTTGTTTCTCCGCAAGGGTAGGCAGAGAGAATGGACCGCCACAATACTCTATTCTAAAACACCTCTCTAGTTTCCTCCACATTCATTCAACGAGTCATACACGCACGACCAACCTTTAAAATTTGAATTGTTTGGTCATGTTTTCCTTGGTCTACCACGACACCGCACTCCATTTACATCGTTAACGTATACTTTTTTTTAACCGTATGCGCTTCATATATCCGAACCAATATCTTATTCCACTGTTCTTTCCTTTCTTATATCAGCATTTGAGATTCTGTCGTACCGTCTTTCATCTCATCTCTAACGCATTTATTCTACTCTCATTCTTCTTCTGCCTGTTCCATCCTTCGTTTCTTAGATATTATAATAATTTCTTCTTTAAAAGATCTGATGATCTGTGGCACAGAATTTATGTCTCCTGTGATGATGAGGTTCAGTTGTCTCTCCATATCTTAGGCGGTCCTCCAGGTGGACGGCATCCGGAGGAAATTTCGTAAGCGGTTGTATGCTATATGCAAGTCTTTCACTATTAATTCTGGCTACATGGTCCCTCCAGTATCTTCTTTTGTCTACTCCACAGTACGAATTGTTTTTTCAGTAATAGATCTTAGAGCTTTCATCTCAAATGTTCTTAGCAGACCATTGGTTCGTACAGTATCGGCCCGCGTCTCTATAGCATACATCATGATAGGTCGCACGCATGTCTTATAAGTTCTGACCTAGCTGTAAATTTAATTTATTTTATATTTTTACAAAACAAAAATATAAAAAAATACTATCCACAACCTGTTTCGAAGGTGATCTGCTCAGGTGTAAATATAACATAATAAAAAACAAAGAAAGTCTTATGAGGTAAACATATTATATTCCATTGTTTTGGCTGGCCATACCTTAACATTTTAAACTGTTGAATTATAATAAATAACTTCGTTTTTGTATCACAATTGTATTGTATTTTACGCGACAGCTGTTTCATCAACCGATGTCGACAATCTAGCTAAAAAAATATAATACTACCTACAACTTTCGTCACCTTTCCTATTAATGTAATCTATGTACTTCCTGTTATTGTTTATCGTTTTTAATTTATTATGTTTCATCTTTTTTGAATCTATACTATGTGTAATTGTTCCTTCTAATTACTGTTTTATTATTATTATTGTTATTATTTTATTATTATATTTTCCACCTTTAATATTTTCTCCTATAAATAGTAACTAACCGTTATTTTTATTAAACCTTTCTATTAAAATATTTAGGTACCTAACTCAATTTCAGCAAGCACTTCAAAATTATATCAAAGAAATTATTCAAGTTGACATAGGAACAAATACACATAAATATTAGAAAACTCACGAAAATTTGACATTAGATATATAATTGTTATAACACGTGATGATGTCAACATAGGTTGATGAAACAGGTGTTGTGTAAAATAAAATAAAAACAAAGTTATTAAGAAAGAAAAAACAAAGTTATTAAGAAGGACGGAATGGGAATGTTAACATAAAGCGATCGCTTATCCCAACCAATGACAGGTCATAAGTCCTGTAAGCGCCTCGACCACCATATTCTGTTCCCAGAAAACAATTTACATCTTCGTCTCTATTGAGATACAATTTATCCTTAAAAACAAAGTTATTTAATTTAACAGTTTAACATATTATATTCCTTAGAAGCAAAAATTACACGGTTTAAAATATGTTAATATACTACTATAACTCAATTTATATAACGTTTGCGAGATGTCTATCCTTTGCAAATCCCAAATGTATAGTTGTTTCGGCACATAACTTTATTATGCATCGTAGATTATGTCAAATCTGGAGCAAGTTTTTGAAAGTTTTGACTCGAGGAAGTTTTCAAAACTAACTCCATTACATGGAGATTTTAGTGAATAGCTTTTGTTGTTTCTTGGCTTGGCATAATACTCAACTACGATACTAGTATCATACATGTTTTTGCATAATTAAGCATAAAATAAGCTACGATTTTTTAATGAAATAAAACACTGTATTTTTTTACTTTAAAATAATTTTTCTTCGCATTTTTCGAAGGTTTCACCCCTTTCTTACACCACCTACACAAACTCGAGCTGTAAAATCAGTTAATATTAGTGTATTTCTATTTTTTTGTTATACATTTTGTATTTACAACACTTATATTTAAAAAAATCAATTATATAGACATGTTTCGGACAAACAGTCCTTCAGTAAAGATACATATTTATAAAATTGTTGATGTTTACATGATCTGACAGATGTTATAAAAATTTATTTGAATTATTATTAAAATAAATCTTTATGACATCGGTCAAATCATGTAAACAACAACAATTTTATTTTATTTTTATTAATATGTATCTTCACTGAAGAAGGACTGTTTGTCCGAAACATGTCTAAATATATTTTTTTAATATAAGTGTTGTATATACAAAGTGTATAAAAAAGAAAAATATAAATAAACCATCATTACAACACAAAGTATGGTGTACATAGAAGAATTATTAGTGTACACTTGAAAACTAACGAACCATCTCCCCGAAGGGGTATGCAATAAGTTTGAACTGTCGCACTGTTCTTTCTTGCCACATTCATTTCATTTCTTCAAAATGTATACATCGAGTCATGCACATACGATTTCTCCGTCGTCTCACTTGGCCGACATTAAATATTTGATTTATTTTATCGTGCCACGTTTTCACCGGATTATTTCTGGTTTTAACATTTTATAAAAACAACTAATACGACAAATCTTAAAGTTTGTTTTCTAGAAGTTTATGGGAATGACATGTTTTAATTGTCTAAGGCATTATCAAATGTATTCCTATAAATTATAATAAAAATTCTAGAAAACAGACGTTTTCATATGTATTCATAATTTAATATGGAATTTTACATTATTGTTCAAGAAACAATAAATGTGATATTTTGTATTATAATTTATAATAATAAAATAATAATTAATAACCTAATTTTCATGTAAAAATAAAAACATTATTTAGGAATTTGAATATATAATTTATTAAGTTAATGCAATTTCTTTTCAAATTATCTTTATATTTCTTTTTTAACCCTTAACGTACCGTGTTCAAAACAAAACGCTCGCTCCCATGTGGTAAGTTCAGTTTACCGCTAACTTTATCTAAATATCAAGCATATGACTAGATGAATCAAAATTTAATTTATGTCATCTTGTAGGGAATTTCATTAGGAATAGATCGATATCTATAACATACATGGATTATTTGAAAAACATATCATTATTAATTTTTTTCTGGAACCATGCGATTTCTGATATGTAATGCGTCATAGCATACGGGCGACTGGGACATCGGGTATAAACTTGTCTGCGCGCAGCGGCCGGCGGGGCGGGGATAAAGGCACCTAGGCAAAATGTATAGTACGTTCAAGACAACGAGTACGTATTAATATTTTTCCCTTTTGGTAAAGTGTTAATATTTTCACAGTTCTGATATTATTAAGTTGCGTCCTGCGTTTCCGTCCACAGTGGTATTATTACGTACATATTGAAAAGGTCAAAGATATAATTTATAATACGTTCAAAACAGCGAGTAAGTATTTGTCACTTTTGATAAAGTTGTAAATATTAGCAAAACAAATTCTACCTTAACACGAATGAAGGTGAGGGCAGTCTTAGAAAATATTTTTTTTGGGATGAAGGAAGTAATTTTTTGCTTTTTTTTTTATTACGAAATATTGAGAACACTTCAATGGAGGATTACAATTTTTTTTATAATATTAGGGTCCATAGGTTTTAAGAAAATCAACTTTAAATTGGCAGTGGAAACTCAATTTACCACATGGCAACGCGACGGTTAAATAATGAAGACAACATTGTGTTTTACAAAATTTCTTTATTATTATATACAGTGTGTTTCCGCTTGTGTTTATCGTCGACCGGTTTCGGCAGCTTGCTGCCATCTTCTGATCGACCATCTTCTTCAGGGTTGACGTTAAACACTAAATATATAATAACAAAGAAATTTTATAACAGTTTTTTCGGTTTAAATTTTTAAAATGAACATTTCAAGAAATTGCAATTAAAAATATTATTATTATTTTACCAGAACTGGGAACAAATGAATGCTATACTTTCATTTTGGCTGAGAATCTAGATGTCTGTGCTCAATTGTGACGATAATGGGAGTGCAATAGAGAAAAACAGAGAGCGAGATAGGTAGAGTGATATAGCAATGAGATAAAGGAGGTTGAAGGAGTCCTTTGTGACGAGTTGATGAACTCTACACAAGGAATGTCCCTTTCAGACAACTATTCCAAGAATGTGTTTTGTGCAAGGCGCCATTATGTACTAATGCAAGTACACAATATGAATATTTCCTAACATTACCTGCTATCAAATTAATTTCTTAATTTTGGTTTATGAATGAATTTATTATTAATAACAAATGTAAAAAATTACTAATTTACTAACTTACCAACGATCACGCCGTTTTCCAGGAGAGGTAGGTAGAGAGGATGGATCGTTACACTGTTCTATCCTGGTATAATTCTCGCGCCTCTTCTTATTCACATTTGACATGCACGCTCGTCGATTATTCCTTCTTCGAACATTGCCGCCTTATAGAAATTGATTAATTTGGCCTTCTTTGACTTTTTTTTCCATTCACACTACTTGTATATATCTTTTTAACCATTCTTTCCTCATCCATTTATTCCATATGTCCAATTCATCATGGTGACCCTTTCATAATTTTATTTATCACGCATTCATTTTTACATCCCTTTCTTACTTCATCATTAGATATTCTTTTATACATTGTTTTTCTGCACATTATTCTGAGTGACCTCATTTCTACGGCATTTATCCTACTTTCATATTTTTATGCCAACTCCAAGCTTCACATCTACACATAATTGATATGAATGAAAACGCCCGTCTTCTAGCAGTTTTAATATACAATATTTTAGATAGAATGAAACATGCTGTCCTTCTAAGGCATTTTATAATGTCAATATAAACATGTCATTCAATCTAAAATATTAAAAATCCCTAGAAAACACACGTTTTCATTCATATTAATTATACAATATGAAGGTTTACATCGTTTTTTAAGAAACGAAAAAAAATGGAATTTTATTTTATAAGTTCAATATAAAAGTTTCGTTTTTTTAAATGTATATTAAGTTGAATTACACTAAGGTTTGTGCCTTGTACCGATCGACTTAACAAATAAAAAGGGATTATACATAAAAAATATGAATAAGTTTTTTCCTTTATTTATATAAAAACGCTTTTGGATGGCTCTGTTTTGGATAATTGCGATATTTTTTAAAATATTTTTTTTGTTTAAATAAACAAATATGGTTGTAAACTAACTAACTAACAATCACGCCGCTTCGCCGGTAGGGTAGGCAGAGGGATTTGAGCGCCACACTACTCTATCCTGAAACACCTCTCTAGATTCCTTCACATTCGTACAAAGAGTCATTTACGTACGTCGATTCTTCCGATTTCTAACATTACCGACCTTCAAAATTTGATTGATTGAAAATCTTTAACGTATACTAACTAAACCATTCTTTCTCTATCGATGCGCTCTATATGTTCCCCGTTGGGGTAAACAGCGTGATGTTTTTTTTTTTTAATTAATACGATTAAAACCATCTGTTTTCTAGAAGTTTTTATTTTACTCATTTGAAAATGCCTTAGACAGGCGAAACGTGTCATTCACATAAATTATTTAAAAAAACTTCTAGAAAAAAAAACAGACGTTTCATTCGTATTAACTGTTTTTTTTAATAATTCTTTACCACAAAATAAATACAAGCCCTTTGAATAATATATATTAGTAACTCAAATAATAAAAATGGAGGTATCCAATATCTTTAAAGATTTTTTTGGCGCCCTTTGCTTTCATCACGCACATAAAACAATAATACGTAATAACAGATCTTTATTACAGTACAAAGACGTAGATTTGGATTACTTAAGAAGTTTTAGTGCCTTCGGCCTTGAAAGATCCTTTGTATTTTCGGTTGTAAAATTTGAGGTGTTTTGTTTACCTTTTTTGATTTCACGTCCTGGTAAAAATCACAACAAAGGTTTTTCACGTACTAATTCTTACTTTTTATACAATCATATTTAATTTATTCAAGTCGTAGTGATGACCGTCTAATAATAGTAGTAGGGCTACGATGGGGTATGTTTTCCTGGAAAGTATGCCTCTACAAAATGTCGTAAGGTGCCATGTTGCATTTACAACTGCAACACTACTATCAAGTCCAACTCTCTAGCGTCCACGAGAGGTCTTTTAAAGACCCCGCGAACCCCGGGAAATGTGACATAAATTACTTAGTGCCATAGCAGATAGAGAGAGGACAAATGGCGAGCTTCTAGCGCCATAAAACTGGATACACCCAGCTAAGGAAAGGTAACCCCGACAGAAAATCCTCCAGAGAAGGCAAGAGGATACCACTCTGGATATTTTTCCCCAGATCATCACTATGGTGATAGTCAACGTTAGGGAGACCTGACAGGACAGAAAGAAGAAGAATAGTAGTAGAAAATGGATAACACACTAATATTTCTACTAATAACTAACTAAATAATCTTAAAATAATTAAGCAAAATTAACTGAATTTAAATATTGGTATAACAGTATTACAGTTAATTTTACATAATTATTTTTAGATTATTTTTGTATAGAATCTTGTTTACCACCACTGATCTTTATGTATATAAAGGACTCGGTTTGCAAAAGTGTCACCAGTCTGTCGATGCCAGCGAGCCTGGTGAAACAGGTCGCTATCGCAATAAAAACATAAATGGAAGTATTTAAAAAACATCGTTTTAATTAATTATTATTTAAAATGAACTTCCATCAAGAGACATCTGTAAAATCATTCGATTATCTTATATAAATTTGATACTATTTTTTACTAATAAAAAAAGCTTATTTCATCACAATTCGCCACCCTTAATTTAAGAATAAAATAGTTTATAATATGATCATTTATTTTGTGCTCTAATACAATAAAAGCTTTTTGGAATTCTCTAACCATCTCATTGAAAAAACGCATTCATTTAATGAAAAAAACGGCGTTGAAATTTCATAACTTTATAAAAGAAAAATAATGATAAAAAAATCTTGCAATTTTGGCAACTCAAACAGCCATTTAAAATAGAAAAAGTCCAATATTTTATACGCTTCTATTGTTCTTCAATTTTAGGTGAATGATCATAACCCTCACCTCTAAATAAATTACATCTTCTCATTAGCTTAAGAAATGATTTTGTCTTATTTATTTTTAAACAAATTATTTCTGTTAAACATAAGGGAATTCTGAGATTTGTTTTTTTCTGAATTGGAGTCTTAGTTAATTTTTCTTTCTTGTTTCATATTCATGTTAGTAACTTTTTATCTTCCTTAAAAAATCTAAAGAGGTGTGCCCATTAACAATTTTGTGTATTAGTAATAAAACGTTGTATGTAATTATTTTTTAAATTACATAATTTTTAGCTCTTTCATCATCACTTTAATCCTGGCATATCTGCTTCTCCTTAAAATTATTCTCATTGCCATATTCTGGAGAATGGTTAATCTTCGCACATCTTCTTCATTTGCTAAAAATGATATGCTGCTACATGAATGAAGAAAGAATGGTAAAAAAAGTATATGTAAACGATGTAAATGGAACTAGAAATAGAGGAAAACCGGGGAAAATGTGCCACTATCAAATAAATCAAATATTGAAGTCAGTAAGAGTCAGAGAAATTGACGCGCGTGCATTCATGTATGATTGTTGAGGAATCGAGATAAATATGTCAGGAAAGAAAAGCGTGGCAGTGAATTCTTTTTGCCTACCACTTAAGGGAGACGGAGTGATGGTTAGTAAGTTAGTTAGTTACTAATTGAATTGTATACTTTATTTTGCGAATTAGATATTGTTCGTTCGCAACACATCACACCGCGTCACAAGGATGGAATGCCGCATCGGTTTAAGTGGGACAGTCCATTATTTCTGCCTACCCTTTCGGGGAGACGGCGGGATGGTTAGTTAGTTAGATGTTTTTGTCGGTCTCTTCTCACCCCAACATATGTTTTATATCAGAGACCTATACTGATTCCCGTATGACACATTCTCCCAAAGCACAACCCACAATTCATCCCTGGGAAATGTTTATTGTACCCCCCGCCGTTTTTGCCGCCACTTGTACTTCCGGGGCCACAACACCTAACCTCCTTCGCAGCATTTCCGGGAAATTACAATTTAATCAAACCTTGCCGAAACACAGCGGAACAGGCGGTCTTTAATTATGTTCCAAGAATTTTGTCCCAATTACACGTCTTACGAACGGGTATTCATTTGTTTCCTATTAAATTTTGGTGTTCTTATGTTATGTACTAAATTTTGAATTAAGTAAGTAGAAACTTTGCTTGTTACGTTTACTACATAAACGTTATTTCAAAGATGAAAAAGTAATCCAATCAATGTCTTTGAATAAACGAATTTACGCACTGTCGTTCTTGACATATTCGGGAACACGTTCAAAAAATATAAAAACACTCTGTTTTGTTTTGTCCATTTTGTAAAAATCTTTATAATGTATATTAATTATAAAATAAATAAAACATCGTCTATTGCAATAGCGTCACCAGTCTGTCAATGCCAACGAGCCTGGCGAAACCGGTTGCTGTCGAAATAAAGACAAATGTGGAAGTAGTTAAAACATATCGATTTATTTAATTATTATTTAAAATGAGCTTCCATCAAGATATTTCAGTAAAATCATTTGATTATCTTAAAAATATATATATGGTTGTTAGTTTTAATAATAATTAGGCTAATTTGTATAGCGCCGTTTTCGTTAATAGCTCACCTTAAGGGCGCTTTGACAATGTCTATGAAGCCTATATCCAGCAGTGGAGGGGAAAAGGTTGAAGAACAAAACTAACCAACCATCACGCCGTCTCCCTGGAGGGGTAGGCAGAAAGAATGAATCGCCACACTGTTCTGTCTTGACACAGTTCTCTCGATTCCTCTCCATTAATACATTTTTTTTTTTTTTCTTGTCATGCACAGACGTCTCTTTCTTCGACATTTAATTTTTGATTGATTTTATCGTGCCACGTTTTCCTCGGCTTCCCTCTATTTCTAGTTCCGTTCACGTCGTTTATATATACCTTCTCCACCATTCTCTTTTCTCTCATTCTTTTCATGTGTCCAAACCATCTTAACGACCCTTTCATTATTTTATTCATAACACTTTCATTCGCTCCGCATTCATTTCTTATACGAGGTCCGTTCAAAAAGTATCGCGAATTTTGTGTTTTTTCAAAAATTATTTGTATATTCATGAATTTCTATTTTGTTCCCTTCAAAGTAATCCCAACCAGATATTATACACTTGTGCCAACGTTTTTTTCAATCCTCGAAGCACCCCAAAAAATCGTTTTTTGTGATCTTGTTCAGCTCCTCCTTCGATGCCGTCTTTATCTCTTCAATCGTAGCCTAGCGTCGTCCTTTCATGGGCCTCTTCAGTTTCGGGAACAATAAAAAGTCACAGGGGGTCAGATCTGGGGAATACGGTGGCTGCGGCATTATTGGTGTGTTGTTTTGGCCAAAAATTCGCGCACAAGCAGATGCGAAATTGAGCAATTTTGGTACGAATTTCGCGGCGACCGATCTCATGCCCAAATCATTGGTAAAAATCGAATGGCACGAGCCAAGCGATATGTTTAAGTCCTCAGCAACTTCTCTAGCGGTGATTCGACGATTGGCCAATACTATGTTATTCACTTCATCAATGTTTTTGTCTGTTGTTGACGTGCTCGGGCGTCCGGCAGGCTCTTTTTCGTTCACATCTTCTCGGTCCTCTGAGAACATTTTGTACCACCGATAAACGTTGCTTTGGTCCAAGATAGCTTCATCATATGCCACAGTCAACATTCGGAATGCGTCCGGGGACTTAATTTTGTTTTTCACTCAAAATTTTATACAGATTCTTTGATCCATTTTTTTGGAGTGGGCAAAAATCGAAGACGAGCCAAAACACGTGCAAGCAAAGTGGCTCTCAAAAATTAACTGAACATTCAAACTAGCCGAACTTATCGGCATAAGTGAGAGACATGAGTACCAACATAACGCCATAAAAAAATCAAAAATCGAATATACGTAACCGGCGGAAATTCAAAATACGCGATACTTTTTGAACATACCTCGTACTAGCATTTGACACTCTCTCGTATAAAGATTTACCACACATTCGTCTTAGAGATCTCATTTCTTATGCATTTATTATACTTTCTTCCTTCTTTTGCCAGTTTCGTGCTTCATTTCCATACATAAGGGTCGGCACAAGAACACCATTTTTCACTGTCATATTAGCTTTTTTGGATAGGGTTTTGTTTGCGATCACAAATATAAGTGCACCATTTACTCTGTTGCCTGCCCCAACCCTTCTTTCAATATCTTTTTTCCACTCTCTCATCCTTTGTAAACATACTTCCTAAATAAACGATTTCATCTACTTGATCCAGATTTTCACCATTCACACTAATGTTACAGACTGTCATGTTTTCTTCATTTTTGAAAATCATTATCTTGGACTTATTCACATTCATTATTAAGGTAGTCTGGTAACTTAAGCCGATTTTCATGTCTTTTTTGGAGGGCGTTTTTTTGTAGGAAAATAAAATTTAATCGTTTTGGATATTAAGGATGTTTTTATACACATATTAAAGATACAGAAAAAAAAACTGTTTTGAATTTTTTTTACAGTTTATTATTATTATTATTACTATCGAAGTTGGCACCTTGAAAAAAAGCGCATGGGTGGCCCCGGTGAATTTGGCTCATAATCAATTTTTTTTTTAAATACTTAATCTAAAGACATGTCATTCTCGTCGGAACTACCCAGACATTTTTTCACCCCTAACTTTTTATTTTACAACCCCTTCTTTGCTCACCTATTTTTAAAAGTCCGCCATTTTGTTATTTATCAATGAAATTTAACTTCTGTAGTTCCGACCAGAATGACATGTCTTTAGATTAATAATTTTTAAGAATTTTTGATTTCAGATAACACCAAGAACCAAAATCACCGGGGCCACCCACGTGCTTTTTTTTCGAGTTGCCAACTTCGATCAATGATAATAATAATAATTAACTGTTAAATTTAAAAAAAAAATTGTATCTTTAATATGTAAATAAGAACATCCTTAATATTCAAAACGATTAATTTATATTTTCCTACAAAAAAACGCCCTCCAAAGAGACATGAAAATCGGCTTAAGTTACCAGACAACTACTACCTTAAATTGTATCGCTGAAGGTATCGCTAAGGTTGAAGAAGATTCTCTTCCTCTAATGATGGCTAGTAAGTGAATACATTTATTTCATAAAACTGCTCCATTTACAATCCTTTGATAAATACTCTCTCATTATACAGGTTTCATTACCTCTAACAGTATGCTTCAAAGTGCTTATACCATTGAAATAAATTAATTATATTCTTACTCTAGCGTTATTAATTAACCTTGTAATATTTCGAGAAGATCGGGGATAACAATGGCAGTCTATCCGCCCTCATTAGCGCTCTATTGTCTTATTTTATCCCTACACAATTCCACTCCTACACAAATAAAACCACCCCTTTAAACTCACCCCGTTTAAATAACAAAATCCCACCATTTATTTCTTTATATTTTTAAATGGGTAAGCTCTCGATGAATGATGTTCACTTTTATTTTTCCGATAATTAAAGTGTCGATTTTTTGCATGAGTGAAAATTCGTTCCTTCTTGAGAGATGGACAGCCAGTTGTACTTCCATTGTTCTTGAGGTCTAGTAACTTGGGTTACATTATCCCTTGCAGTTCTAATAGATCTGTCGGGGTTTAATGCATAACCCAGATAAACACATTTCATGAAGAAATATATGACACGAATAAACACAAAAACGCTGACCCAAGACCTAATTATCAAATTTGATGATTCGTGGGCCCCGAATTCTTCAAGTTGGTCACTAGGTCAGGTCATCGGATGACGAAACCAAAGCATATAAAAGCAGTACTCCCGAGCACCCAAAACAGTCAGTCCACTCTAAACGTCAGTCAACTCTAAACGTCAGCCAGTATCGCGATCTCGAAGAGACACGAGTCTCCACTACCCAGTCTACGTACGAGAAACCTCCGACGACTCCTCGCTCCAGCCACTCGACGATACCGCCCAGCGAGCCCTCATCCCCTACGACTCACCACCCGGACTCCGCCCCGCTGCCATCGACATCCAGCCACGCTCCATCACGAGTGTATCATACAGTTACGTGTAATTACTCGTGATCCGCAATAAACGCTGAAACCTCCGCCGTCTTTCAACTCTCACCACAAATCCCCAAACATCTTTTAATCTGCCGTTTTCTTCAGAGATGTTTTTTTTTAATTTTACAAATTCCATTGATGAAATAAATGGCTCTTTTGAACATTCTTTGATCCGGTTCATAAACATATTTCGAGTGAGTGGAATTTTTTTTTTTTTAAAGACTAATGGACTCTTTAAAGACAAGGATTTAAATCAATGATATAAGAATTTATTTTACAATCTTCAATTTGAACAGAAAATAGCTCATTATTATGAAGAAGGAATCTGGTCGTGTACAGGCTTGAACCCGTGTCCCTTGGATCAGGAGCCAAGCGTTCTATCCCAAAGACCACCACCCGATAATATTAACCAATACTTATTAAACTAAACAACGGAAAAATTAACAAATAAGGGCAGTATAGGTAAAAATAAACATGATTAAATTTAAATTAAGACATATTTTTATTGGCATGTTGGTGTTGTTCTTGTACCGACCCTTATGTATGGAAGCGAAGCATGGAACTTGCAAAATAAGGATGAAAGTGAAATAAATGTGGTAGAAATGAGATCTCTTAGACGAATGTGTGGATATTCTGTGTATGATAGAGTGTCGAATGAAAATATAAGAAGTGAATGCGGTGCGAATGATGGTGTCATGAACAAAATAATGAAAGGATCATAAAGATGGTTTGGACATATGGAAAGAATGAATGAAGAAAGAATGGTAAAAAAATTATATGTTAATGATGTAAATGGAACCAGAAATAGAGGAAGACCGAGGAAAACGTGGCACGATCAAATAAATCAAATATTGAATGTCGGCCATGTGAGGAGTCAGAGAAATCGACGCGCGTGCATGACACGATGTATGAATGTTGAGGAAGCGAGAGAAATATGTCAGGAAAGAAAGGTGTGGCAGTCCATTCTTTCTGCCTACCCCTTCGGGGAGACGGCGTGATGGTTAGTTAGTTAGTTAGTTAGTTAGTTAGTTAGTAAATAATAAATGAAAAAGTAGAGTAACATAGTTTCATTCGCCCCAAAGGGTCGCTCCAAACATTTTTTTAAGAATCACTTTCATTAAGGTGATGACATTATATAATATTTATTATAGGTTATATCCACTAATATTTGTGTCTTCTATCGGTTTTGTCAGGTCACTGCTGAACTTAAAAAACATTTAAAAAATAATTAAAAAAAAATATTTCGTAATTTACAATGAACTTCTACCATGAATTTTCAAATAACAAAAGTAAACTTTAATAGAACTTTCATCCTTCTTTTGACAGTAACATAATTTACTTAAATACTTAAATATAAAATTCTTTTCAATATAAAATGTGATGTCAGATTTTCCCGAGATGAAAAATTTAATAAAATATAAAATATGTGTATCAAAGTTCGCGCCGTACGTCCTTTATACAGAACTTAACATAAATTGAATTGACCCCATTCGTATTGTACTTTAACAAAAAAATAACGTATTGTGATCTCACACAATAGCCACGAACAAGACCCAGTTGCGAGTCCTGCCATAAGAGAATAAACGAGGTTCATACACATTCATTCATTCAGCACGGAAAGATAAATTCTTCTTCTTTTAAAAGATCTGACGATCCGTGGCACGGATATCAAGTCTCCTGCAATGAAGAGGAATAGCTTTCCTTTCATCTCTTAGGTGGTCTCCCAGGTGAACGGTGTCCGGAGGTGATTTCGTAAGTAGCTTTATATGCAAGTCTGTCACTATCCATTCTGGCTACATGGTCCCTCCAGTATCTTCTTCTGGATCTACTCCATCGAACAGAATCCTCTATTTCGTAAAATTTTCGCATGTCTACGTTACGGATACGATCTCGGAGAGTTTTTCCAGTAATGGATCTTAGGACATTTATCTCAGATGTTCTTAGCAGACCCTTCGTTCGCGCAGTGTCAGACGAAAATAATGGACCGCCACACTGTTCTGTCCTGACATACATCTCCTGATTTCTTTACATTTATATATCATGTCATGCACGCACGTCGATTTCTCCGACTCCTTACGTGACCGACATTTAATATTTGATTGATTTGATCGTGCCAAATTTTCGTCGGCAATCCTCTATTTATTGCTCCGTTCACGTCGTTAATATATATTTTGTTCACCATTCTGTCTTCACTCATTCTTTTTATGTGTCCAAACCATTTTAACTACTCTTTCATTATTTTTTTCATAACACTTTCATTCGCATCGCATTCACTTATTATATTTGCATTTAAAATTCTTTCATATACATATTTATCATACATTCATCTTAGAGATCGGATATCTACTGAATTAATTCTACTTTCATCCTTATTTTGCCAATTCCATGCTTCATTTCCATACGTAAGGGTCGGCACAAGAACACCATTGTGCACTGCCATCTTAGTTTTTTTAGATAGGTTTTGTGTTATTTTTTATAGTCTAAAGTTAATTCGTATTTACTTAGAATCAAGAAACACTGTTTTAATTTCCGGGTTGAGATTTAAAATAAAGATTTTTCATACAGACCTACCAGCGTTATTAAAAAAATGATAATTGAAAAACTTAAAACATATGAAGAAGATCAAAATACAAAACTGCTAAATTTACTTTCGACCTATAAAGCTGACACTATCAGAACCAAATGTTTTCTTTAAATTCCCTTAATTGCGATTTCTTTACATTTTCTTACTGCGATGACCTTCGTAGCCAAGTGGTAAGTGCATTGAAGGTTCCGGGTTCGATTCACGGCGAGGGCAGTGTGATTATCACACTGTCTTTGGTGTGGTGTAGAATTCGCGTGACAATAAATTGACGATAGATTAGCTACCTATCACATGCCACAAGAATCACTATGATAGTTTTAATAGGTTAATAGGTAGGTTTGACTCATACTGTCATGATGTATAGACCGATTTAACAAAATAATAATTATAATTATTATAATAATAAAAATAATAATGAATAATAATAGACTTGGTAAATACAACATTCTTTCCTGTAGCATTTAATGCCCTTATAATAACATCATACATCCCGTAGTCCAGAAACACAGTCAGAGATACTAACAATACGATTTCCTATCGGGGTATTGTTCTACGAGAGAAAGGGGGGGTGATTAATACCGTTACAATACAAACAGAGCGAAATTTTTCAAAATAAAGGAACGGCGGAAACAAAAGATGCCTCAAGAAAGGCATTCTTTTGTTTGGAGATATTTTAAAACGAGATACACGGACAAAAAACGGGTAGCTTCTCTGACATAAAGGCACCTTATTAATGGGGTTTTCTCCGGTGAATTAAGTGATTCGATTATCTAGATCTGTCCTGAAACAAGAGATTCAATGGAACTTTTAATTAAAGTGTATTTAATACTAAAAATTTCACGTAAATAATTTTTTTTATTTATACATATTTTTTAATAACTAACTAACTAATCATCACGCCGTCTCTCTGATGGGGTACGCAGAAATAATGGACTGCCACACTTTACTTTCCTGACATATTTATCTCGCTTCCTCAACATTCATACATCGTTTCATGACGACTCCTCTGACTCTTCACATGGCCGACATTCAATATTTGATTTATTTGATCGTGCAACGTTTTCCTCGGCACTTACTTTTTTACCATTCTTTCTTCATTCATTATTTCCATGTGTCCAAACCATCTGAATGATCCTTTCATTATTTTGTTCATAACACCATCATTCGCAACGCATTCACTTCCTATATTTTCATTAGATACTTTATCATACGCAGAGTATCACACATTCGCCTAAGAGATCTCATTTCTACTGTATTTATTCTACTTTCATCCTTCTTTTGCCAGTTCCATGCTTCGCTTCCATACATAAGGGTCGGTATAAGAACACCATTGTGCATTTTTTATTAGGTTTTGATTTATGTTTGATATATCAATGAAATCGAGTTCACAATGGAGTTCTGGTCCCAACCCTAGAGTATGGAAGCGAAGCATGGAACTGGCAGAAGCAGGATGAGAGCAGAATGAGATGAGGTCCCTAAGACGTTTGTGGGGTAGAACGATATACGACGGAATCTCAAATGCTGATATAAAAAGGAATTTGTGAGTTTTCTCTTGTGAAATATCGTGTAAATTCAAAAACGGCGCGATTCGCTCGGTGAGGCGGCGCGGCGCCCGGCGCGTCGCCAGCTTTGCTTGTCTCTGGCGTGTTGCTTCTTGCACGTGCACTGTTGACCTGAATACCTCGCTGTCGCTGATTTTGTCCACACTTCTTCTTCCTCAGCCATCTTTCCACTACTGGATATAGGCTTCCTCCGTTTTCTTACACTCCACTCTATCTTGGGCTTTCCTTTGCAACATTTTACCCGCGACAGGGATAATGTCGTCGGCCCATATATTTTGAGGTCGGCCCACTCTTTTTTTTCAATCCCATGTTCTCCTTTTGAGGACTCTGGGTACTCTGTTGTCTGGCGACGTGACCTGCCCACTTCCATTTCTGCTTAGCGACAAGGTCCATTATGTCTATGACTTTTGTTCGGCGTTTTTATTTCTTCAATTCTTATTTTGTCTTTTAGACATACGTCTAACATTTGTCTTTTCATGGACCTTTGCACACATTTTAGTTTATGTATTGGCCGTATTGGCGGTTTCCAGGCCATAGGTGATCACGGGAAGGATACATGTTTTATATACATTTCTTTTCAAATTTATGGGTATGTCCATATTTTTTAGTATGTGTTTTATCTTTCCAAAGGCTGTCCATCCTAATCCTATTCTCCTGGGGATCTCTGCTATCTGATTTTTCTACCCCAGTTTGATCTTATGTCCGAGATATAAGTATTCCTCAATAGCTTCTATTGTGTTATTTGTCCACACATATACATAAAATTAAAACTATATATATTTTTTCAGATGTTTTTCGTTGTTGGAGAACTTCTCACTTGCGGCGATCGACGCTGTTAAAACTGTAAGTATAGAAAACAGAACAAAAACTAATATCTAACGAACGTATCGTAAACAAAACAAGCTGTTTCAATCTCTGTGTTAAGCCTTTGGAGATAAAGTAGAGAAATTACAGCATATAATAGCTAATTGGAGGCGGCCTTATCTTAGAAACGGCTCTAAAAATCCCGAAACAAGCCGCCCGATAAATTTCAATAACCTCATGCCGCCCCTGCACTGCCCATTCACGAGGCTGGCCAATTACTGCCCGTATTTGCCGCATGACTAAAAAATATAAGAACTGACTCAAAATAATTATATTCATATTATTTAAGGATAAATTACAACATTTTGAAAGTATTCTTGTAGACAAATACTGGATTTTACCCATTGCAGATAAATGATTTTTTTATAAGGATTAATTGTATCTCAATAGAGACGAAGATGTAAATTGTTTTCTGGGAACAGAATATGGTGGCCGAGACGCTAACAGGACTTACGACCTGTCTTTGGTTGGGTTGAGCGATCGCTTTATGTATGATTTGCAAAGCATTTCACGGTGCATCAATAAAGAATTTCTGCATAATGCTTCCCAATCCTAATGGATGACGCTAGTGTAGAGTGAACTAAAAAAAATGTGAAGATCAGTGCAGAATTCTAACATATATACATCTTCCAAACATTTGTCAGACGTGGTGGTCGTAAGAAGGGCGGAATGGGGAATGTTGTTAAACATGAAATGATCGCTCAACCCAACCAATGACAGGTCATAAGTCTTGTAAGCGCCTCGGCCACCATATTCTGTTCCCCGAAAACAATTTACATCTTCGTATCTATTGAGATACAATTAATCCTTATAAAAAAGACTGACTTACTGATAGACTTACCATCACGCTGTCTCAGAGAAGGGTTACGCAGAAGGAATGGACTGCCACACTTTAACCGATGTGTTACTCCATCCTACTCTTTTCGTCCCACTTCATTTCCTCTGCATTTATTCTACTTTCATCATTAATTTGCCAGTTCCATGCTTCAATTTCATACATAAGGGTCGGCACAATAACACTTTTGTGCACTGCCACCTCAGCTTTTTAATATAATACTTTATCAAGGCATAACTCATGTTTTTAACAATATTTAAAAAATAAAAATAAAAATCTTATTTTTCTTCTTTCTTGTTGTAGACCTATGTATTACCTATGTGTATCTCCAGAGTATTGCTCCTCCTGCGAGGTAGATTCCCAGCTGTCCTTCTATTTTTAGGAGGTCTTCCACGAGGACGAGTCCCATGAGGCTAATTATGCAATGCAATATATGGGATACTTACTTCCTATGGCCATACAACTCTGGAAAGAGTTTTAGCCTCCTTGATGATTTTTCGCCAAGCTCCTCGATCCTGTGCCTTTTGCTCCCAGCAGTCCGATTCGCCCAACGTAGTCAGATCAGCCAGAACATTGTCTATTAGGCTATGTCTAGGCCTTCCTAGAGGTCTTACTCAAGTCGGTCTAGACGCGTACAGGGTCTTGTTGCTCTGGTCTCTTCGGCTTGGCATACGTGCCCAATCCTACTAGAATAGGGGTTATATTAAAATAAATGTAATGTTCTTAAAAATAAAACATACCATTTGTAATAAGTTTACATATATACAACAGCCGTCTGTCATCCACTGTTGAATGTAGGCCTCTCCTAAAGCACACCACCGTCCCCTATGCATTGCCGCTCTCATCCAACCATGTCCAGCAATCCTCTTCGGATCGTCGGTCCAGTGGGCAGGGGGACTTCCAACTCTACGGAATCTTGTACGTGGTCTCCACTCCAGAACCCGTTTTCCCCATCGGCTGTCGGTTCTCCGACAGATATGACCAGCCCACCGCCACTTCAGCCCGCCTATCCGTAGAACCACCTCAGTCACCTTGGTTTGTTGTTGAATAAATTCGTCTCAAGGTTATTCCAAGCATGGCTCTTTCAAGTGGAAACCAATTAATTATCTTTATACATTATTTGAGGCATTTCCTTTATTTTCGTTGTAGCCTATTTTCCCCTAAAAATGTCGGCACATGGGGTGAATCGGATTATCCCAGATCATGATATAACCACCCTGCACCACCCGCTCGCCCCTATGTGTTCTACAACGCGTGGGGCAAAGTGGATAATTAACTGTAAGAGATACGTATGCCTAAACGATACAATTCGTTTGCTTGTAAAGTGTACCATACTAATTTTGCTAAAATTGTACACTGTTTTGTTTGCGTATTAGATGAATAGTTTTAATTACCCACACGTGGAAATTAATCTCACGTGGATTATTTCGTATTGTTTAAAATATATTCAGAAATAAATGAAAGAGCTTTTTATTGTTCATAGAACAATGATATAAAGCTCCAGCTAAAACAATGATATGGCGTCCTACGTGAATCGATTTTTAAATGCGTTTTAATAAGTCTTTCTTTTTACAACATTTTGAATGTATACAAATACTTGTAGACGAACAACTGGATTTCACCCATTGCGGGCTAACAATTCAAGAATCAATTGTATCTCAATAGAGACGAAGATGCAAATTGGAAACAGAATATGGTTGATCGAGGTGTTTACAGGACTTATGAGCTGTCATTGGTTGAGTTAAGCGCACGCTTAATGTAATACAACATTCTTTATTCCACCTTTTTTCTTATGACCACCATGTATGACAAATTTTTGGAAGTTGTATATATGTTAATCTGTAATATATGTAAAGGGTGGTCGATGACCAGACCACCCTTTACATGGTAGTTTTTGCGATCTACACAGTAACGCCATCTATGAAGATTGTATTTTTTTATTCATTAAGCAGAAGATCTTTTTAACGCAATGTGAATGGCTACCGCCATTTAGCGCATTGCTAGAAACCGCCTGGAGATGTCACTCCAATCTATATGATATAATTTTTTTACCAGTTTTTGTTTTTACAACAATTTGAATGTAAACAAATACTTGTAGATCTGGTGGTGGTCTCAAATACTGGGGATAGAACGCTTGGCTCCTGATCCAGGGGACTTGGGTTCAAGACTGGACACGACCAGATTCCTTCTTCATAATAATGAGTTATTTTCAGCTCACATTGAAGATTGTAAAATAAATTCTAATATCATTGATTTAAATCCTTGGTTTAAGTCCTTAAAAAAAAAAACTGGATCTCACCCATTGCGGGCTATCAATTCAATAATCAATTGTATCTCAATAGAGACGAAGATGCAAATTGGAAACAGAATATGGTTGATCAAGGTATTTACAGAACTTATGACCTGCAATTGGTTTCAAAAACTGGTAAAAAAATTTTAGCATATAGATTGGAGTGACATCTCCAGGCGGTTTCTAGCAATGGGCTAAATGGCGGTAGCCTTTCACATTGCGTTAAAAAGATCTTCTACTTAATGCTTAAAAAAATACAATCTTCATAGATGGCGTTAGTGTGTAGATTGCAAAAACTACCATGTAAAGGGTGGTCTGGTCATCGACCACCCTTTACATATATTACAGATTAACATATATACAACTTCCAAAAATTTGTCATACATGGTGGTCATAAGAAAAAAGGTGGAATAAAGAATGTTGTATTACATAAAGCGTGCGCTTAACTCAACCAATGACAGCTCATAAGTCCTGTAAACACCTCGATCAACCATATTCTGTTTCCAATTTGCATCTTCGTCTCTATTGAGATACAATTGATTCTTGAATTGATAGCCTGCAATGGTTGAAATCCAGTTGTTCGTCTACAAGTATTTGTATACATTCAAAATATTGTAAAAAGAAAGACTTATTAAAACGCATTTAAAAATCGGTTCACGTAGGACGCCATATAATTGTTTTAGCTGGAGCTTTATATCATTGTTCCTCTTACAGGAAAAGGTTAAAATAATAATAAAAATTCGCACAATCATAGTGGCTATACCCCCCTTTAGATTATTTAAAATCAACAAATATGTGTTAAATATGATGAGAATATTTGTTAGTTATCATTGAAAAACAGACAAATTGGTATATTGTTGGTCTCACTCGGTCTCTGTCCAAAGTGACAGCTATTCAGTCCACATCAAGTCAAGACAATTAATTTTCTACCACTCCACTCTGTAAATTACGGTTTGCAATTTCTCCAAGTTTATCAGGTAACACCGCAGTAGAGTGAATTAGTTCATAGATATTATATTGAACAATAATAAAGTAGTGTTTTTGTAAACTAACTAACTAACTAACCATCACACCGTCTCCCCGAAGGGTTAGGAAGAAAGAATGGAGTGCCACACTTTTCTTTACTGACATATTTCTCTCGATACCTCAACATTCATACATCGTGTCATGCACGCGCGTCGATTTTTCTGACTCCTCACATGGCCGACATTGGATATTTGATTTATTTGATCGCGCCACGTTTCCCTCAGTCTTCCTCTATTTCTGGGTCCATTTACATCGTTAACATATAATTGTTTTAACTATCTTTCTTCATTCATTCTTTCATTCATTCTTTCATCATTCGCACCGCATTCACTTCTTCTATTTTCATTCGACACTCTATCATACACAGAGTATCCATTCATCCGTCTGCTGATCTCATTTCTACTGCATTTATTCTACTTTCATCCTTCTTTTGCCAGTTCCATGCTTTGCTTTCATACATAAGCGTCGGTAGAAGAACATCATTGTGCACTGCCATTGTAGCTTTTTTGGATAGGTTTTTGTTTGCGATGACAACTTTAAGTGCACCATTCACTTTGTTACCTGCCCCAACCCTTCATTCAATATCCCTCTCCAATCGCCCATCTCATGTATAAATACACAAACTCGTCTACTTGCTCCAAATTTTCACCATTCACGCTAATGTTGCAGACTATCACGATTTCTTATTTTTCAAAAATCATTACCTTGGACTTATTAACATTAATCATCAGATCATTTCGAATGCATACCTCATAAATACTATTCACCCAGGACCAGTTGTGTTTTTGTAGGTTTTCACAAACAGAAATTTTTTTGTGTAACAGGCGAAACCATGGGTCGAAAGTGTTAAAATAATAATGATGCTCGAATCATCGAACTAAACGAAAGCTCTCATACATTTTCATCAGTTGTTTTAGACCCTGCTAGGTCCGTGAAAATATTGTCGTTAAGTCTGAAATAATACAATGAAAACGAGTTTCAGAATATTTTATGAATTTTGATTGAAATGTTTTTTTAAATCTATTTTATGGAACCCTTTAGTGCAGAGGTTCCCATACTTTTTTTATCGCGTAGACCCCTTGGTGATTTCGAATATTTTGTGTCGACCCCCTTCATTTAAAATATTGTTTTTTTTTAAATTCATATACTCGTATAACTATAAAATCAGTTTTTGAAGCTGACACAGAGCTACTCACGTTAATAGGGTTTAATGTGGCAAATAAATCTTTGAAATTAAATAATATATATTTCAAGTTCCCTAGTTATAGATTTTAACTGTTAAATTTATAACACTCTAATAATATTAACAGTTGGGCTCGAAATTTTGTAGGCTAACATATTGTAGTAAATCACATTTTTGGTAAAATACGATTTTATTATTCAGGGCGATACAACTAATTGTAGCGGTCATACGATTTTCCGATACCATTTTTAGTACGATTTCTTCAATCAGTGCTGAATTTCTTCCCGGTGAGCATTCTGTTGAGGCCTGCAAACATAAAAAAGTAACTGGGGGCCAGATCTGGAGAATACGGTGGACGAAGAAGCAATTCGTAGCTAAATTCATGCAATTTTGACATCGTTTACATTGATTTCTGACACGGTGTATTGTCTTGATGAAACAGCACTTTTTTCTTCTTCAAATGGAACCGATTTTTTGTGATTTCCATCCTTCAAACGCTACAACAAAGTAACGTTATAATCGCGGTGGATGGTTTGGCCCTTTTCGAGGTAATCGTTATATCACAATGTTGTATTAGACACTTTTTAAGAATGTCGCGATAGCTGTTTCGCTAACCGATTTTGTCATCAGCTGATGAAACAGCTGTTTACGACATTGAAAAGTGTATAATAAAAAATTGTAACATTATAACAGTGTTGTAAATGTAACAGTTAATAATGTTGAAATATCATAAAATGCAAATCCAACATCTTATATAAAATATAAACACCAACAAATCAATTTTCTAATAATAGGGATGAGCCTGATGCTATAATATCAAAATTTCGATATTCGGCTTCAATTTATTTGAACCATTTCGTGTATCCCCATTTGCATCTCATGCACCCATATTTTTTTTTTCAATTGTCGTAGACCCCTTGCAATTCGAAATCGACCAATATATAGTAGACCACTTTGGGAACCACTGGCGTATGGCAATGGCGCATATATTTGGAATGTACACATTAATATTATTCATTTGTGATAGAATGATACCATAAAAATATTTTTTTTAATGTAAGGGTAATGGAAAAGTTTTGACCATCTACTTACCTAGCTAACTAACTAACTAACCATCACGCCGTCTCTTCGAAGGGGTAGGCAGAAATAATGGACTGCCACACTTTTCTGTCCTGACATATTTCTCTCGCTTCCTCAACATTCATACATCGTGTCATGCACGCGCGTCAATTTCTCTGACTCCTCACATGGCCGACATTCAATATTTGGGAAGAAGCAGAAGGCGCTTTTGGTGAGACCACGTGGACCGCATGAAGAATGTAAGAATTGCAAACATTACCAGGAAGGCCGACGCAGAGATGGAAAGATGGCTGGACGTCATCATCCCAGGACAGCCCACCGTCACAAACAGGTCATACGACCTAAACTAAGAGGAAGAAGAATAAGACTTTGACACCATTTTGAAGTTCTTGCTGGAGTTGGATTGTTTTAAGCGCCTAATTATCTTTCATATTAGTGAAAGTACGTTCAGAAGGCAGATACTCTTAATTCTGGGGAGTGTCCGTTGTCTTTCTAGTGTCGAACCATCTCTCATGCGTTTCTGGTAGTAAACTATAGACAATATGTTATTTTACCTGTTCTCAATAGATGTCTTATTTTTTTAATGTCTATTGATATAATAAACTGATTTGATTTGATTTGATTGATTCATTAAAAGAACGGTGGATGCTTGAAAAATAAATTAAATAATCACAAAGGTCCAGATCGTCCAGCTGACATGTGTACCATAAAAAATAACATAATGTGTTCTGTTTTTTTATAACATTATATTGATGGAATTCCGCATCGGTTTAAGTGTGGCAGTCCATTCATTCTGCCTACCCCTTTGGAGAGACAGCATTATAGTTAGTTAGTCAGTTAAGTTTAAAATGTCTAACCACAAAGTGATTGCGTCAAAATAAAATTTAAACTAACTAAAAAACATTTAATATTATTTATATATTATACATATCTGTGGAATATGTACAATGCTTTTGTTTAAGTTTTGTTCGACAAATCGAGATAATTCAACGTATTTTCCAGTTCTTGGACTCCAAGAATAGCCCCCTTTTAGAGACGTCGTAACTTCAAAGAAGCGAAGAGAACTAGGAACAACTATAAATCTTTCGAGAAAGCAGGTTGTTATAGTAACTATGGCTGGTTCCAACCTATTACAACCATAGCGAATGATATGAGGTTATAACTTTGCGTGTTATATGCTCTGAAGAATGACTGAGGTTCTGTTAGGTGAATTGAATTTAGCTGATTAAACGTGGTATATATTATATAGGTGAGGTGTATTAAGAAATATATAGATACATACCACAATTGCTAATATTTCGTACATACCACAATTGTTTTATTTTAACCGTCACGTTGCCATGTGGTCAATTGAGTTTCCACTGCCAATTTAAAGTTGATTTTCTTACAACCTATGGACCCTAATATAAAAAAAAAATTGTAATCCTCCATTCAAGTGTTCTCAATATTTCGTAATAAAAAAAAAAGCAAAAACTTACTTCCTTCATCGCAAAAAAAAAAAAAAATTAACACTGCCCTCACCTTCATTCGTGTTAAGGTAGAATTTGTTTTGCTAATATTTACAACTTTATCAAAAGTGACAAAAACTTACTCGCTATTTTGAACGTATTATAAATTATATGTTTAGCCTTTTCTCATACGTAATAATTCCGATTGTGGACGGAAACGCAGCACGCAACTTAATAATATCAGAACTGTGAAAATATTAACACTTTACCAAAAGGGACAAATATGAATACGTACTCGTTGTCTTGAACGTTATATACATTTTGCCTAGGTGCCTTTATCATACGTAAAATTATAGCGCCGCGGCGTGGCGGGGCGAGACAAGTTCATACTTGCTGTCAGTTGTTCATATGCTGTCTCGTCATTCTATATCAGAAATCGCATGGTTCCAGAAAATAATTAATAATGATATGTTTTTCAAATAATCCATGTATGTTATAGAAATCGATCTATTTCTAATGAAATTCCCTACAAGATGACATAAATTAAATTTTGATTCATCGAGTTATATGCTTGATATTTATAGATAAAGTTAGCGGTAAACTGAATTGACCACATGGGAGCGAGCGTTTTGTTTTGAACACGGTACGTTAAGGATTAACATGTATTTTTGTATGTAAAATGTATACAGTAATAGGGTTCTAAAGACCTGTCGTATACAAAAAAATTATTATATAATAATAATATAAATAATAAAAAAATAATAAAAAAATAACAAAAAAATATGAATTTCAATTTCAATTTATTTAAAAAAAAAACATAAACATCACAGTATACGAGTATTACCAAATCGCTTACGACTGTAGAGTACAAAAAAAACTTTGATAAGAAGCCATTAATTACTTGGTGGTTGGAGATATTTAACACTTAATTAAACACTTTTTGTACTTGGCATACAACTATTTTATTTGTGAGGATAAGGGCCTACCGTATGTGTAAAGCCCTGAAGAAGCTTGCATATAGTGAAACTGGTAGGCCCTCATAATCACAAATAAAGTGGTTGTATACCACGTACAAAAAGTGTTAAATTAAAAAAAAAAACTATTTTATACACATGTGAAATTTCAAATATACAAAAATATAACGCGAACAATAAACATAAACACAAAAAACACAAGATAAAAAAAATTAAAAACTACTTGGTAAAAAGAAACAATAAGAAATACAGGAAATACAAATATCAATTTTATACATTATTTAAGAGATAGATGCTTTCTGAGGGTAGCCTCACTATCGTGGAAGATGTCCACATCCGAAGAGATGCGGTTTAGAAGGATTATTGCCCTGCCCACGGGCATACCTTAGGTAGATTGATTCTACATAGTGGGAGGTGAAATAATCTATGTTACCTTTGTCGCAGATAATTGTCAAGGACAAACAATCTTAGAGATTAACATATATAATCAAATCTTCATAGATGGCCCATTGAAATTGACATGTGAATTCTGGTGTTGGACTTTAACATATATACAACTTCGAAAAATTTATCAGACATGGTCATAAGAAAGGTGGAATGGGTAATGTTGTAATTACATAAAGCGTGCGCTTAACCCAACCAATGACAGGTCATAAGTCCTGTAAATACCTTGATCAACCATATTCAGTTTCCAATTTGCATCTTCGCCTCTATTGAGATACAATTAAATCAAGAATGGATAACCCGCAATGGGTAAAATCCAGTATTCGTATACAAGTATATGTATACATTCAAAAAAAAATATTACAAACAAAGTTATTCAATATATTAAAGTTATGTATTCGACCACGAATCAGTTTAAAAAAATGAAATGAATTACTTTCTACCTGCCTTTTGTTTGCAACTATACTAGGGCAGGTGATAAAATGTTCCGACTAAGATCTCAGCATATTTCAGATTTGGAAGGCGTAAAATGGTCCTGTGTTTTCGTCTTGAGAAAGTTGAACATTGTTGCTTAGTATTGCTTAAGTCCCTTCATGCCCCAACTATCTTGCAGCAGGGTGTTTCAGAAACGGTTCTAATTATTGATACTATTGTCTTAATTAAGGACAATATTTCAATGTTGTTTTTGGTCATTTTTTAAAAATACATTACACTATTTATTGTTTTTTGAACAATGACGTGAAACTCCATATTAAATAATTAATATGTATGAAATAATGATAGTTTTCAAGGAGTTTTATTATAATATTAATGTATGACATGTTTCGCCCTTTAAAGGCATTATCAAATATATAAAGACATTATCAACATTTGATAATGCCTTAGAAGGGCGAAACATGTCATATATAAGTATTATAATAAAACTCCTTGAAAACTATCGTTTTTCATACATATTAACTACACATTTATTAACATTTATGAACATTACACATTTATGAACCATATTTTAAAACTATTATTCTTATTAAGAAAAGTGTAATAACCATTCGATCTCTGAGATGGTTTTGACAAATGGAACGAATTGGCGAGAGAACAATGGTTAAAATGCTGTATACTAGCAATATGATTGGAAATGAAGCCGTGGAAGACCATGGAAAGCATGGAATGAACAAAAAAATCAATTCATGTTACGATGTTTGAATGTGGAAAAAGCTAGAGATGTATTTCAAGACACAACGGTATGGCGGTCCATCCTCTCTACCTACTTCTCCGGGGAAACGAGATGTTGGTTAGTTAATTAGTAAGTTAACTATTTACCAGCAATAGGCTCAAGCTGCAAAAAACGGGTCGAAACCATTAACCTGGAATTTATCTAAATATACAGTATAAACTAAATATACAATACATTAAAATAATGAATGAAAAAATAATGGTAAAAAAGTATATATTAAAGATGTAAATGTATCTAGAAATTCAGGAATACCGAGAAAAATGTGCCACGATCAAATAAATCAAATATGTAATGTCGGTCATGTGAGGAGTCAGATAAATCGACGTGCGTGCATGACACGATATACGAATGTTGAGGAAACGAGAGATGCATTTCAGGAAACAAAAGTGTTGCAGTCCATTATATATGCCTACCCCTGCGGGGAGACGGCGTAATGGTTAGTTATTTATTTAATTTATCTTTAATATAATTTAAAAAAAGAATGCATTTTTTTGTTTCATTATTTACAATGAATTTCTTCCAAATTTCAAATAAGTGATTTTTTTTAAAATAGCTATTCAAATAAGTTTTAAATATTTATGTAAAAGTTTGTTAGAGGATTTTAAAAATTTTAATTAGTTTGATTCGTTTGTAAAAAACATATCCAGTCAGTTAAAAAAATTTACCCGGGATTGCCAAATCGACGTACTTGCGTGTTACGATGTATGAATGTAGAGGAAAGTCGAGAGGTATCTCAGGATTTAACAGTGTGATGGTTAGTAAGTTAAGTTAAAGATGATACATCTTTTTTAGAAATTTTATCCTTCTTTAGATTATAATCTCTCTCCCTCCGGTCTCAATCTAGCGATTGGTCTGCAGCAAGGTGACGCATCTCCTCTTCTACTCCGCTCGATCCTCGGAAACTCTTTTCAACTCCGCATAAGAGGTGCAGCCCATATCACGGTAAATCTGGTCTTGGTACTCCTGGCGAGGTCGTCCTCTGCCAATCGATCCCTCGACCATTCTCTCCAACACATCATGCAGGAAACATTCGTGTCGCAACACATGACCAATCCATCTTGCGCGCCTCTCCGCTATGGTGTTCAACACGTGCCTACTCTCTTCAACTCTGCTGAGAACTTCTTCATTTGTTATGTGGTCCCTTCATGAAAACTCGTCGGTAGATCCACATCTCAAATGCCTTTTAAATCAGAAATTCTAAATATACACAAAAATATGTTTTCTTTCTAATCACCCTGCTTCATATCTATTTAACCTTACCGCTTTCGTGGCAAACTCCCAAAGACGTCGACTTAAGACTTACGAGACCGGGTGTTCCATGAAAAAGTTCCCAACTTTAATGGAATATTTCCCTTGCATTCACACTATGGGAAAGTACTTAAGCCAGTGCAACCGTAAGTTATGACCCGAGACCCGAAAGTTTACCAATTTTAAAAATATATTTTCTCATTCGTTAGCAAAAAATCGCTCCCAGCTGAGAGCGCAGTAAAAATAAACAGAATATATTTGTATTTCAAAATATATAAATGTTTAACCACAAAAGCAAACAAACGTAATAGTAAAGAGATTACATTGAAACACCATAAATATTTCTAGTACCATAGCAAAAAGAATACATATCTCGAATATGCAACGAAAAATATCACATAATTAATGATTTTAATTGAAACTTCTTGGTAGAAGTTCATTATAAATAATGAAAACCAAATCTTTTGATAAAAAAATTCTTTATTATTTTGTTTTTAGTGTGCTTCCACTTGTGTTTATGTTCGACCGGCTTCGGCAGCTTGCTGCCATCTTCTGGTGGATCTTCTGCCATCTTCTGGCGAGCTGCCGAAACCGGTCAGTCCAACAATCCAACTCCAGCAATAACTTCAAAATGTTATCAAAGTAATTATTTAAATTGACATTGGAACAAATGCACAGAAAATTTCGAAAAAATCACGGTAACTTAATTTATAATCTCACATGTCTATGGAAAGACCTTATCTCCTTTCTTTATCTTTCCATGATGGTGAAATATTGTTATTTCCAGGAGTGCCAGGTGTTATATTCGTAGTAACTCCACACGTGGAGGCACCATCCTTGCTCCCTAATAATTCATACTTTTTATTTTGACGAGTTAATCTATTTAAATACTGATGTAAAAGTAACTTTTAACCTTAATGCCACAATTGTATTTTCAAATCATATCAAAACAAATCAGTTTATTTCATCAACAGACATTACAAAAGTATTTTTTAGGCATCTATTGAGAACAGGTAAAATAATATATTGTGTATAGTATACTACCAGAAACGCATGAGAGATGGTTCAACATTAGGAAGACAGGATACTCTCCAGAATTAAGAGTATTTGCTTTCTGAACGTACTTTTACTAATATGAAAGACGTCGATCTCCGAGGAGACCGCGTTCAGCCGATTAATTGCTCTTCTCACCGGTGTCACCAGAGGCAGTTTGGCTCTGGCGGCCGGTAGGTAAAATACTATCGCTGTCGGAGATATCTATCAGGGACAAAAAGCCGAACACCCTCCAGCACGGCCATATATAACTTTAAACCATGTTAACGTTAAGAATCAAATTATACTACACGAAAAATAAGGGTGGGTTTTTCTCTCCTCACGCGTCAAAACTTCTTTGAATACTAACTATCTAAAACGTGCTCATATTTGTGGAGTTTCACCTTCAAACACCCTAAAGTGAAAGCCAGAACAGTGACGGGGATTATAAGTTTAGATTTGCATGTGATGTGTGAGGGAGGGTTTAAAGCCGGCAGGGGGTGAGTACAGGGATGAACGATAGAGAATCGGATTTTGGGTAGCAGGTTTTTATGACAAAGGCTTGGCTCTGTTTAACTTCACGTACACCCTTACAGAAGTGGGGTAATTTTTGTTCAATCTTGTAGAATGGCTCCTGGCCTATTGTTGTATCGAGTAGCAATACATTTTTAAGTACGGTTGAAGTGAGTATTTAAAAGTTTGAATTTAGAATTCAAACGGAATTTCGTCAATAAAAAATAGATATACATTTTTAAATACATTCAAGTAAAGTTAAGTCAAAGAAATGTTTTTGATAAGCATAATTAAGAGATCACATAATCAAACTTATCTCATTTTATTAAGATTCAATAAATGAATCCATGTAAATAAAAAAAACTTTGTAATACATCGTACGATTTATTTACAACTCCTACTATTAGAAATCAATGTAAGCACTTTATTTTTATCTAGATATCAGAAGATGGCAATGACCCACCTTTACCAATTGATAATGTGTGAAGTGAAATTAAACAACGTGTTTTTTTTTAAAATAAATTAGATATAAGGTAATACGCATTTATTGTTTCTTGAATAACGATGTAAAACTTCATATGTACATCCACATTTGATAAAATACCTTAAAAAGGCGAAACATGTCATTCTTCTCCTTCTTCAGCCTATTCCCGTTCACTCCTGGACAAAGGCCTCCTCCATTTGCTTCCATGTCACTCTGTCCTGTGCAGACTGCATCCAGGTTATTCCGACGTGTCTGTTCATATCATCCTTCCACCGTAGTTGCGATCGCCCTGCACTTCTCTTTGCCGTCCACGGTCTCCAAGTCAGCAATATTCTTGTCCACTTTTCATCTGACTTCTGGCTACGTGACTTGCCCATTGCCATTTTAGAGTCGCCACCCGTGGATGATGTCAGAGATTTTGTTTTTCTCTTACCGTATCGTTTCTGACTCTGTCTCTTAGGCTTATTCCTAACATGTCTCTTTCCATGGCTCTTCGGGTCACTCGTAGTTTCTCGGCACTTTGTTTGGACAATGTAACAGTTTCAAGACCATAAGTACCAACTGGTAGAACACAGGCTTCATAGACTTTTCGTTTCAGGTTGATCGGTATTTTCCGGTTTTTAAAGATGTTACTCATGTTTCCAAAAGCTGCTCTAAATATATTATAATAAAACTGCTGCTGCTATAAACATAATTAGAAATATAATAAAACCTCTTGAAAACAGACGTTTTCAATAGCATAAATTTTAGTTATATTTCTTATACCATTATATGAAGCACTTGATTTATGGTGACAATATTAAAAATAAATTTAACATTATAATTATTACACCACATCATTTTTATCAAACGTGGTTTGCCAAAAATGAAGTGATGTAAAAATAGTATTATAATGTTCTTAGATTTATCTTAATTATTATAATTTTATTGAATCGCTCTTTACATCAGTACAGCGAGAGCCAAATCGTTGTAATGATATAAAGAGCTTTCAAATTGATTCCCATGACATGTGATAGGTAGATTTATCAAAGACAATGTGACAATCACATTGCCATCGTCAGTAATCGTACCCGGGTCCTTCGGTGTGGTAAACACTTACTACTGGACCACGAAGGTCGCAACAAGAAAATATGTAATTGAATTAATTCTGTCAATAGTAAAATAAAAAAATTATCATAAATACATATTTTTGTAATGAATGATTCTATTGACGGAATAATAATAAATGTAGATTCCTCTGAAACATAAAGACTCATAAGAATATAAATGTAAATAATGGTATTCCATATTTTTTTAAAGAAAGGTGTCAATAAGCCTACATCAACCCTTTAGTGATTTACGCTTTCCTCCAGGGTGAGATATGGCAACATTTGGCAGGGAGAGATTTGGCTAAGAAAACAAAGGGTTGCAGTGAAAACGGCTAAATATGAACGTCATAAAATAAACGACATCTTGCGTTAGGGTAATAAAATTATTCCGAGGATATCGTTATTAAAATATGAAGGGTTTTCAAAAACATGTAAAAGTCAAGTAAAAAAAAACGATTTACATATATATTATATCCTAGTTCGTCAACTACGTAACTACTCGTACTTAAAAACAAAGTTTTTAAGTAGTAAACTTTCAATATCAAAAAAATATATACTTTCCATTAATAATAAATGCTTTGTCAATTCATTAAAAAGGGTCACTAATTTTAAAGGAATTAAAAGTTGGATATTATTATATAAAGGAATTTAAAGCGCTTGACTCGGACATTGAAATAAAATGCAGAATTGAAGTTGCACGAGCTGCATTTAATATAATGAGAACCTTCTTTTGCAACGATAATCTTGACTCGAAACTCCGACAAAGAATGATTAAATGTTATATATGGTATGTTATGCTATATGGCTGCAAAACCTGAACTCGACTGAATTGATAAACTGCCGAATACTCCGTATACCGTGGAATGATAGGGTCAGTAATGCAGACGTACTACATAGATCCAGAGCCAATAGGGAGTTGTTGTCGAGTGTAAAAATTAGAAAGGTCTCATATTTGGGTCATGTGCTAAAGGGAAAAAAATACCACCTCCTTCGACTGATATTAATAGGTAAAGTGGAGGGACGTTGGAGAGTTGGTAGAAGGCAGCTGTCCTGGCTGCGGAACATCAAAGAGTGGACAGGGATAACAAAAGTTCAGAACCTGTTTCAAGTGGCGTAGGATAGAGATGGCTTTGCCGCAGTGATCGCCAACGTTGGGGGGACCTGACACGGCACCGAAAAAAAATAAGATATTAGCCCTATGATAGAATATTATCAGTGTGATTGGAAAAACATTGTGAATGAAGAACAAAATTTGGTATTACCTAATTAAAAAAATGATTAAAGGGATGATATTTCTTCTTATTATTATTATTGTAGGCCTTGTGGCCTGTTTCTTAAGAGGAATTGACCTCCTTAGAGGTCGACTCCCAGCTGTCGATTCATTTCTTTGGTGGTCTGCCCGGAGGTCGTCTACCTTGGGGCTGGCCGTGCAACACAATGAGGGGAATTCAGGATGGATCCATTATTCTCACGTGTGAATAGCAGTATCTTCTTAAGAATTAATTGTATCTCAAAAGAGACGAAGATGTAAATTATTTGGAAACAGAATATGATGGTCGAGGCGTTTACAGGACTTATGACCTGTCATTGGTTGGGTTAAGCGATCGTTTTATGTAATACAACACACTCCATTCCGCCCTTCTACGAACACCACGTCTGACAATTATTTGAAAGTTGTAATTATGCTACCATGTTGAGAAACATTTCACATATTTTAGTACAATCTACACTAGCGCCATCTATTGAAACTAGAAGTTAGCATTATACAGAATAGCTTTATTAATGTAATGTGAAAGGCTATCAACCCAATTATCACATATTACTAGATAACGCCTGGAGAAAACTCTCAAATTTTTATATGCTTTTTGATTTGACCAGTTTTCATACAACATTTTGTTTTTTTGAATGTATACACAATTACACATACTTGTAGACAAATACGAGTACAAGATATTACCCATTACGGGTGTATTAATCATTCTTCTTCTTCTTCTTCAAGTGCCCTGTCCGGTCCCCCCAACGTTGGCGATCACCTCGGCGAACCTGTCCCTGTCCTGCGCCGCTCCTCAACACTCAACACTTCGCATGCTGGTCCACTCCCTCACGTTTCGCAGCCAGGACATTTGTCTCCTTCCAGGCCCTCGGCGTCCCTCAATTATTAATCATTAAGGAGATCTTAAGTATTTGTTTACATTCAAAAAAACGAAATGTAGCATTATCTTCTCCTAAGCCTTCCCAACTTAACGATATACCTGACTTCGCATTATCCCACGTCTTTCCAGATAAGTTTCTGAGCGTCTTCATTTCTGACACTTTGAGCGTGAATCTTATTAATTATCATTTGCTGATGATCTTTATGTCAGGGTTTTTCAATATTGAATTTTTCAAACATCCAGAAATGACCGTAGCCTTGTTTAATTGACCTATTACTTTATACGGCAGATCCGTTTGCCCACAGAAGTCCATTTCCAGATATATAAATTTTTCCACCTATTCTACTGAAACGCCCCCCACAGACACGCAACATCCCACTTGAGCTCGAGAGAATACATACTCTTGGTCTTTGCTACTGATATAATCATTTTATATATTTGACTAGCAAGATGGAATGCGTTCAAAAGGATTTTCTTGGTCTCAGCAAATGATATTTGGCGGTACGTGGTATTAAGTAACCTCATTGATAGCCCATACCTCTTAGAGTGTTATGGCCTCAATGCACCGGATAGGTATGCTCGCGCTAGAAGACACGATCTGTTGTGCATACCGCATAGCAGGACAAATGTCTTGGCGCAGCATACAATGACTCGGGGTATGGTGCTCTTGAATGAGGTGTTAGTCGATGTGGACATTTTCCAAATAACCTATACGTCCTTTACGGAACCTATAGGTACATACCACAACTGCTAATGTTGTTTTATTTTATTTTAATTGTTTTATTTTAACATGTATTTTATATGTATGTAAAATGTAAGTAAAATTTATGTAAAATGTGTACAGTAATAGGGTCCTAAAAACCTGTTGTATACAAAAAAAAAAAATTACTATTATTATTTTGTTGAAAAGCTCTTTACAGTATTACAGCGCGAGCCAAAAATAATTGCAAAAGCGCGAGACATGTGATACGTAGCTAATTTATCGCCATTTTTTTGTCACGTGAATTATACACCAGACTAAAGAAAGTGTGAGAATCACATCGCTGGTTATCGAACCCGGAATCTTCGGTATGGCACTCATAGCTATCGCCACTATGCCGTTACGAATATACAATCAGCATTTAATTTTCCTGTAGTTAAATGTCATAGTAGTAAGTTGAATATTTATTAAAGAAATTCAAACGTACATTCAAGAAACTTCATTTATTTGCGAGTAAAATTGTTTTCTAAGTAAAATGCTTTTTCTTCTTACATAGAGCATTGAGTTAATGGCGAGCACTTGCACATAATCTATTTACTTCAAACGAAAGAATGCAGTGACTACTAACCCGATTCCAGCATCCTTTTACTTCTCCATTTTCTTCCTCGTTTCTTTCTGCTTCATTTTCCCTCGCTAATCGCCGACTTGAAGCTGAAAACCCGTTTTTTCTCGGATCTTCCTATAACTCCATTGGGGAGAGTAAAAATATCATTTGTAGATAGACTCAAATTGAATAGCGTTTTATGCTTAAACCTGAAAAAGCTCTATACGTGAACTTTGACATTATCGCATTATGACTTTTTGTGAGAATGAAATAGGCTTTGTCAGTTTTCGGTGAAAAACGTACATTTTAAGGAAACCTCATTTACATGAAATATGAAATGAGAATGTATAATGTATCTCGCGCCTTGTAATGGCGATATGTTATGAAAATAATAAAAAGCCAAAAAAAATTTCTTGATTTAAAAAATTAATCTTATTTTGTTTTTAATTATTTTCCATTTATATTATTATTATTTTGTTGAATCGCTTTTTACATCATGATAGCATGAGCAAATCGAAAAAAGGGTATTAAAGCTATTATAGTGATTCTCGTGACATGTGATAGGTAGCCAATCTATCGCCATTTTTATTGTCACATGAATTCTACACCAGACCAATGACAGTGTGACAATCGAACCAGGAACCTTCGGTACGGATGTCAGAGCTCTTACCACTCTGCCACAAAGGTCGACATCATATACAGATTTATCATATATTCGTCTAAGAGATCTTATTTCTACTGCATTAATTTTACTTTCATCCTTCTTTTGATAGGTTCATACTTCAAATATTTTGAATGCATATCTTCATCTTCTTCAAGTGCCCTGTCGGGTCCTTCTAACGTTGGTGATCATCTCGGCAAACCTATCCCTGTCCTGCGCCGCTCGGAACAGCTACTCCACACTTCGGATGCCGGTCTACTCCCTCACGTTTCGCAGCCAGGACATTTGTCTCCTTCCGGGCCCTCGGCGTCCCTCAATTTTCCCCTCCAATATCAGTTGGACTTTTCTTACTTTTCCCCACGCAGTATATGACCCAGATGTGATATCTTTCGAACCTTGATAGTTGATAATAGTTCCCTGTCAACTCTAGCTCGCCTCAGGACTTCAGTATTGGTAACCATGTCTGTCCAGCGATGAAGCCACATTTCAAATGCTTCCAGTCTGTTCATTGAGTTAACTTCAAGGTCCAAGTGCATATGATAAATGTTATTCACTAAAACATTCAAGAAAATTTGATGAAATGTAGAACACAACAACTTTCAATTTTTAAATGTTTGAAGCCGAACAAAATGGCTGAATCGAAGTGGCAGATAAATCCCTTACTGTGTCAAATAAATCATACAAACGTGTCACACAAAACATTGATTCTTTTGCGGACTTGTTAGGGAAAAAAAATCACCAGGCCAATGAATCTTTCGAAGGTTTTAAAAAATACACTCATAAATCAATCTGTTGGTTAACGCAGAAATATTAATATAAATCAGTCTATTGATTAACGGACTTCCACTAGGACAGGTGACGTATGACCATTTTTTTCAGAATATATGTATTGAAAAATGTGGCCATCATAACTCATCATGTGTATTTCCAACGATATGAGCGTTTCATGTCCTACATATGCGTTGTTTAAAACAAGTTCATTTTGTTAATGGGTAATTACGTAACTACGTGTTTACGTTTTGAAACAATATCATTCCATGCTCTGGCATTTTTATTGCTGTAATAAAGCGTTTTTTTCTGTAAGTTAAATGTATTGGAAATCAATTGATACATTTATTATCATACAATTGTAATAAAAAAATAATAATAAACGTGCTTTGTGATATACTGTGTATAAATATACGAAACGAGTCTGAAGACTTACACAGTTAAAATAATAGATATATTTTTTTTTCATTTTTATTATCTTTCATGTTTTTAAAAGGGTTACACCACCTTGGATATTTTTAAATATTAAAATGTGTATAATATTAAGAAACTATGTAATTTTAAGGTAGTTTGTAAGTTGATGTGGGTTGATGCCTAGAGACGGCGATGAGGTCCGCCACCCATCACTTTGCCTTTCCCGCGGGGGCGAACAGAGGAGAGTAGAGTGTCGCATCGGTACTTGGAACAAAAGAGGAGGTATGAAAAGGAAGTTAAATGAAATGTGCGATGAATTTGAGAATAAATGTTTAGATATTCTGTGTGTGACTGAATGCATGGTTAAAAAGTGTGGATCCAGAGAGCATGGCGATAAGGTCGTCTTGTGGTCGGGGGTACCACAAGAAAAAAGAGGAGGTCAGGGTGTGGCAGCAATGTGGTCTTAGGGATAGAACGCTTGGCTTCTGATCCAGGGGACATGGGTTCAAACCTGGACACGACCAGATTCCTTCTTCATAATAATGAGCTATTTTCTGCTCACATTGAAGATTGTAAAATAAATTGTAATATCATTGATGTAAATCCTTGATATTAAGTCTTTAAAAAAAAAATGTTAGCTCCTAGGATGATAGAATGCATGAAAGGATACGAATGTGTGAATCTTAAACTAATGTGGATCATGATCATGTCATTCCCATAAAATATAACAAAACTTCTAGAAAACTGACGTTTTTATACGTATTAATTTTAATATGGAGTTTTACATCATTGTTCAAGAAACAATATATAATAAGATTGAACAGCAAGGGTATGTACATGTAAAACAAAATGCTGTATTAACACATGTTATTAATGAATTCAGCATATATAATATTTTAACGATTTAATTCGAGAGCTTAGAGCGGTCAAATTAATGAAATATCGCTTTTCTGCTGGATTCGTCGAAATTATTATATTGAAAATAACAATCGTTTCTGTGACAGACACACGAGTTGAGCAATTAAACAGGAGAATAAACTTTCAAACGTTGTCATAAAATCTAATGTAACATTTAAAAGTTAAAACTATCTGGCGATTAAAAGTTAGTTTAAAACGATTAGTCAAAGCAACCATTAATAGTTCGTTATCCTTTTTATCTTTCTCATCAATGATAACATATTATATTGGACAGTTATGGAGGGGGCCACGTCACTACGGGATGCAGCGTCAAAAAGAAGATGATGAAGAAGAAGGAATGAATAAGGACCGTCTAAAACATGTCTGCAATAAAAAAAATAAAGCATAATAATACAAAGCTTTTTCAAATTTTTAATTGTATCTCAATAGAGACGAAGACGCAAACTGGAAACTGAATATGGATGATCAAGGTGTTTACAGGACTTATGACCTGTCATTGGTTGGGTTAAGCGCACGCTTTATGTAATTACAACATTCCCCATTCCACCATTGTTATTATGATCATGCATGATCCATTTTTGGAAGTTGTATATATACTCCAAATCCATACCTATCTTCACGTGTCAGTTCCAGTCAGCCATCTATGTAGATTTGATTGTACTTATCAATTTTAAGATTAATCTATACAATCCACCCACTAACGCCATCTAAGGAGAATGATTGTTTAGCATTTAGCAAACTACTTTTTATTAACACAATGCGAAGAGGCTACCGCCTCCTAGCGCACTGTTTAAGAAGTCGCCTGGAGTATCACTCCTATCTTATACGCCAAAGAATTGACCAGAATAATTACAAAGCTTTTTTCTATTTATTCAAAGATAACATTTTGAAGTTCTTGCTAGAGTTCGATTTTTTAAGGAGTGAAGTGCATATTTATATTTATTAAAAAGAATGGTGGATACGTGGAATATAAATGAAATAAACACGAAAGTCCGGATCGTCCTGCTAAAAAACCACCATCACAATCTAAAAGAACATTATAAATCTTTATGACATCTGTCAAAACTGATCATATTTGCATGCAATTTTATAATATTTTAAATATATTAATAGTATTATTTGAAATATGTATCACTGAGGAAGGACCGGGTTGTCCAAAACATGTCTGACATTTAATTATTTTTTCATTTTTTTAAAGTTAGTGTTGTAAACAAAGTATATAAAAAAGAAAAAGACAAATAAAACATTATGTTATGTGTTATATTATTTTAATTTAATTATTTTATGTCATATCTTTGAATTTTATATAATTTGTTTTAGATTTATTTTGTAGATGTTGGACGAGTGAAGTATGCGCGAGAGATGCCTATAGGTGTCGATGAGGTTCGCAAACCATCACACCGCGTCTCCCGCGGGGACGAAAAGAGACGGATGGAGTGCCGCATCGGTTAAAGTGTGGCAGCCCATTGTTTCTGACTACCCTTTCGGGGAGACAGCGTGATGTTAGTTTTTTTGATTGTTAGTTTTCAATGATGAAGGCGAATATAGAATAATGTAAAAGTTTAATTTTTTAAATAACTACTTCAACTTTTGTCTTTATTTCTGACTAGTTTGTCGAAACCAGTGAGCCTGGAAAAACCGTTCGGCGTCGAAATAAAGACAAATTGGAACTAGTTTTTGAATAAAACATCGTTTTTATTTTCGAACAATGATGCAAGACTCTCTATAAAATAATTAACAAATGAAAACGCCTGTCTTCTAGGTTATTTGAAAATCATTTGATAATGCCTTGAAAGGGCGAAACAAGTCATTCCATCTTAAATATATTAAGACAGACGTTTTCATTCATATTATTTATAGTTTTTTTCTCATTATTAATCCAAATATAATATATATGTAAAAAGTGTATTAATATGTCATAATATTACAATACATAAATGAGATTTTATTTGAAGTAACATAATTATTAGGCGTTATGCATATCTTAGAAACTATTAAATTTTTCTTCTACGAAGTCACTTTACAGAAAAGAAAGATACTCCAAAAAGCTAATGTAGGAAAACGGATCCATCAGGCCGTTGAAAGGGAGTTAAAAGAGAATACTTCTTTCAGAAAACGTTCAAAAATACGGTTTTGTATGGAAATTCTGGCCCATTGAACAGGATTGGCGGCAAAGGGAGTGGAAGATTTGAACTTGGAATCATTCCACTCAATAGAATCGCCCAGTGCGGCCCTGGGGCCTAGGGTGATTGTTATTTGCTGATAGCCCTAGGCGGGTCTGGAATTAACATGCGAGAGGGTGGCTTTCAATCGGAATCGAACGCGTGGTTGATTCAACTTAATTGAATCACTGCCAATAATGCAAGTACATGAATTTGACGGGTATTTCTTTGTATATGTATTTATTGACCCTTCCTGTTGAAGTATGAACTGTGTTTTGTAAAATATTTTATCTTGGTGGAATAGGACACTGACACAAGCTTGACGGGATTCAATAAGTTAATAAATTATTTAATTCATATTTAAAAGAAAATGGGTTAGCGTTTTTAAGATAATCTAATAATTTTACTGAAATCCCTTGACGTTTGTTCATTTTAAATTTAAAAAAATTAGCTAAAAAATTAAAAACACTCTTATAATATTTCTTTATTACGCACTTTTTGAGAAAGCCGTTTCGCCAACAACAAACAACAGTTGTTTGTAACTTCTGATGATGTCAACATCGATCGGCGATACAGCTGTCGCGGCATTCTCAAATAGTTTATAATAAATTAATGTGATAATATAACAGTGTTGTAAATTTAACAGTAAATTATGTTGAAGTATCATAGTGGTTCGGCCAAAACAAAAGGCTGTTTAAATAACAAATTTAATAAAACAATGTTTTTTATAACAGGTTACTGTAGAATGAAAATACATCGTTTTAATGAATTATTAATTTAAAATATGCTTTTTTTATAATAACTTGCACTTTTGTCTTTCTGGTCGGTTGATGCCAGCGAGCCTGGCGAAACCGATCGCTCTTAAAATTAAGACAAACCGAGGAAAACATGGCATGACCAAATTAATAAAATTTTAAAGGTTGGTCATGTTAGAAGTCGGAGAAATCGACGTGCGTGTATGACTCGTTGTATGAATGTGGAGGAATCTAGAGAGGTTTGCCAGGATAGAGTAGTGTGGCGATCCATTCACTCTTTCTACCCCTGCGGGGAAACGGCGTGATGGTTTGTTTGTTTGTTTGTTTAAAAATTAAACATGTTAATATTCCGGGACACGAAAGTGAAGGGCTTGTCTTGAATGTGATCAGTTTTGGCAGATTTGAGAGATGTTATAATATTATTTTATCAAATCTGTCAAAATTGACGGCATTCATGATAAATTTTGTTACAATATTTATTTATTATAATTATTATTATTATAATTATTTTGTTGAATCGCTCTTTACATCATGACAGCATTAGCCAAATCGATGTAAAGGATATTACATATATCTATCATAGTGTTTCTCGTGACATGTGGTAGGTAGCTAATCTGTCGCCATGTTATTGTCACGTAAATTCTACACCAGGTCAAAGACAGTGTGACAATCACACTGCCCTCACCGGGAATCAAACTCGGAACCTTCGGGGTGGCAGTCAATGCACTTACCACTCGGCCACGATCGTCGTCAACGTTTTGTTCATATATCATATCTAGAACGTTTAATACATATATCATAATATTTTTACTACACTGATGAAGGGCTTCTGTTTAAATAAAAATTTTATTTGTATTATATTTAAATAAATAAAAAAGTGATCAACATTTAATTTTTATTTTGGACTAGATTTCACTGTTTAAACATTCGATCAACACTCCACGCAGGTGACAACAAAATGCATATGCTTTAAGAAATTGCATATGTCATTTTAAAAGAATATTTTTATTATTTTGTTGAATCGCTCCTTTCACCATTACAGCGCGACCCAAAACTATGAAAATGGTAAAGCTTCATATCGATTCTTGTGACATGTGTTGGGTAGCTAATCTATCGCAATTTTAGTGTCACGTGAACTATTCTTCAAATCAAATTAAATCAAATCAGAAAATTATATACATACGTATGTATTCGTAGTGGATACACAGGCTTAAGGGTTAAACGAACATTTTTGCAACAAATCAAATAAATTATTTTGATATATACGTGCGTAAAAGTTTAAATGGCAAAGTGCCACATGTGTTATGTGTACCTAGTTACACATATTACCTAACTCAGGAGGGCGTAGGTAGAGGGGGCTAACACAATTATTAGTCGAAATGATTTATAGAGAGAGACCTTGTTTTTGTAATCCGGGCGATTCGTCGAGAGGAGTGCTCAAAATGTCTTAAAAAAACTATGGTTTAAATAAAACTAAATTTGAATTTCATCAAGAATATAAAGAATATTTTTTGATAAATAATTAAAAACTTAGTGACAGCAAAGAGACAGCAGCCAAGGAGGTGGGTTTAGAGATAAACGAAGAAAAGACACAAATAATGAAACAAACCAGGAATGCAACCCATAACTCGAGGCGAACCATCAGATTCAAGGACAGATACAACTTTAAGATGGTGGAGGACTTCACTTACCTGGGTTCGTCTATAACAAAAGAAAACGAAGATCACAAGGAAATCGAAAGAAGAATCACAATTGGTAACAAAACATTCTTCTCTCTACTACCAGCGCTCAAATCAAGAAACGTACACTGGAAAACCAAAATCACCCTGTATAAAACAATCATCCGAACAGTAGTGACCTATGGGTGTGAGGCGTGGACAATGACAGCGAAATCTGCAGAGCGACTGGATACTTTTGAGAGAAGGGTGCTGCGCAGAATTCTGGGGCCTGTGAATGACGGTGAAGGCTGGAGAGTGCGGCATAATGACGAGCTGTACAATATTTACAAAGCTTCCAGTCTCTCCACACAGGTCAGACTGAATAGACTGAGATGGGCCGGTCACGTGCAGAGGATGCCGTCATCGCGAACCCCAAAAAGATTGCTGGAGTGGCACCCAGGTGGTAGAAGACCAATTGGACGACCAAGGCTGCGATGGGAGGATGAAGTTGGGAGAGATGGAACAAGATTGTTAAGAGTGTCAGATTGGAGGGTCGAAGCGGAGGACAGGAGGAGTTGGAGGCGAAGAATACTGGAGGCTAAGGCTCGATATGGGCTGTAGGGCCATCGAAGAAGAATTAAAAACTAACTAACTAACTAACCATCACGCCGTCTCCCCGAAGGGGTAGGCAGAAAGAATGGACTGCTACACTTTACATTTCCTGATATGTTTCTCTCGCTTCCTCAACATTCATACATCGCGTCATGGCCGACATTCAATATTTGATTTATTTGATCGTGCCACGTTTTCCTCGGTCTTCCTCTATTTCTGGTTCCATTTACATCGTTGACATATATGTTTTTACCATTTTTTCTTCATTCATTCTTTCCATATGTCCAAACCATCTTAATGATCCTTTCATTATTTTGTTCATAACACCATCATTCGCACCGCATTCGCTTTTTATATTTTAATTCGACATTCTATCATACACCGAGTATCAACACATTTGTCTAAGAGATCTCATTTCTACTACATTTAATCTACTTTCATCCTTCTTTGCCAGTTCCATGCTTCGCTTCTATACATAAGGGTGGGTAGAAGAACACCGTTGTGCATTGCCATTCTAGCTTTTTTGGATTTCTGCCATTAATCATATGCATTCAAAATATTTGATAAATAAATAACATTATAAAATTAATTCTATAGCGATGCAATCATACCGGTGTTTTTGTGCCGACCCTTATGTATTCAATTTTTCGTCATATGTTTTAGTGAATAATATTTATCATATGCATTCAAAATATTTGAAGCATGGAACTGTCAAAAGAAGGATATAATTATAATTAATGCAGTAGAAATGAGATCTCTAAGACGATTGTGTGATAAATCTGTATATGTTAGAGTGTCAAATGCAAGTATAAGAACTGATTGCGGCGCGAATGAAAATGTTATGAACAAAATAATGAAAGAGTCGTTAAGATTGTTTGGACACATGGAAAGAATGAGTGAAGACAGAATGGTGAAGAAGCTATATGTAAACGACGTGAACGGAGCTAGGAATAGAGGAAGACTGAGGAAAACGTAACACGAACAAATCAATCAAATATTAAATGTCGGTCACATGAGGAGTCGGAGAAATTGACTTGCGTGCATGACAAGATGTATGAATGTAGGGGAACGACAGAAGTATGTCAGGACAGAACAGTTTACAGTACAGCTACGAAGAGATGGGTATCTAATAACCCATTTCTTTAGATTAATCAAGGAAAATTTTGAGAACTCGGCCGTGCTGGAGGATGTTCGTCTTTTTGTCCCCGATAGATATCTCCGACAGTGACAGCACAGATTGTTTAACCTAAAAAAAAAAAAAAAAAACCTACCGGCCGCCAGAACCAATCTGCCTCTGGTGACACCGCTGGAAAGAGCAATTAGTCTGCTGAACGCGGTCTCCTCGGAGATCGACGTCATTCATATTAGTGAAAGTATGTTCAGGGTACAAATACTTTCGACTTTAGAAAGTGTATTTTCTTCCTAATGTCGAACCATATCTAATGCGTTCCCGGTATTATATTGAATGTTTATAATATTTTACCTGTACTCAATAGATGCTCTAAACATTAATACTGTTTGTAATGTCTTTTGAGTAAATTAAATGATTTGATTTGATTTGATTTTCGTCGAAATGTTGCTCCGACCATTTATTTTAAGAAAACGTTCGTTCAGATGAAAAATATCGATATTACAAACAGCTAATTACAAGAGTCGTAAATCCAGCACATTGTCGTGCTTTGGGCATAGTTAGTGTGATAAGCAGAAATATTCGTACAGGGTTTAATGACCAAAGTATTATCTCCTCAATTTTCTGGAATGAATAGTTCTATAATGTGAATATTTTGTGTGTGAAGACATTGTGAATAATGTGAAGGAATTTTCTTGATTTATTCGAAATTTGGTTTTGGTTCCAAGATTTTATTGATCAATCCTCGTACGTACCCTCGTACATACAGGGGCGGTTAGCCCGGGCGGGCGTTCGGCAGGGTGGGTCTTGGGACGGGCGCTTTTTGTTATCACTGCAAGAAGCGGTTAGCCTACTGCTTTAAATTCAGATAACGGTGAATTGTAGAATGTTAATTCCGAACTAAATGGATTAGGTTGTATTAAAACGGAGTTTGTATACAAAGCATAGAGGAATTATTAAACTTTGATATTATTTAGTAAAAAATCATAAGATTCTTAATTCAAAATTTTGAAATCACAGCAGTTCTTTCTTATCTCTTCTCATTTCTTGATACTTCGAAAAAGTATTTCTTACAGACATATCGCACGCTTAATAGAACACTGGCTTAACTAAAAAAAGTAAGTTTTGCTCAATCTGACATGAGTCGGTGTTTTAACAAAAACAGTCGAAAAACACGTACGAATGGATAGCGTTAACATTGTGAATGATTATCGTACTACGAATGGATAGCGTTAACATTGTGAAAAATAGATGGATAGCGTTAACACAAGCCCCTGTCTAATGTTAACTCAATTATGACCTAAACCATAATCGGTCAGTTTACTATTAAGCGTGCGATATGAGACTTTGTTATTCGTTTTAAAATTTGTGTTTAATGGACAACATGGTGCACTCTTTTTTATTACGCTTAATTGGAATAGATTTAAGCTAAAAATAAATAGATACACATTATTCTTCTTCTTTCGGTGCCGTGTCAGGTCTCCCCAACGTTGGAGATCACTGCAGAAAAGGAATTTCTGTTCTACGCTACTTAAAACAGGTTATGAACTCTTGTAATTAATTACTTTACACCTTCATTGAGAATTAATTCAAAGATTATTCTTTAAGTTTTTGTTTATTTATTTTTAATCCACATACTACCTTTTGTACGAAAACGAAACATGGAACTGGCAAAAAAGGATTAAAGTAGAATAAATGCAGTTATAATGAGATCTCTTAGGTGATGTGTGGAAAATCAGTGAATGATAGAGTGTCCAATGAAAATATAAGAAGTGAATGCGATGCGAATGATAGTGTTATGCACAAAATAATGAAAGGATCATTAAGATAGGTTGGACACTTTAGATCATTAAGATGATTTGGACACTTTGGATCATTAAGATGGTCTGAATTTTGTCCGTTGTCTGAATTTATTATTTTCGCAGTCTGTCTGACGCCATCGCTATCGAAATAAAGACAAAACTGGAAGTAGTTACAAAACATCGTTTTATTAAATATTTAATTAAAATTTATAAAAACTTAACAAAAAGTCAATCTGATTCACTGATTGACCTTGTGTTTAGTTTTAATCAAAGCAAAAGCAGATACTGTCAAAACCAAACATCTCTTAAGAGTAGCAGAAATAAGAACGTTGTGACCTATTATGGGGAGAATCCTTAGAGATAGGAAACCCAATGAAGAAATTCGCAAATCCTGCAAAATTGAAAACATAGTGAGAGAGAAGACGATTCTGGAGGGACCACATCGAGAGTATGGATCTAGCAAGAATTCCTAATATCGTGAAGTATTAAGAAACGAATTCATTCGCCAACAAACCAAGGTGACTGAAGTGGCTCTGCGGATGGGCGGGCTGAAGTGGCGATGGGCTGGACATACCTGTCGGAGAACCAACGGCTGATGGGGGAGACGGGTTCTGGATTGGATACCGCGTACAGGATTCCGTAGAGTAGGACGTCTCCCTGCCCGATGGCTTGATGATCTGAAGAGGATTGCTGGACATAGATGGATGGGAGCGTCAATTGACAGGGGGCGGTGGCGGGCTTTGGGAGAGGTCTACATTCAGCAGTGGATGGCAGACGGCTGATGATGATGATGATGATGATGTGATGCAAGATACTCCAGAGGGCCGTCAACCACCAGGACGACCACCAAAGAGATGGAGAGAAGGCTGGTTGTCTTCATCACAGGAAGAATGTTGATATCCTGCATAAACAGATCGTAATATCTACAATCATGAGAAGAAGTATAAGTAGGTACTTGATTGGGTATATACGGAATTGTTTTTTTCGGTATTTGTCGAGTGTATAGATCATTTAACCAATAACATTGTTTTTTTTATTTCATAGATAGATGTAACAATATTTAAAGTATTCGTGTATCCAACTTTAGTATAATTTGAAAAGATAATGAGTATCTTGATGCTGACAAGTAATTTGTAGTATATTAACGGAATGCATGTACAAAAAACGTTTAAAAAAATATTTTTCCAGAACGTTAAATGTAACGTCACACAAATAGGTTCTTCTTTTAAAAGCTGACTCATTTTAATGGAATTTCTCTTTATTTATTCAGCGAACACACGAGAACGCAGAAATTTCGTATTCTATAGCGACAGTTGAATTCTCCTGTCAACAAATACAATGCTTTTTGAAAAAAAATCTTCTCTTTAACACTGTCAAGACGGAGCAAAGAAATTAAAAAAGTTATTTTACATTAATCTTCTGTGAAAATGAAAAAAAAAACTTTTTTTTGTTAAAATGAAAAAAAACGATGTTTTTTTTAAAAATAAAATTGAACGAAAATTTTTCATTTAGTGTAAACAACTTTATTGAGTTAGAAGCGCCAATCAATTAAGTTTGTGTGTAGCTCTGAGGAAGCTCGCTACAGAGTGAAACCGGTAGGCGCTACTGAGTCAATAAAATGGTTTACGAGTAAACTAAGTGAAAAGTGTCATATCAAAGTTCTATTTTTATTAACTATTGTTACCCCTTATTGTCTTTATTTCGAAAGCGACCGGTTTCGCCCAGCTAGCTGGCATTCGCACATTGGTGACACTGTTATATTACATACATATTGGGGGGAGCAAACAAGGTTCTATACAAAAATAAAATAAAATATTTTGTTTATCTAAGTTTTGAATATTTTAAATTTGTAACAGTTAAGAGAAAATAATTTTACCTAGCAATTTATTATACAATAAATATTTTTTTTGTTTTCGAGGGTTAACAAGGATTTAATACAAAAACAGTAAATCGATCAAAACGATTATTGAACCTTTAAACCACAAGAATTAATAAGTACGTAAATTTTTACGGTTGGTAGCAAAATTGAAGACCTGACATTTTACGAATTGTTGCAATCTCCATCTTATCGGTCATGTGTAGAACTACCCTGAAGATGCAGACTGAAACGATCTCTATATCGATGAAGATATACGTATATATCCAAAATAATAATAAAATACAATAAAAATTTAAGCAAATAATAGATTAACAAACATTTATGAGCATTGAAATCCCTTAGCAAGGCAAAAAATTGTCCTTCGCCCAAAATATAATAAAACTTCTAGAAAACAGACGCTTTTGTTAGTATAGTTTAATAATATTGACTTTTTCAGGTTATATTGATACAATACATAGATTTTGTTACATTGTCACATTATGAAACACCCTAACATATAAAAATATGTAAATATTCAAAGAATTGCATAAGAAATAACATTAAAAAAACACTTACCACACTTTTCCTTATAAAAAACTACTAACAATCTCAAAACAACAACGGGAAGACGCACTTTTACCGTTTGACAAGGCACAGTTCAAAACTGGTAGTTTTGTTTCTTACCAACAGTTGTCTCTGCCTACCTCTTTTGTCATAGTTTCTTGGGATTAAAGTTTTTTGACTGGACACACAGAGCAATTCTTATTATATTTTGTTTTATTAACCAACGGTCATTTACTGGGGGGCGGTCAAATACTGGTGCTTCGACCCTATAACGAGTATGATAATGCCCAGAATGTTTTACGATGAGAATATTGCGAGCAATAATATATTTGAAATTAAAATATCAAACATTTAATAACCTTTCATATCTAATCGAATAATTAAATGCACACAGATTTTAGGTAATGTAATACAGTGACAGTAATATACCATTAAACAAATATAGCGGTCATTTGACTCCCCCGTCTTTAGAGTGTTAAGGAATGTTTTCGAGGATCCCTCGTAAATCCTATTCCAAAAATAACAATTCACAGCGCGACGTAGTAATCTTTACCAAAATATTCTGTCTTGCAATAAACTTCGGATTTAGATTCGCGCATTAAAATCGGGTCACGATTGGTTCGTGTCGGGTTCACTGTGAAAATGGGGCGATTTCGCGAAAATGGGGGTGAAATTTCCTTCTTCGGAGATCACGTGCGACTTCGCCCGAACAAGAACCGGTTTTAAAAATCCGTTGTGTAACCTTCTCATTATTATGGTAATTTACAGCGAGTGAGAGTGAATTTTAACGAGAAATGAGAAAAATGTAGCTAGGGGAGTGTATCAAATTCGACTTACATACTTAATATTTCCCTGGAGGCTGAAAGTGGAAGAAAATGGCTACTTAGCCTTACTTGTATTCCTGTTTAGTTTCAGTATACTACTATCACGCATGATAGAGGTAGAAGAAGACAATTATTTCTCCTTTTTCAAACGTAATTGGTAATCTTAGTTTAAAAAAAAGTGCGTTTAGCTCTGACATGCGGCTGGAGTTTAGTTCTTAAGGAGTTAACTCTAAAAAATTAGTTTTTGAACAACAATTTACCGATAATTTAATGAATAAAATAATAATACACTATTAGTAATTTATAATGAATGTTAATAAGTCCAAGGTAATGATTTTTGAAAAGGAAGAAACCATGACAGTCTGCAACATTAGCGTGAATGGTGAAAATTTGGAGCAAGTAGTTTTTAGGTAGTATGTTTACAGGAGATGGGCGAGTGGATAAGGATATTGAAAGAAGTGTTGGGGCAGGCAACAAACTAAATGGTGCACTTAGAGTTGTCATCGCAAACAAAAACCTATCCAAAAAAGCTAGATTGGCAGTGCACAATGGTGTTCTTCTACCGACCCTTATGTATGGAATCGAAGCATGGAATCGAGAATGGACCGCCACACTTTTATATCCTGGCAAACCTTTCTAGCTTCCTCCACATTCATACGAGTCATACACGCACGTCGATTCCTACGACTTCTAACATGACTAACCTTTAAAATTTGATTAATAATTAATTAACAAACTAACTAACTAACTAACCATCACGCTGTCTCCCCGAAGGGGTAGGCAGAAAGAATGGACTGCCACACTTTTCTTTCCTGATATATTTCTCTCGCTTCTTCAACATTCATACATCGTGTCATGCACGCGCGTCGATTTCTCTGACTCCTCACATGGCCGATATTCAATATTTGATTTATTTGATCGTGCCACGTTTTCCTCGGTCCATTTTCGGTTCCATTTACATCATTAACATATATTTTTTTACCATTCTTTCTTAATTTATTTTTTTCATATGTCCAAACCATCTTAATGATCCTTTCATTATTTTGTTCATGACACCATCATTCGCACCGCATTCACTTCTTATATTTTCATTCGACACTCTATCATACACAGAGTATCCACACATTCGTCTAAGAGATCTCATTTCTACTGCATTTATTCTACTTTCATCCTTCTTTTGCCAGTTCCATGCTTCGCTTCCATACATAAGGGTCCATAATTAATTAACATAATTTAATTGTTATAAAATTATCATGTCACCAGTGTGCTATTAAGCATTTATTTACAATGCCTATAAAACAATTTATTCGATTGAAAATCAGTTTTCAATGACTTACACTTCAAAAAACCTGATACCTTACCACAATTTCGCCCGTGGAGCGAAGCCATTTCGGCCCGGACCGTGCATCCAAAAGTGCTCAATCAATCAGTGTTCAATAGGCCATCCATCATTCGAGGGCCCTAGGACTTGCCAAAAGGATTTTACGGTCTTTCTAGTGGCATTTGACTGGGGCGAAAACTAAAAAGTCCTCAAAAACGGAGTCGGACGTGTTCCACACGTTTTCCGCTCGACTGAGATTTTCCGTGACAGAATGAAATGTGTCATTAGTTGGGAAAATTATTTTAAGTTGTATTTTTTTTATCATAATACACGATTGCTCGGTAAAATTCATTAAGAGTTATCATAGAGATGAAGTATTTTAAGAATTTGTTTTTTTGTATACAAATACTTTTAGACAAATACTGGATTTTTACCCATTGCGGGTTAATCATTTTTTAAGGATTAATTGTCATAAGAAGGGCGGAACGGGGAATGTTGTTTAACATGAAGCGATCGCTCAACTCAACCAATGACAGGTCATAAGTCCTGTAAACGCCTCGACTATCATATTCTGTTTCCAAATAATTTACATCCCGTCTCTATTGACATACAATTAATCCATAAAGACGTATTTTACTACAAACAACATCTTCTTCTTCTCTCAGTATATCTGAAACAAGTCTATAAAGAAAACGTTATTAATAATTTAAAATTAACAACAGTTTGTTTATGATTATGCACAAAACATCGTGTATAAAGAAGTTTTAGAAAATTAATGAAGTCTTTAAACATTAATGAACCCAAAAAACTTTAAGCCTATCTTGCTCCATTCGATATTTCTAAAATGAAGAATTGGTTTTACATTCGTGAATATTTTACAGATTACAACTAGTTTAAATTTAATATTTACGTTCTTCGATATGACCGGTAAAAGCTCATTATCATAAAAAATTAATCTAATCTAAATCTAATGTCCAGGGTTGAACCCAAGTTCTCTGGTTCAAGAACCAAGCATTACATCCCCTATAACACCACCCAATTAAACTCAAAAAAATTATAAACTAACTAACTAACTTAGCATCACGCGTCTCTGGATGGACTGTCATAATTTTTGTTCCTGACATATTTCTCTCGATTCCTCAACATACATCGTACCATGCACGCGCGTCGATTTCTCTGACTCCTCACGTGGCCGACATTCAATATTTGATTTATTTGATCATGCCACGTTAACCTCGGTCTTCCTCTTTTTCTAGTTCAATTTACATAGTTAACATTTAATATTTTTACCATTCTTTCTTTATTAATTCTTTCCATACGTCCAAAAAAATTATGGCAAAAATATTTTAAGCATTAAATCATGGCATTTACATACAATGTGAGTTTACATACTGAAATTCTGAATTGAGATTGAAATTAAGTAATGTTCAAAAGTTCTTATTTCACTCAATTTGAAAATCGAATGTATATCAAACTAATCAGAAAGGATGTTACGCATCTCCTGGACTGACATGGTCAGCAACACAAACGTTCTCCATAGAGCCAGAGTTAACAGAGAGTTGCTGAACAACATCAAAGTCCGTAAGGTGTTCTTCTTGGGCCATGTGGGGCGAAAAGTACGCACTATTACATCTGATCTTGTAGGGTAAGATTGAGAACATCCGAGAGTGGACAGGTAAGATTGATAACATCCGAGAGTGGACAGAGCTGAGGACCGTGGAGGAGCTGTTCCGAGCTGCCCAGGACAGGGAGGCCTACTCAAGGGTGATAGTCAACGTTGGGGAGACCTGACAGGACACGGAAAGAAGAAGATATCAAACCAAAATAAAACAAAGTTATCAAAAATACGTTTTTTTTTCTCTTCAATAGCTGCATTCCGTGAACATGAAAACTTAGTATGAAACGAAACCATTTTACGCTATTATTCAGTACATTACACGCGAAGAAAGTGAGGTGAACTTCTTCCATTTATATTTATAGCACTTACATAGTTAATGCTAAATAATGTGAGCAAGTTTCTCAGCCCTAAGCCCTTAAACAGTAAAGTAAGGAGATAAAAGGTAGAAGAGGATTTTCTTTAGTTTCTAAATAAAGCTTTCAGCTAACGCTTTGTTTTGGAACGAGAATCGGCGTGATACCTGTCCATGTTGTATTTTTATGTCAATAAAAATAAACAAAACCATCAAATACACGTTTAATATGAATATATTTTTATTCACCCTTCATTTTCAAACCGAAAAAAACCCCACTAATATTTATAAAGATGTTTCTTCTAGATTCACCTTCACTTTGTGTTGTGGATTCATATTTGAATAAATATTTGAATAATTCGTATTACAACACTTTATTTCACTTGACACAGACATGTTTAGGTTATAACATAACCTTAATCAATGTTCACAATTTTAACAATAAAATAAAACAGAGTGATTTCTTTTGTATTAAAAAGGGTGGAGTTATGTTTTAAGGTGGAGGAGACATCATTAGGATTGAGGAGAGGGGGGTATAACGGGTAGTTAATAAGTTATAAATAGTTCCGACCAGAACGACATGTCTTAAGATTAAGATTTTTCAAGAATTTTTGATTTCAGATAACATCAAGAGCCAAAATCACCCGGGCCACCCACGCGCTTTTTTTCGAGGTGCCAACTTCGATTAATAATAATAATAATAATAAACTATTTAATTTTTTCAAAAAAAAATTTGTTGTATCAAAACGATTCATTTTAATTTTCCCACAAAAAAATGCCCTCCAAAAAAAAATCGACTTAAGGTACCAGACTACTACCTTAAAGCATTGCTCCCTTTACTCAATTGATAGATAGAAAACTTTCAAATGTATTATTATATTCATTAACATTGTGTGTTATGTCTTCTAAAAATTGAAATAACTAAAGTATAACGGGGAAGATTATTAAGTTTCATGTGCTCCCTTATTATATTTGAAGAAAAACATCATTCCAATATGACGCAGACTATAAATTTTCCGCTTTTCCTCTACTTGAAAATATTGTTTTCATTATTTTTCCTCCCTCATCTTCGTTTTTCCAGCGGAATTCCTCCCTCGTACGTGACACCTATGTGAAGTTATTACCCTTGATGGATACCTATGTATAGTTTAGAAAAGGGGATGTTTGTCTTACAGTGACGGCAAAAATGATTTTGAGACGGTGAACATTTTTTTTTAAAAAGTATATAGTTTTACTAACTTGTGTTCTTCTGTTAAGTTGGCGAGATTATCATTTAAGGTTTTGAATTATTAATATGAAAGTTTTGGTCGTGTATTCAAATTGATAATGAAATAAAAAAATTCTATGTATGTGTGACGTATAAACAGAACACACGCTGCCATCATTCGTCAGAGAGCTAACGGCGAAACGATCTAACCTACAAAGTATGTGGTAGAACATGTGTCTTAAAAATTGTTCTATTCTACAGGACAGGATATCACACCCCTGATGAAGGAAATTAAGGGCGCCGAGATCTTATACTTCGAGGCCCAGTAACGACGACAATGTATCAATTCGAATTAAGAAGAATTTTTTCTTTTAAATGTATTTATTAACTAACGAACTATCTAACCATCATGCCGGTAGGCAGAAAAGATTGACCGCCACACTGTTTAATCCTGACAACTCTGATTTTTTACGTTCATACACCATGACACGCACCCTCGTCGATTGTTTCTTATTCGAACATGGCAGTCTTTGAGTAATTTGATTTATTTGGTGACGCCACGTCTTCCTTAGCCTACCTCAACTTATTTTTTAATTCAAACTAACTAACTAACTAACTAACGTCGTCTCCCCGAAAGGGTAGGCAGAAAGAATGGACTGCCACACTTTAATCGATGCGGCACTCCATCCTTCTCTTTTCGCCATCGCGAGAGACGCGGTGTGATGGGTTGCGAACCTCATCGCCACCAAAAGGCATCTCCCGCGCACACTTCGATCGTTCAACGTCTACATAATAAATCTAAAACAAATTATCTGAAATACAATGATATAAAATAAAATAACAAAGAAAAATAATTTAACACATAATGTTATTTTAGATGGTGCACTTGTCGTCAGCTGGACGATCCGGACATTTGTGTTTATTTAATTTTTATTCCACGTTATCCACTGTTTTTTTTTTTAATTTACTGTAATAAGGCACTTAAAACAATCCAACACTAGCAAGAACTTAAAAATATTACTGAAGAATTTATTCAAATTGTCATTGGAACAAATGAAAAATTTATTTTTACACCTGTCAAAATTCTTTTTATAAACGAAAAAACTTATATAGTTTTAACACCAAAACAGTAAAAACGTATTTTTGTCACAAATAACTATCATAAAGAGCAGCAATAATCAAATTGACCAAAACTATTCACATATACACGAAATATCTCCAAATTGACGGGAGCACCATTTGAACCAAACCAAATTTTCAAAATCAGAACCAAGAATCTAATTCAAACTACTTGTATGTAAATGATTAAAATTCGTTCCATAAGTTCAAATCATCTTAATGACCCTTTCTAATTTTTTTTATGTATTCAACAGGTCATTTGAACCCAATAACTGCATACAAATTATTTTTTAGCTATTATATCGATTCTCGTGACATGTGATAGGTAGCCAATCTATCGCCATTTTATTGTCACGTGAATTCTACACAAGACCCATGACAGTGTGACAATCACACTGCCATCGCCGGGAATTGAACCCGGGACCTTCGTTATGGAAGTCAGAGCTCTTTTCACTCTGCCACGAAGGACGTCGAAGAAGTTCGAACGCATTCATCCGCCTAACATTAATTTCTTACTTTGTCATCTTACTTCTTACTTCATCAGGTATTCTGTCATGCATTGTTTTTATTCATATAATTATTAGTGATATCATTTTTACGGCATTTATCGCACTTTGATCCTTCTTCTGCCAACCTAAAGCTTAACTTTAATTTTAATTTAATAATAAAAAAACGGCACTGATGAACCAATATCAATGTTCAGAATTGATAGGAACATTTACCTACTCAGACACACTTTCACTCAACTGTTGACTAAAGTAAATCTATTTTATTAGATTTTTTTAGAATCTCGTAAACTTTAGAAAATATTAAGGTCATCAAATTTCAGAGAAAGTGTGATAGTGAAGATGAAACTAAAAAAATGCTTCGCTTGTTCTAGTGATCAAAAGTTTTCTGCTTATTCTCATTTTAGATATTTGGTAGTCAGGCTGGCTTCTCTTGAGAAGTTGACTCCCAGTTTTGCCTTTGTTTCTTTGACGGTATTCCTAGAGGACGGAAGCCATGAAGAATCTGATGCACCACAACGTGTGGGATTTTGGAGGGAACCATCCTCTGCACGTGCGCATTCCAGTGCGATTTGCGTTGTCTACCCCATCTTACGATATCTTCCACCTTGCAGATCTTGCGTCTTACGACTCTGCAATCAGAGAAGTATCGTTCGCATACATGAAAATTTAAAGACTCAAATTTCTTATTTTGAATAAATAACTTACTATACGTTGTCTTAAGGAGTGGACACATATGATGACACATACACATATTTATTGTTTCTTGAACAATGAGGTGAAACTCCATATTAAATAATTAACACGACTGAAAACGTCTGTTTTCTAGATGTTTTATTATATTTTATTAGAATGACATGTTTCGCCCTTCTAAGGCATTATCAAATGTGACGAAATTTCAGCTCGTTGCTGTTTATATTCACTAGTAAATGGATCAGAATACGAGTATATGGTTATTAACGAAAATTAATGTGACATGTACATTTTTAACAAAAAAATATTTGGGTAGGTTTAGAAATATTGGAAAGTGTTTCGTGGAACTCGTTAAGAAATTTATTTCTTAGAAACACTTTATTTCGTCCTACCTCAAATAACTTATTTTTGATTTATATAATATCATTTAGCATTCCCTAACTATGAAATAATTGTCATAAAATTTCTTAACGAGTTCCAAGAAACACTTTTCAATATTTCTGGACCTACCCAAATAATTATTTGTTAAATATTTATAAAGTCACAGCAATTTTCGTTAATCACCATATTCTGCTCCATTTACTAGTGTATATAAACAGCAACTAGCTGAAATTTTGTCACATTTGATAATGCCTTAGAAGGGCGAAACATGTCATTCCCATAAAATATAATAAAACTTCTAGAAAACTGACGTTTTCGTTCGTATAAATTATGACAAATACACACTTTACTTTTTTTAACTGCAGTGTGGCGGTTCATCCTCTCTGTCAAGGGTAGACAGAGAGGATGACGTTTGCTAGTCAGTTTTTTTTATGTTTAGGAAACGTATGTTTTTCTCAAAATCATATCATCGTATAGAGTTTTACGCCATCGCTCAACATAGAGTACAATTAGAAATATACGCTTAGAATTTAACATATTACCTGCGTTAAATTAACCGTAGATTTGAAGGTTAATTTACATGCCGATGTTTACCCCTTTGGAAGGATGAGGTCACAGTATGTAAATGTTTAGTGGAAACCAGGATCAATACAAGGATCACAGGACACCGCGATCCCTGGAGCCGGAGCCAGGACGCGATAACACTTAAAGGGATCAGTTTGGAGATCACGCCTGGAATTTATAATTACTTATTATGATTACTTGCAAAATTCACATTTACATTCGTGAGATCTTCGCTTCATACACAATAATTATACGAGCCGTTGAAATATGTTTTCTGTATGAATTGTAAATTTGATTTGTTTATTTAGGGAAATTTACGATATTTTAAAATAATATATGATAATATATTTCTACGATTTTTTAAGAATTAATTATATCTCAATAGAGACGAAGATGTAATTTTTTTTGGAAACAGACTATGGTAGTCGAGGCGTTTCCAGGACTAATGACCTGTCATTGGTTGGGTTAAGCGATCATTTTATCGTCACCTGAGAGTAAGAAGGTTCCAACTGTCAAAAGTAAAAAGCTAAGAAAAATTAAGTCAAAGTTTTGTTGTTTCGGGTGTGCATCTTGGAATTAAAGGGTTCTGTCTGAAGCAGATTAAACTCTTTTACCGAGACGCGTGTAAATTTTCTGACGATAGAAGAAATAAGTTCTAAGTGTAAATGAATCCTTCTTCAGTGAATCGTGTGTTTTGAATGATCAGATGGAACTTGATTATTTTTGTAACATAAAAATGACGATACTATTACATTTTTTTTTAATTGTACGTATTGATAAGGTTAGAAAGAACCCATTTCACGGAAAAAAGCCAAATGTGAAATTTTGTTAGTTGGAACCCTCTTACTCTCAGGTGACATTATGTTAACAACATTCCCCATTCCGTCCTTCTTACGACCACCACGTCTGACAAATTTTTGGAACTTGTATATTATATGCTATTATTTTAGATGACTTCACATTTTTTAGGTCAATCTACACTAGTGCCTTCTATTAATATTATTTAGATTGACTTTCTATTAAGATAATTTAGATTGATTGAATGATTAAACCGCAATTGGTAAAATCCAGTATTTGTCTACAAGTATTTGTATACATTATAAAAAAAATAAACTAAGACACTGTTTTTTTTACTTTTCACTTTTGAGTTTATTTTTCTCGACATGTTTTGAAGCCTTACACCTTCATTATCGGGAGAACGATATTAACGTTTACATCATACGGAGAACGATATAAAGTTCAAATCAATAAAATATTAAGTTTCGGTCACGTGAGGAGTCGGAGAAATCGACGTGCGTGCATGACAAGATGTATGAATGTAGAGGAAACGACACAAGCATGTCAGGACAGAACAGTGTGGCGTTCCATTCTTTCTGGCTACCCCTCTGGGGAGACGGCGTAATGGTAAGTTAAATTTTAACGTCGAATTTTATTAAGTAAACACATCTTTCCCATTTTTTTCTTGAACATTAAGATCCTCTAAATCTGCGTTATATTTGACAGGTCATATGTTATTTATTTTAACCGTCGCGTTGCCATGTGGTCAATTGAGTTTCCACTGCCAATTTAAAGTTGATTTTCTTAAAACCTATGGACCCTAATATTATAAAAAAAAAAATTGTAATCCTCCATTGAAGTGTTCTCAATATTTCGTAATAAAAAAAAAGCGAAAAATTACTTCCTTCATCCCAAAAAAAAAAAATTTTTAAGAATGCCCTCACCTTCATTCGTGTTAAGGTAGAATTTGTTTTGCTAATATTTACAACTTTATCAAAAGTGACAAATACTTACTCACTGTTTTGAACGTATTATAAATTATATGTTTGGCCTTTTCTCATAGGTACGTAATAATACCGACTGTGGACGGAAACGCAGCACGCAACTTAATAATATCAGAACTGTGAAAATATTAACACTTTACCAAAAGGACAAATATTAATACGTACTCGTTGTCTTGAACGTAGTATACATTTTGCGTAGGTGCCTTTATCATACGTAAAATTATAGCGCCACGGGGTGCGGCGCGGCGCGGCGGGGCGAGACAAGTTCATATTTGGTGCCAGTTGATCAGATGCTCTCTCGCATTCTATATCAGAAATCGCATGGTTCCAGAAAAAAATTAATAATGATATGTTTTTCAAATAATTCATGTATGTTATAGATATCGATCTATTCCTAATGAAATTTCCTACAAGATGACATAAATTAAATTTTGATTCAGCGAGTCATATGCTTGATATTTAGATAAAGTTAGCGGTAAACTGAATTGACCACATGGGAGCAAGCGTTTTGTTTCGAACACGGTACGTTAAGGGTTAAGGGGCAAAATCAAAGCAGATATTTTAAAACAGTCATTCCCAAAGTGGACTTTATAAGCCCCCAGGGGTCAAATCCGACCTGAAAGGGTTCCACGTCAATGGACGAAAAAATGGGAGCGTATGAGAAGTAAATAGGGTCCACAGAGTTGATCTCATTTTGGCAGGTCGTTTTAAAAAAAATGATTTCTGGCAAATATAATATTTCACCTCCCATATAGTATTATACCTTTTTACGTTATACTTTTTTATAATAGACATAAATTTCTAAATTATATCTACAGTAAATTATTATTTTTTACATAAAACCCTATCAAAGTGATAAGCTTTACAATTTTATTGTTGATGAATTTGTAAAATATCAAATTAGGAAAGCAGGAGGTCTACACAAAATTTAAATAATCGGCAAGTGGTCTACGGGATGAAAAGTTTGGGAACCTCTGTTTCAAAATATAAAATTACACACTTAACGATATTGAAATAAATTTAATATGTTATATCGAAAATACATTATTACGAACATAGAGATTTTGAAATCAATTTAATTAGTTTTTAGATTTTAGATAAACTTACTGGAATTTCATGAATTCCATATAGACGATTTTTTAATGAATATAAGTTTTTCTCAACATATTTCGAAGGCTTGAACCTATATCAAAAAAATATATTTAGTTCTCCCGATGATGAAGTTGTTAGCCTTTGAAACATGTCGATAAAAATAAACCCAAAAGTGGAAAAAACAGTATTTCATTTTTTTTTCTTCTAAACAATACGCTAATAGGCTGATAACCTTCGTATTGTGTAAATAAAGTAGTTTTCTAAAATGCTAAAAGTCATTCTCCATAGATGGCGTTAGTGGGTGGATTATATAGGTTAATCTTAAAAGTAATAATTAAATAAAACGATGTTTTTGAACTACTTCCACTTTTGCCTTTATTTAGACAGCGACCGGTTTCGCCAGGCTCGCTGGCTTTGACAGACTGGTCTGTCGATGCCAGATGTCGATGTCGAGACCAGTCTGTCGATGCCAGCGAGCCTGGCGAAACCGGTCACTGTCTAAATAAAGACAAAAGTGGAAGTAGTTAAAAAACATCGTTTTATTTAATTATTATTTAAAATGAACTTCCATCAAGAGATTTCAGTAAAATCATTTGATAATCTTAAAAGATTGATTAGTATAATCAAATCTACATAGAGGGCCAATTAAAACTGACACGTGAAGATAGGCATGGATTTGGAGTATATATACAACTTCCAAAAATTATCATGCATGATCATAATAACAATGGTGAAATGGGGAATGTTGTAATAACATAAAGCGTGCGCTTAACCCAACCAATGACAGGTCATAAGTCCTGTAAGCACCTTGATCATCCATATTCAGTTTCCAGTTTGCTTCTTCGTCTCTATTGAGATACAATTAAAATAAGTATTTAAATTATTGCTGGTTGAGGTATTACTTTGGTAAAACTCCATTATTAATTTATAATTAACATTTATAGTAAACACGATTGTTTAGTAGTTTTACTTGGGTTTAGTTTATATAAATTGTGCCAAATTGTTTCGCCTTGCGAGGGCATTCTCAAGCTCTTGAGTTTGAGCGGAAGCGAGGCATACCTAGAGCCACCTGGAGAAGAGCCCTGCAGGACGAGGTTAAAACAGCAGGTCTCATTTGGAATGATGGGGCGAACGCATGCCTTTTATATCCTGACTTTACTTTACGAATAAAGTAAAGTCAGGATAAACTTTTTTACGAGTAAATAAAATATTTGAATTAATTAAATATTTTATTAGTTTTAACAATGTCAAACTAAAACAATCATTCTCCATAGATGGCGTTAGTGGGTCGGTTGTATAGGTTAATTCTTGAAATAATTCACAAGTGCAACCAAATCTACATAGATGGCTGACTGAAACTGACACGTGAAGATAAATATGGATTTTGAAGTTTATATACATCTTCCAAAAATTTGTCATGCATGATCACAATAACAAAGGTGGAATGGGGAATGTTGTAATTACATAAAGTGTGCGCTTAACCCAACCAATGACAGGTCATAAGTCCTGTAAACACCTTGATCATCCATGTTCAGTTTCCAGTTTACGTCTTCGTCTCTATTGAGATACAATTAAAAATTTAAAACAATGAACTTACCGAAAGTTCTTACCGAAATTATTAGTTAGTTAGTTAGTTCTAACGGGTAGTAGGGCTACGATGGGGTATACTTTGCTGGAAAGTGTACTTGTATAAAATGTCGTAATGCGCCATGTTGCAATAACACCCGCAACACTACTACCAAGTCCAACTCATTAGCGTCCTCGAGTGGTCTCTCAGGCCCCGCGAACCCCGGGCAATGTGGCCACTGACATTACTATCAGTGTCATAGCGGATAATGAGTGGGCGAATGGCGAATGTCCGGCGCCATAAAGCCGGACCCCCCAGCTAAGGGAAGGTGACCCCTACAGAAAAACCCATCAGAGAAGGCAACGGGAAACCACTCTGATTACCTTTTCCCAGGATATTCACTACGGCGAGAAACACAACAATGGCCCCTAGTCCCGGGCAGCCCTTCAATGGGCAGGGGGTGCGAAGAATCTCCCGGCTCAAAATAGTGAGCGAAACGTGAGGGAGTGGACCGGCATCCGAAGTGTTGAGGAGCTATTCCGAGCGGCGCAGGACAGGGACAGGTTCGCCGAGGTGATCGCCAACGTTGGGGGGACCCGACAGGGCACTTGAAGAAGAAGATTAGTTTTAAACTAACTAACTAACTAACCATCACGCCGTCTCCCCGAAAGGGTAGGCAGAATGAATGGACTGCCACACTTTAATCGATGCGGCGCTCCATCCTTCTCTTTTCGCCATCGCGAGAGACGCGGTGTGATGGGTTGTGAACCTCATCGCTACCAAAAGGCATCTCCCGCGCACACTTCGATCGTTCAACGTCTACATAATAAATCTAAAACAAATTATCTGAAATACAATGATATAAAATAAAATAACAAAGAAAAATAATTTAATACATAATGTTATTTTAGATGGTGCACTTGTCGTCAGCTGGACGATCCGGACATTTGTGTTTATTTAATTTTTATTCCACGTTATCCACTGTTTTTTTTTTAAATTTACTGTAATTAGGCACTTAAAACAATCCAACACTAGCAAGAACTTAAAAATATTATTGAAGAATTTATTCAAATTGTCATTGGAACAAATGAAAAATTTATTTTTGCACCTGTCAAAATTCTTTTTATAAACGAAAAAACTTATATAATTTTAACACCAAAACAGTAAAAACGTATTTTTTGTCACAAATAACTATTATAAAGAGCGGTAATAATCAAATTGACCAAAACAATTCACTTATACACGAAATAACTCCAAATTGACGGGAGCACTATATGAACCAAACCAAATTTTCAAAATCAGAATCAAACACCAATGATAAAATAAACGAGAAAATGGCGTTTTTGAACACCGTGTAGAGGGTGGCTGTTTATTCTAATAGATAACACAATTTAGAGGAGAAAATTCTTGCCTTATTGCGGGAATAGTGTCTGCTTAATCATCTCCGCAAACTTCGCGCTGTTACCATAGCATTGACATTATTACCCCACCATCCGTCTACAGCCCGACAAGTAACAAAAGAATCGTCATATTGTAGCCCAAGAAGACAGAGAATTCTTCTCGAGAATTTCAGACGAAATCTAATTTGTGGGCGGTGTGCTTTGTCCTTGACGCTGCGGAACAAAACTGTTTCGAGATAAGAAGTAATTATGGAATAAGATAGAAGTACAAATGAAGACTTCCTTTGGAAGTAAAATAATTAGTGGAGAACATTTAGTGGGAAAGTTGGAGATCTGGATAATTGTTAAGTTACGTGTGAATTTTACGTTTCTCCATTCGCGATTTCACCGGTTAGCGTAAAAATTATCTATACGTTCGTTTGAAGCACTTATTTGTTGTGTATAATTTTTAGAAATATAAAAAAAGGCAAACTGAACTGGTAAAAAAAGTATGAAAGCATTTATTAAATATATGCAGTAGAAATTAGATCTCTTAGACGAATACAGAAAATTGTGTACGATCGTGTCGAATAAAGATTTTTATTTATTTATTTATTGTTATAAACGGAATAAATTCCAGTACATTTTTTTATTACAGACAGTTAACTTAAATCTATGAACATTATATGAGCAACGGTAAAAATTAAGCCTAAGACGAGTTAAGTCTGTGATCAGTCTTAATAATACAGGTAAGTATTGTAATACGTTTTTGATGAAAGAAGGACACTATTATAAATTAGAATACAGGTATGTTGAGTAATAAAGAAAGGACATAGTTAAAATTAATAATACAGGTATAAGATTATTAACGGGAGAAGTACAATTATAAAACTAAGACAACAGGTAGGTATATAGTTTATTTAAGAACTACAAAAAGATAACAAAGGACTTATTCAAATCGTCATAGAAACAGAAGGTTAGAAAAATCACTTACATTAATACTAATACATAATGTACTTTAGATTAACAATGTGAACATGGCTGAAAATTAGCTTTTGAACTTGAACTGGTTTTAAAATAAAGATATATGCAATGATTGCGGTGCGAATGAAGATGTTCCCTCATTCTCAAACTTATAGAACAGTAGAAGACGGAGATGCAACAAATAATAAGTCAGGCCTATAATAAAAATAAAAATAATAATAAAAATAAAAATAATGTTTATAAAATATGAGCGAGTGGAGATGGATATTAAAAGAAGGGTTGTGGCAGGCAACAAAGTGATTGGTGCACTGAAAGTTGTCATCTACATCATATATGATAGAATACCGAACGACGAGAAAGGAAAGAAATGTAAGGCAGATGATTGCATCATAAGTAAAATTAAAAAAAGATCCCTGAGATGGTTTGGACATATGGAACGAATGGACGAGAGTAGAATGGTTAAAATGTTGTATACAAGTAGTGTGAGTGGAAAGAGAACCCTTGGAAGACCAAGGAAAGCATGGCATGACCAAATTAATCAAATACTGATAGGCGGCCACATTCGAAGTAGAAAAACCTTATGTATGGAAGCGAAGAATGGAACAGGCAAAATAAGGATGAAAGAAGAATAAATGCAGTAGAAATGAGATCTCTTAGACAAATGTGTAGATACTCTGTGTATGATAGTGTCCAATGAAAATAAAAGAAGTGAATGCAGTGCGAATGAAATCGGTGGTATGAACAAAATATTGAAAGGAAAATTTAAATGCTTTGGACACATGAAAAGAATGAATGAAAAAATGATGCTTAAAGAGTATAAGTTAACAATGTAAACAATGTAAATGAACGTGGCACGATCAAATAAATCAAATATTTAATGTTGTGAGGAGTCGGAGAAATCTAAGTGCGCGTATGACACGATGTATGAATGTTGATGAATGGAGAGAAGTATGTCAGGAATGAAACCTATAGCCGTCCATTTTTTCTGCATACCCTTTCGGGGAGACGGCGTGATGTGTAGTTACTTAGATAATATTATACTTTAAGGCGACAGATGTCCTATTCATAAAATATAAAAACTTGTTTTTTTTTTAAATAGGCTTTTTGTTTATATTAATTGTATTGAATTTACTCTTCAATTTTTTTTTGGCAGTTCTATGCTTCACTTCTACAAATAAGGATCGGCACAAGAACACCATTGGAAGCTTTCTTTCATAGATAACCTTAAACACACCATTTACTCGCCCTGTCCAACCATTATTTCAACATCCTTCTCCACTCGCCCATCCTTTGAAAACATACTTCTTAAATAAACAAATTAATACACTTTTTCACGAATTTCACCATTCACTCTAATATTGTAAAATGTTTTAAAAGTTATTTATAAATACTATTATATCATATATAATAAATATGCAATTAATAAAAGATTTTATTTTTTCTTGAATATTGATGTTAAAATCCATTATTTATTGTTAAAATATAAAACTGGTAATTTTATCAGAATTTTTAAATATATTTTTATTTTTCGCGACAGCTGTTTCTCGACCTATGTTGACATCATCCGTGTGTTACAATAAATTTCTTAACTGTTAACATTATTTTTCGTGATTTTTCGAACCTTTATGTGCATTTCAATGTCAATTTCAATCAAGAAAGTCAACAAAAAATGGAAAAATGTAATACCACAAACAGCGTTTTATATTTCAATAATTAATAATGCTGAAGTATCAAAGTGTTTCGGCCAAAACAGTAAACTATGTAAAATTCCAAATTAAATAATTAATACGAATAAATACGGACGTTTAAACTAGGACATTAAGAAATGTGGGCTAAATTAGAGATTGCCTTAGACAGGCGAAATATGTTTATCTCATACATAATAAAACTTCAAGAAAACATATTCATTATTTTACATGATTGAACAAAATGGAGTTCTAGTGCCAACACTAATATTTGGAAGTGAAGCTTAGAGCGGGCAATAAAAGGAAGTAGGATAAATGCCGTAGATATGAGATGACTGAGGAGAATGTGCGGGAAAACGATATATGATAATATACAGAAGAATAAATAAGGAAGAAATGTAAGGCAGATGATTGTATCATAAGTAAAATTAATAAATGATCCCTGAGATGGTTTGGACATATGGAACGAATGGACGATAGTAGAATGGTTAAAATTTTGTATACCAGTAGTATGCATGGAAAGAAAAACCGTGGAAGCCCAAGGAATGCATGGCATGACCAAATTAATCAAATTCTGAAAGGCGGCCACATTTGAATTCGGAAAACCTTATGTGTGGAAGCGAAGCATAAACTGGCAAAAGAAGGATGAAAGTTGAATAAATGCAGTAGAAATGAGATATCTTATATGAATGTGTGGATACTCTGTGTATGATATGGTGTCAAATGAAAATATAAGAAGTGAATGCGGTGCGAATGATAGTGTTTTGAACAAAATAATAAAATTATCATTAAGATAGTTTGGACGCATAGAATGAATGAATGATGAAAGATTGGTAAGAAATTTATATGTTAACGATGTAATGAGAAATTGACGAGCGTGCATGTTACGATGTATGGATGTGGAGAAATCTAGATAGGGTATGTCAGGAGAGAACGGTATGGCGGTCCATCTTCGGCCTACCTCTCCGGGGAAACGGCATGATTGTTAGTTAGTTAGTTAGAAAAAACTAACTTACCATCACCATAGGGTCGCCGTCCCCCCATAGGGGTAGGCAGAAAGAATAGACTGCCACACATTCCTTTCCTTCGCTTCCTCAACATTCATACATCGTGTCATGCACGTGCGTCGATTTCTTTGACTCCTCACATGGCCGACATTCAATTTTTGATTTATTTGATCGTGCCACGTTTTCCTCGCTCTTCCTCTATTTCTGGTTCCATTTTCATCGTTAATATATTATTTAATTTTAGTTAGTAAATAAAGTATACACCGAAGGATGTTACGCATCTCCTGGACTGACATGGTCAGCAACACAAACGTTCTCCATAGAGCCAGAGTTGACAGAGAGTTGCTGACCGACATCAAAGTCCGTAAGGTGTCCTACTTGGGCCATGTTCTGAGAGGCGAAAGGTACGCACTGTTGCATCTGATCTTGGAGGGTAAGATTGAGGGTCGACGAGGTGTTGGGAGAAGGCAGATTTCCTGGCTGAGGATCATCCGAGAGTGGACAGGGCTAAGAACCGTGGAGGAGCTGTTCCGGACGGCCCAGGACAGGGAAGCCTACTCAAGGGTGACAGTCAACGTTGGGGAGACCTGCCAGGACACTGAAAAAACAAGAGAAATAAAGTCATATGGGTATTCTTTTAATGACATTTCAATTCGTTCTTAGATTGAATATTCTAAATATCTGTATCCTGTCCGTATAAAACGAGGAACATTTAAACGCGTGTCGTAATAATAAAAGGATATTAAAGGATATCAAGATGAGATGAAGTCACACGCGCGGAATGGCACAAGAGTACACCCCCATTACATGGCAACGTTGCCAAATTTTAAATTAATATTGTATCATCTTAAGCAAGTACTTCGAAGAAAATAATTACTTGACTTTAACGATAAGCGGTTTCTGCGGGGTGTATAAATTAAGATTTAAAACTACATGTTTTAATTAAACTTCCCGTATTATCATGAATATTTAACTTTCTAATGCAGTGATTCCCAAAGTGATCTATATCAACTCCCAGGAGTCGATTTCGACTTGCAAGGGGTCTACGACAATTGAAAAAAAATGGGGCTGCATGAGATGAAAATGGGGGTCCACGAGATGGTTCAACTAAATTGAAGCCAAATATTGAAATAATGATTTATTATTATTATTATTATTATTATTTTGTTGAAAAAACTCCTTACATCATTACAGCGCAAGCCAAATCGATGTAAAGGGTGAAAAAAAAGAATATCAAAGAAATATACATAGAACCTTATGAATAGGAAAAGCCAGTTATTTGCTTGCTGCCTTTATCATAAGGGTATTTACGAATTCGCCATAATTGCATCCAAAGTGGCCTTTCTCTTTTGCAACCTCATTTAAGAGACGAATCGCTTTCAATACAAGAGAACTTCGAAGGGCCTCTGAGCGGCAATTTGTAGCATAAAATAATTTATGCCCCCTTGCTCTGCTATAACTATGGGGAACGTACAGATTTAGCTCTCTCAGTATTCAGTATTTAGTGTTATATTATATGGTCTGTTCTACTATTTGGCTGCAAAACCTGGACTCTGAAAGTGAATGTAATGAACCGGTTGGAAGCGTTCGAGATGTGGATATACTGCAGAATGCTCCGTATACCGTTAAATACCTTGCCAGCATTATCATTAAAGCGCTTGACCCGGACATTGAAATAAAATGCAGAATTGAAGTTGCACGAGATGCATTTAATAAAATGAGAACATTATTTTGCAACGATAATTTTAACCTGAAACTCCGACAAATAATGATTTAATTTTATATATTGTCTGTTCTACTTTATGGCTGCGAAACCTGGACTCTGTAAGTGAATGTAATGAACCGGTTGGAAGCGTTAGAGATGTGGATATATACTGCAGAATGCTCCGTATACCGTGGACCGATGAGGTCAGTAATGCAGACGCACTGCAGAGAGCCAGAGTCAATAGAGAGCTTTTGTCGAGTGTGAAAATTAGAAAGGTCTCACATTTAGGTCATGGCTAAGGGAAGAAAAATACCACCTTCTTCGACCGATATTAATGGGTAAAGTGGAGGGACGTCCGCGTCGGGGAGTTGGTAGATGACAGCTGTCTTGGCTGCGGACAATCAAAGAGTGGACAGGAATAACAAGAGTTCAGAACCTGTTCCAAGTGGCGCAGGATAGATATTGATTGATAAGATTTTTTTATTTTAAAAATGATATTAACATTTTCTGGAAATAGGAATATAATAAAACACCTTTCGCATAAATGTTTCGGTTATGACATAACCTTTTTAATATTCAAAATTTTAGCTGCTAATTTTAATATTTAATTTTGTTATTTTAATGGTTACAATTTTGTACATTGAATAATGTTGTGTCATAACCAAAACATGTCTGTAAAAAGCGTTGTAATTTTTTCTAATTGGAGTTAGTCCATTTTTTGACGGAAACACTTTGATATTTCAACATTGTTGACTAATTAAATAAAAAATTTTTTTTTTTTATAAAAATCACAATTGATTATATTTTGTCGCGACAGCTGTTACTGAGCCGAATGACTTTTCATCTTTATTATCATTGTTCACAACATTGTGTGTAGTTTCTTTCCCTCCTAATAATTTTGTATATAAACTCAGTCTTTCTGATGTATTTTTAGTAGATTGTAAGACCTAACAATGCTAACATTGGTTAGCGAAACAGCTGTCGCGGCAAAATATAATCAATTGTGATATTTATAACAAAGTTTTTTTTTAACAGTTAATAAGTGGTTTTTAAGATAATCAAATGATTTTACTGAAATCTCTTGATGGAAGTTCATTTTAAACAATAATTAAATAAAACGATGTTTTTTAACTACTTCCACTTTTGTCTTTATTTAGGCAGCGTACAGTCTGTCGATGCCAGCGAGCCTGGCGAAACCGGTCGCTGTCTAAATAAAGACAAAAGTGTAAGTAGTTAAACAAAATCGTTTTATTTAATTATTTATTATTTTATTCAAATATAAATCCACAACACAAAGTGAAGGCGAATACGTAATGAATAATATTTTGCTTACTACACAATTATATTTTTAAAATATACTAGAAACAACATTTTCGTTATCTAATCTAAGTCGTCGTTTTTATCGTTTTTATCGTTATCTAAGTTATAAAATATAATCACATTAGTTGTACGATGTTCTCAATAAACTTAGATTATTTCTCTTGTTTCCCCATTGGAGAAAACGACATACAAGTCGCTAGACACCATTAGGAAATTCGTGACAGTTTTTTTCAAATAAATCTCTCAAATACACACCCTTAGCCGGCAGTATATCACTGCTAACTTGCTAAAGGCTTTAAATCAACCCGCGCGAAAGTCGAAGGCGAATTTATATTGATTTAAAATGATTTCCGATTAAAGCTCTTCGGGTGATATTTCCGGAAGTATTAAAAGTTTAATTAATTTTCTCGGTTCAGAGTAGATTTTAGTAAGTTAAGAGCATACTTTATGGAATGCCCTTAAATTATCGCCCAAAAGTTAAAAGTTTAGAAATTTAAAAATTGTTTGAAATCAGCCTATAGAGTGTTTCCTTGTGAAAAAATGACGATTTTAAAATATTTAATTTGATTGTGATATCATGCACCGGGTAGCGACTCTAAATTGGCAATAGGCAGGTCACGTAGTCAGAAGCTCGGACGAAAAATGGACAAGAAGACTGCCGACTTGGAGACCAATGAATATATCAGTCAGAAAAGCATTTGCTTTCTATAGAACAAACAAGTTTGTGAACTTTGAATTCAATTTACATTTTAAAAGCTCTAAACACGATTTGCGCGTTGCGAGCTTTACATCAAATAAAAATTACAAAAACTGCATCGAACAATTTTACTGAAAACACTATTACCTGTAAAACCAATTTAGGGATGAAACAGGGATGAAAAACAACCCCTGCGAATGTTTGGTCCTGTAGAATTTAATCAGTACCCGCTCAACTGAACTCGAATTTTCAATTACCTACCTCCACTGCACTGGAACGGAGTGCCTTTTTTCTACAGTTTTACTGAATTTTATACAACTTTTTGATTAAATCGGAAATATTTCAATAGATTTTATAACTCATTGGCGTTGAAATTTTCAAATGCCATACGAAACAAAATTGTGACGTTTCATTCAGATCCTGAGTTTTCTTAAATATTCAAATCGTTCTTACTGTTTGTAGTTTAATGTAAAATTATTCGATTAATATTCAACATAAAAAAATTAATTGACGAATTAGTTTTTTTATTTGTTTTGTTTTATAAACAAATAAAGACTAATATAAAAATGTATTAAAAAATCAATGTCAATTATTAAATCAAATCAGCTTAATAACTCAAAAGACATTACAAACAGCAAAATGTTTAAGGTATGTTAATTGATTACAGGTAAAATATTATAAAAATACAACATAATACCAGGAACGCATTAGAGATGGTTCGACATTAGGGAGACAAGATACTTTCTAAAGTCAAGATTATTTGTCCCCTGAACGTATACTAATATGAAAGACGTCGATCTCCGAGGAGACCGCGTTCAGCAGACTAATTGCTCTTCCCACCGGTGTCACCACAAGCAGTGTTTCTCGTGGCCGGTGTGGCCGATGATACGTTTACCTCGATTTTCTCTTTTTCTAGTTCCGTTCACGCCGTTTACATATACGTTTTTTACTATTTTTTATTTATTCATTATTTCTATGTGTCAAAACTATCTTCATGATCTTTTCTTCAAAATTATGTTGTCGCTTAAAATTTCGTTTAATTATTTTTTGTCTTAAAATAATAAAATACTTGAGCCGTCTGCTAAAATGTGTTAGTTCGATACTAAACAACATTAAACACTTGTTAATTCAGCAGAACGATCTTGGTTCACCGCAGACTATCTTACGATTACTTAAGTAATTTAGGATATTAATAGTGTTGGGAAGAACAATGTATAAGAGTATTACTTCATTGAGGTTATTGACCTTTTCATCTCCAGTATTATCATCAATGATGATATTTTTATTTTTGTTGATAATAATAATAAATTGGATAATTTAGAGAATGCCCTTTATACGAATTACTCATCTCAAGGACGCTGTAGAAAATGCTCCGTTTTATGAACTAGTTAAAAATAAACATATTTAGAATGAGGGCTGCACCCAACGCAGTCGATCAACCCTTCTTATCAGGGAAGGATAATTTGAAAAGGTGAATTTTGAGTCTCGATCTGAACTCTGACTGATTCTCAATGCATTTAAGGTCTGCTAGAAGATTAATCCAGGCTGAAGGGCCGGCTACCGCGAATACTTTTTGACTGCGTTTTGGCACAGTCAATCTACCGATCGCAGAAGTCTTAGCTGATTGCAATGTAGACTGTCTGGCATTCAGGTTCTCGTTGATGCAGAGTTCAGATATATTAGCTGGTGCCATACCATGCAACGCCTTGAAGACCATCCAGCAGAACTTGTATTGTATCCTTTCTGGACATTTCAGCCAGTGGAGCTCCTCAAGATGCTGTGTTAGGTGACAACTCTTCGGCACACCTCTTATGAGTCTTGCTGCTGCGTTGAATGTGGACTGGAGTTTATTAGTTTGCTGTTTGGGGATGTTGGCGTAGACTTCATTGTAGTAATCTAGTTGTGTAAAGTAGACAGAAAATGTACCGCCACACCACTCTATCCTGACATACCTCTCTAGCTTCCTCCACATTCATACAAAGAGTTGTCCGACATCTTACATGACCAACCTTTAAATTTTGATTAATTTGATCATGCATGTTTTCCTCGAACTACCTCTACTCCGTATTCCATTTACATCGTTTACGTATACTTTTTTGACCAATATTTCTCCATCCATGCGCTCCATATGTTCGAACCAATGCATCGATCCTTTCATATTTTTTTTCATAATACCTTCTCCCGCTTTACACTTCTTATATATGGAAGCGAAGCATGGAACTGGCAGAAGAAGGATGAGAGTAGAATTAATAGAGTAGAAATGAGGTCTCTTAGAAGTTTGTGTGGTGGAACGATGTACGACATAATTTCAAATGCTGATATATAGTTAAAAAATCTGTTTAATTAAAAATAATTAAAATATCAAAATACATACTTAAAACATGTATTTGGTTATATTTCACTAGATTTTATGCTTCGATCGGTTTTGATTCATCTTCTGTTAGAAATGGTAGGCAGAAAGAATGTAATGCCACACTTTTCTTTCCTGATATATCTCGCTTCCTCAACATTTATATAAACTTGTCATTCGCGTGCGTCGATTTCTCTGACTCCTCAATATTTGATTTATTTGATCATGCCACATTTTTCTCGGTCTACCTCTTTGTCTTGTACCATTTACATCGTTAACGTACACTTTTTTATCATTCTTTCCTTATTCATTCTATCCACGTGTCCTAACCATCTTTATGACCCTTTCAATATTTTGTTCATAACAACATCAGTCGCACCGCATTAACTTCTTATATTTTCAATAGGCACTCTATCATACACAGTGTATATATACAGATTCTTCTACGAGATTTCGTTTTTACTGAATTTATTCTACTTTTATCCTTCTTTTGCCGGTTCCATGCTTCCACCGTTATGCACTGCCATTTAAGCTTTTTTGATTCTATATTATTAAATTTCTTAATATTTTTCTGATACATTTTGAAGGTAATATTATAATACGAGGGTCATCCGTACAGTATTACCCTTTTTCAGCGTACAAAGCGATGGCAAATAGAGTAGCCGCCGGACAAGTACTAACACGTTCATCTCTTTGGTGGTCGTCATGGAGTAGATTTTGTGAATCCTTGCTGGATCCATCATGTCAATGTCGTCCATCCATTATCGTCTTCTTTGCCTACTCCAATCAAGTTTATTTAATATGAAGAAATATTGAAAATAAAAGTCGGATAATATTGACTCACACAAAGAGAAAATAAATTATTTTGCCATGATTGTATTTTTAGGAAGCTTTTTTTTAGTTTGCCACTTACCGAGTTCTGCTTTTGTAAATAGTCAAAGAATATGTGATTTTTTTCTACAAAAAAATGATATTCACGTAGCTTCATTCCCACACTAAACACGCAATAAAAATACAACAAAAATCGTGGCGAAATCCGTAGGAAAACACTTTGTTCCCAGAATGATATAAACGATAAAACCATAGACTCATATGGTGCTATTGTTAAATCTCTTATGTTCAAAATTGCAAAATAATACAGAGTTACAACAAAAAACACACATTAAAGTTTTTTTATTTTTTTATTTAGCATAACATCTAAGCACTATATGTTTGATGTGTTTTTGGGTAACACCGTGGGAAGTATAATTCCATCTTCAGAGAAGATTCCCTGAAGATGGAGATTGCAACGATCTCCGAAACGTCGGTCGAGAAGGAGTTATCACACGGTGTTACACAAAAACACATCAAACATATTGCTGCTAACCGTGAAAATCTACGCAATTATCTAAGCACTATGTTCTAGTTATTTTACTAGCCTTCAATTATATAAAAAAATAATTAAAGAACAAATATTTTTTATATTTTAGGCTTCAAATGATTTAATTGAAATCTCTTGATGGAAGTTCATTTTAAATAATAATTAAATTAAACGATGTAACTTCTTCCACATTTGTCTTCATTTAGACAGCGACCGGTTTCGCCAGGCTCGCTGGCATCGACAGACTGGTGACACTATTGCAAACCGAGTCCTTTATATTCATACAGATCAGGGGTGGCAAACATGATTCTATACAAAAAATCTTCAAATATGTATGTAAAATTTACTGAATTTGAATATTGGTATTACAGGTATTCAAGAAGATTCATATTCAATACTATGGATTTAAAATATTATTATAGCTGACATATCTATATAAAGTGTTTGAAAAAGTGGTACTTTTGTTTTTGCTATTACTGAATTTATATATATTATAATATATGAGTTCTTGGTTCATAAAGTTGGCATCACCTTATTTGGGTTTCCCCATCCATATAGCTGCTAAGATGCTGCTATAGTTGCTAAGAACTATAACATATTATATTTAAATTCAGCAATAATAAAAACATAAGTAAATTTTTTTGAAAAGTTTTATATAAATATGTCAGCTATAATAAAATTTTAAATCCATTGCATTGAATACGAGTCTTCTTAAATACCTGTAATACCAATATTTAAATTCAGTAAATTTTACATAAATATTTGAAGATTATTTTTGTATAGAATCATGTTTACAACCCCTGATCTATATGTATATAAAGGATTCGGTTTGCAATAGTCTCACCAATCTGTCGATGCCAGAGAGCTTATCGAAACCAGTCACTGTTGAAACTAAGACAAATGTGGAAATAGTTATAAAAAAACATCGTTTTATTTATTATAATTTCAATTCTAAAAAAGTTTGCAGCAAAGTCTTATATATCATTCATCTTTGCTAAATTTGGTGCCTTTTTATCTGACAGTTTCCCGTTGCTTTCCACATTCCTTGTATTTATTAAGTTATTGAACCTAATAACTATATATAACATTTATGCTATCAATTCTCATGACATGTGATGGCCGAGCCATAGAGGGCTCCCTCCGCTTACCCGAAGCTGTTATAGGCGCAGCAGCGCCTTTCTTCAGCTTCACTCGTGCACTCCCTAGGCCTATCCCCCGTCCATGCGGGTCTTACGTTAAAAAAAAATATACATATATATATTTGCAACCAAGGGGGACCCAGACCACATTTAAGCTACGCTACTCTCCCTCGATGTCTCGCTGTACACATGACATGTGATAAGTAGCTAGTCTATTGACATTTTTATTGTCACGTTAATTCTACAAGACCATCGTCGTGACCTTTATTAAGGCCGCCATTATACGGTTTGTATATTTTTAAATATAATACGCAGATGTAATATTTTTTTTTATTCTAGAGAGATTTTTAACATTAGGGGTTGTTTATTCGCGCCGTAAAGTTTTGCTTGCCATTTCATTCCCTCCTTTGAGATTCTGCCCCAGCTTCCAAGCGACAACTCACCCCAATATATAATATCCTCCGAGCACACCTAAGGAAAATGGAGGAACGGATTTTCCATGAAAAAACACTTATGCGAGAATAAAATCAGAATCTGAAAAGCCAAGCAAATAATCTCAAGTTTTTCACATACGGAATTTACAATTCTGAATTTCTCATACGACTCTTCAAAAACAAATTTTATGTTCACAATATACGCAGTCGAAGGTGGAAAAAAAAAATGTTTACTCCCTCATTTCCCATTCATTCTGTTCTCCTTTCTTCTTTATACTTCAAATATAAGATGTATGTGGAAAGCTAACGGATTGAATGTGAATTTTTTTTTTTGAATTTTTTTTAGCGAAATCAATCACATGCTTTTTGTCACCAATGTTTAACCCTTAAATGCATGATTATTCCAAATTTAAAAGTAAAAATATTTTTATACTAAAATTAGGTTGAAATAATAATAAAAAAAATATATAAGTTTATTTGTGAATTTTATTCATTAAAAATGGCTTGTTGCTGATATGATTTATTACAAAAAATGTATATCAGATATGCAATTTTTACAAAAAATAAAATCAAAAATTAAATAAACAATGAATATAAATGTTGAAATTCTCAGAAATTTAACAAATCTGGGCCCAACGTTTTTTTATTTTATTAAAATGTAAATTTCTTGCTTACAGAGACATCTACTCGAATAATTTAAAAATACGATGGCTCGGCGTATTGTTTCACTTACTCAACACTATGCATTGGAGTTCAATTATTGCATGTATAAAGAGTTATAAGCACTTAAATAAATTGTTGCAGTTATGATATTTTATTTCATAATAAAGAGATGTGAGGCCGCGCGGGAGATATATAAGGTTAAAAGAATAGATTAAATGTGGTCTGTCACCCTTTTGATTGATGACAAGAAAAGGCTAAATTAAATGAACGTAAGTCCCGGATGGACAAGGAACAGGCCTAGATAGTGCAGCGAGACTGACGAAAGCGCGTCGCTGCGTCCTATAACAATCTTGGGTGGTGGTGGGAACCTTATATAGATATGATACAGAATGCATTTAAGGGTTAAATGATTTCCGGATTTTAAACTTTTTTTTCATACCCTCCATTATGGCATGCAAGAGACCTTCTTGACGTATTACATGGCAGATCCATCTTGCACGCCTTTCGGACAAGGTCCTGAGCAGGTGCCTTCCTCCTTCGATTCCTTGAAGAACTTCCTCATGCGTGATGTGGTATCTTCAGGAAATTCCAAATAGTCTTCTATAGGACTACATCTCAAAATTCTCATTATTCATCTTATTATTCTAGTAAGCTATTTTCTGTTCATATTGAAGATTTTGGTTCTTTTAATTTTATGGCTGAGTGAAATATAATTATAACATTGGAATAAAAAAAAATAATGCTCGTCTGTATTAAATATATGAAATAAAAAAAGTCACTCGTGATATTTTTAGCAAAAACATCAAAAGGAAAAACAATTACAAGTAAAAAAAACAAATCTTATCAAATTGATTTACGCAAAAAATACAACTTTCACACAAAGCACATCAATTTCGCCCCAATAACATTCAGGGCGTCAAAACAAGAGGGAATATTTGTTTACCAGCTTCTATAAAACTATATGAAAACATCCCCTGAGCAATACATTCCGTGTCAGGAACCACAAGCCCCGGGCGTGGCGCTAAGGGATGAAAAGCGCAACATAGCGGGCGTGACCTACATTTCAGCCCGGAAGGATTTTTTACTCACGATATGACGCATTGATTAAATAAAAAAATATTTTTTTTTTACGATACTTTTTCAATTACTTGTTTTTAAAAAACGTTGACTCCTAATTAATTGAAAAAAAAATGCAATTATGTCTGTATTCAAATTTCGTTTCTTCGACATTTATTAAAATTTTGTTGAGAAATTGGAGCAAGTTACAAGAGCAAAGATGTATGGAAGTGAAGCTTATGTATGGAACTGAAGCTTGGAGCTGGCAAAGGAAGGACGAAAGCAGGATAAACGCCGTAGAAATGAGATCGCTAAGAAGAATGTGCGGAATAAACGTTGTATGATAGAATTCCGAACTATGAAATAAGAAAGAAATGTAAGGCAGATGACTGCATTGGGGAAACAATTAAAAAAGGATCCCTAAGATGGATGAGAGTAGAATGGTTAAAAAGTTGTACACAAGCAGCGTGAGTGGAAAAAGAAGCCGAGGACGTCCGAGGAAAACACGGCATGACCAAATTAATCAATTACTAAAAGGCGACCACATTCGAAGTCTGAATAATCGACGTGCGTACATGGTACGATGTATGAATGTAGAGGAAGCCCGAGAGGTATACCAGGACAGATCATTGTGGCGATCCATCCTCTCTGCCTACTCCTCCGGGGAAATGGCCTGATGGTTAGTTAGTTAGTTAGTTCTGCATTTATGCAGAAATGTAAGGCAGATGACGGCCTTACATTTCTCTCTTATTTCATCGTTCGGTATTCTATCATACAACGTTTTCCCGCACATTCTTCTACCGCACAGTATTTAAGTATTAATTAAAAAGTTATAATCTCAACGGCTTATAGAGATGCTGTTTTGTGTTCCAGATTTCATGTTAGATGAAGAAAATTCGATAATTCGCATTTTCGTCGTCTTAAAACAATATTTAATATTTCCCAGCACGTATTTCTCTAAAGTAGAAGGTATGTTTATGCTCGCAGAACACCACAATCCCTTCGAGATATATATTTACATGGCGCTTTAAATAAGCAACGCATACAGGCTGAGTATCGTAAACCCTACAATAAATACAGCAAAACATCGGCTAATTTATTTGCTATATGCAAAGCAAACTTCCTTACGCAAGAGAACACAGAACTTTGTTTCTTCATTCTCTTTATGTATTCAAATATTCGCAGTTTTAATAAAAGTTTGACCTTTACAGCTATATTTAATATGTTCTTCTTCTTTTTAGTCAATTATACTCCGCTGTTGGATATAGGCCTCTTTTAAATTATTTTTCTTATAAACAATTAACTGTTGCATTTTTCCTTGAAAATCCGTAAAAAAATTATCAGATGCCGGCATTTTGTGTATATGGCAGGCACTAAATTAACTATTTAATAATATTTGTTTTATTTGAATTATTTTAGATGAACCTGTTAGAAGTTATAATGGTCATAGCAAATAACCACTCATGGAACAGGGTCCAACATATATGACGGTAAATTCATATGTATTTTTTAATTTTTTTCAAATTTGGCTCAAGTCAAATAAAACAATATACTAATTTAAATTTGTTAGTTTCATAAAATAAATAAAATTACTCATTTAAAAAAATATATATAATACTTGTTTTTTCATACTTCTGACTGCCACATTTTCTTTATTATTATATAAGTATAATTTTAATAATTTGCACAAAATTTATTTATGTTAAGTTATGTTTTAAAATAAACATGAACTAATATTTTCCGGTTCTCTTTCCCTCCTAATGAAGACATTGATTGTGCTAAATGGATAAGTTAACACCTGCTAGGAAAACGTTTCTTACTAAATACATGTCATTACTTACATCATATGTTTAGAAAAGACGTCCTCATTCGTATATTTTATAATATTACTTCTTATAAATAAAATTTCTTCGATAATAAAAAAATCCTGTTTTTATAACAGTGATGTGAAAGTAAATATTTAGTTTAATAATTTATTCGAATTTAAACGCCTGTTTTATGTAAGTTTTAATATATAAAATGTTAAGAGACCAAGAGACAGACCTAGAAAACGATGGGTGGATTGGGTGAAAGAAAACTCAGAGAAAATGGAGAGAGATGGTAAGAAACAGAAGTCAGTAGAGGACTGTTGTGGAGGAGGCCAAGTCCCACACCGAGAAGTACTTGAAAGTGAATATCTATTAATATTATAAAAGTTCTAGCTTGAATACGTTTTCCTCAATATTAAATGCTTTTGTTACATTTGAAGTATATTATTCCCGCACAAAATTCACTGCATTTTAACCACTTGCCGGTAGTCGATTCCACTAGCGCTAGTTGAGAAATAATTTTGCAATCTAAGCCGGCAGCCGCCGTTATAACGGCGCAAACGGCGCAGTAACGGGCGCTTGTTTTATTCCGTTATTCCGTTAAGCGGCGCAATTCGTTCTCGGGCCGTTAGACGGAATGTTTTCCTTTCTCCGTTAACCACTGGCCGTTACTATAACGGAATGCCAGCTCGTTTTAGAGGAACAAACAGAGCTTCCGCTTTCGTTGAATTGTAATTTTAACTTCCTTGTCATCAGTACTAGACTTTTTTGTAATTTTATTACGTACTAACACCGTGATAGACTTTAAATTCTTTCAAAACAAATGGAGCCACTAATTACTGAGAGCGAGTCAAGCTCTTTATATTAAACCTTAGCTATTTAAAAAACGAATAAAACTTATTTCCGAAGAAATTACTTTTTACTGTGATTGAAGTTTTCTATAGTCATTCCATTGTTTAAAAGACGCAAACATAAAATTTCAATTAACTTTAAATTTTCATTCACTCACTTTGTAGTTAGACATTTTAAATTAATTTATATTAACAAAAAACTTCTTTTAAATATAGTTTGAATGCAACACTTACTTTAAAAAAATTAAAATTAACTAACTAACTAACTAACTAACCATCACGCCGTCTCCCCGAAGGGGTAGGCAAAAAGAATGGACTGCTACACTTTTCTTTCCTGACATATTTCTCTCGCTTGTCATGCATCATATGTTTCTCGCTCTTTTTATTAATCTATTATGTATTACTTAATATTGTGTATCTCTAACTTGTATCTTTAGTGTATTGGAAAAAAAAGCTGTAATGCTTTAGATATGTTTAAAATAAATAAATTAAATTAAATGAAAATGAAAATAAAATTAAACATTCATACATCGTAAATTATACATTAAATGAAAATTAAATATTAAAAATGTTTCGGGCTACCCAGACCTTCATCAGTGATATTATATAGATATTTAAGATATTATAAAATTGATTAGAAATATTATGGTCAGTTTTGACAGATGTTATAAAGATTTATTTTGGAACGTTTATGCTTTTGTTATAACAAATATTATGAATTAATTTAAAATTTAAAATAATAATTTATTGTTATAATGTGTTCTAATTGGGGTTCAGGTATTAACTTACAACAAAGGACATACAGGTAAATCAAAGATTGGACGTATCGTTAAATTTATTTGATTATTTATTAAATCCCTAATGGGACACTCTTTATAAATACACATCTTCAAGAATAGTAATTTAAAAATTTTAAGATGAAGGAGTTGTGGAGTAAAAGTTCTACAACTTTCAGGTTTCCTTTGTTCTATGCAGGACTAGTTTATTATTCATCTGATAACAGCATAAGTTTGCGCGAATATTTGTTTTGAACTTCTATTTTAAATTTATTTTAAGCATAAACAAGATCCTGTCACCAAAATACAAGGAAAATATAACCATATACTTAAAATGTAAGATTTTAAAAAAAAATTAATACTGATTATATTTGTAAACAATTTTATAATATTTAAAATATCTTTGTTATATCACTGAGGAAGGACCGGGTTGCCCGAAACATGTCGGATGATTAATTTTTTTTTTTTTAAAGTTAGTGTTGTATGTACAAAACTAAACTAACTAACTAACCATCACGCCGTCTAACTGAAGGGGTAGGCAGAAATAATGGACTGCCACACTTTTCTTTCCTGAAATATACGCTTCTCTCGCCTCCTCAACATTCATACATCGTGTCATGCACGCGCGTCAATTTCTCTGACTCCTCACGTGGCCGACATTCAATATTTGATGTATTTGATCGTGTCACGTTTTCTCGGTCTATCTCTATTTTTGTTTCCATTTACATCGTTAACATATTTTTTTTTTACAATTCTTTCTTCATTCATTCCAAACCAACTTAATTATCTTTTCATTATTTTGTTCAGAACACCATCATACAAAGTATATAAAAAAGAAAAAGACATGTAAAACTTCATTTGAGGTTTTATATAACGATATGTTTTTCCTTACTAGGAAGTCTAGAAAGGCGAATCGTGTCGCTTTCATATAAAACTTCGGTTAATATGAAGGCTTCAAAATAATTTACCTGTTTATCAATAGCGAAAGTTTTACCTATAAGGAATATTATTTTGTTATTTTAGATAATCGTGAAGGAGTTGATTCAATTTTTTTCATAAAATGACATTATGTTTTCTTTTATTATGATATCGGATCTTCTCACATATCATTTCCTTTTGCTTGTTTATCAATATCCGATTGTGAACATTGTTTACTCATTGTGTTTGGTTAGAAATCAGTACATATGTAACTTTTTACATAGTTGTATCAGGTGGAGTGAGGTAGATCTAGTATTTAATTTAAAATGGTAAACACGACGTAGTTTTACTTGGATTTTATTTTTATAATTTATTTTAAAACAAAATGACAAATTTGTTTCGCCTTGTGAGAATATTCTCAAACTGAACCATTCTCAAGAAAATTTGTTTCGCCTCGCAAGGCGAAACAAATTTGTCACTTTTTGAATATTATACTTTTATTAAAACACTTTTTATTTTCACTGAACTCAGACATGTTTCGGAAACAAGTAACCTTTATCAATGTTTACAATTTTAACAGTCAAATTAAACAGATTGGTCACCTATATACTAAATGGAGATCGAGTTATGTGTAAACGTGGAAGAGGCATAATTAGGAATGATCAGAGGGGAGATGTAACAGGAACATGTCGAGTGGAAGGGGTATAATTAGGATTGAGGAGAGGGGATATAATTAGGATGTAACGGTTACATAACATAAATTTAATTGATTATTTATTATATTTTCATTATTTTTGATGTTTTCTTTTTATTTCTAAAATTTCAAAATTGTTTAAAGTTAAGTTTTTATTATTAACATGAAAAATTTCAAAATCGTTTTCTTTATAAAATGTACGATTATTTTCAATTGAATAGTTAGAGAACTCTGAAAAATTATTATTAGAAACGCATCTAAGATGTTCTTTCATTCTTATGTTAAAATTACGCGCTGTTTTTCCTATGTAGAATGACGTGCAATCGTTACATTAATGTAATTTCAATTACATTAATGTAACAAACCATTACGCCATTTCTCCGAAAAGGTATGCATAGAGGATGGATCGCCCCACTGTTCTATCCTAAGATAATTCTTGCACCTCTTCTACATTCACACATGCATCCTCATCGATTGTTCCTACTTCGAACGTAACCTTTCAGTAATGCCATGTCTTCCTTGGCTTTCCTTGACTTTTTTTTCTTAATCCATTCGTTCAATATGTCCAAACTATCTTCTGACCCTTTCCTAATTTTATTTATCACGCATTTATCCGCCTCACATTCCTTTCTTACTTCATCATTAGATATTCTATCATAGATTGTTTTTCACACATACTTCTTAGTGAATTCATTTTTACGGCATTTATCCTACTTTCATCCTTCTTCTGCCAACTCCAAGCTTCACTTCCAAACATAAGGGTAGTGTACGTACTCCATTGTGCACTGACATCTTTGCTTCAGTCGGTATATTTCTACAACATTTTGAGTGTATACAAATTCTTGTAGACAAAAACTCGATTTCACCCATTGCGGATAAATTATTTTAATTTCATAAGGATTAATTGTATCTCAATAGAGACGAAGATGTAAATTGTTTTTCTGGGAACAGAATGTGGTGGCCGAGGCGCTAACAGGACTTATGACCTGTTATTGGTATATTTCTATTTGCGGTAATGACTTTAAGTGCACTTTTAATTTTGTTTCAAGCTCAAACCCTTCTTCCGATATCTCTTTCCATTTTTCCATCTCTTGTAAATATGCTTCCAAGTTAAAGAAATTCTGTAACTTGCTCTTATTTCTCTCCGTTCCCACTTATGTCATTGCTAAAAGCTTGCTATTATCTTTGAATTTTTATAAACCGTTTTTTAATAAATAAAAATACATATTTATAGATTTAAACTTACTGCGTTTCACCCCTGGTCCAGGAGAAATATTATTTTGTAAAGTGAGTTATTCCTGTTTGAAATTTAATTAGCTTGTTAGCAAGCATGTGTATAAGGAAGTGTACATGTTCGTTAGATTTACAACGTTCCGACAAGACATGAGTTTTCCGCACATGCATGTATGTCAAGGTATATAGAATAATATGGTAAGATATTGCGCACGTAGCATGCTATCCCTTTCTAATAATTTGCTGTCAAGTGACGTCATGTGGTGAACTCGAAATCGAAACGAAACTATAAACAAACCTGAAAATAAAGTAAAGTGAGAATAATAATAATATTCTCACTTTCTTTCTTTCTCTTAATCTTTTTTATCGATGTAAAATGTTTTTCAAAATAAGAACAATGAACTTAAAGCTCATTGAAGATGCTAACTCTAAAAAAAGAAAAATAAAAAAAACAATAACTTAAATAAAGAAAACGATTTGTCATAATTTATTTAATACAATTACAAAAACTTCTTTTAATTAGACGTAATAAATAAACAAAGAAAAATTCCATACCCAATGTATAAATATATACTCAACTCATACTACACAACCTAATGCTTGGGTCTCCACGTGACGTAGCTGCGCAGTAGATGTCAAAAATAAAACGCGGAATATCTTACCATATTTATTCTATATACCTTGCATGTATGTGATTCATGTTTGAACGAAAAGTTAGTTTTATCGAAGTAAGACGGCCAAACAAGGACACTATTTAATGCAAAAAACTAACTAACTAACCATCACACCGTTTCCCCGAAGGGTTAGGCAAAAATAATGAACTGCCACACTTTAACCAACGCGGAACTCCATCCTTCTCTTTTCGCCCCCGCAAGAGACGCGGTGTGATATTTTTAGTTTTGTTATATAAATATCTATATAATGTGGCCGAGCCATAGAGGGATCCTTCCGCTTACCCGAAGCTGTTATAGGCGCAGCGGCACCTTTCGTCAGCTTCAGTCGTGCACTTTCTAGGCCCGCCCCCCGTCCATGCGGGACTTAAGTTAAAAAAAAAAAAAATATATATATGTATATTCGCAACCAAAGGGGACCCACACCACATTTAAGCTACCCTACTCTCACTCGATGTCCCGCCGTACACACATAGCAATACAACAGCAAAAGAAAATACACAATTGATACATAAATAACATGTGTTAGAGAAAGAATAAAAAAGTAATAATGCACAGCAGGAGGTACAGGATGGAGGGGTAGACAAAATGCAAGATGGGGGAAATATATCTACCATACATCATCTCAATAATTTACTGATTTTTTAAATATAATATGACTAATTCTAAATCATAATTTTCTTTCGAAGCAGTTTTTGGAAACAAGAAGTTATAATGATCGAGAAAATAGACGCTCTCCAAGGAGTTCTGGTTACAAACAACTCTTTACGTATGGAAGCAAAGCATGGAACTGTCAAAAGAAGGATGAGAGCATAATAAATACAGTAGATAATAAACAAACGTACGATAGAATTTAATATGCTGATAAAAGAAAGGAATGTAAATCGGAAAAAAATAGTATTAGCAAAATTATGCAATAATTATTGCTTTGGTTTGTACATATAGAACGCGTGGATGAAGAAACATTGGATAATAAAGTATACGTTAATGATGCGAGTGGATTGCGGAGTCAAACAAACTAGTTTGTGTATAGCCCTGATGAAGCTCGTTATAGTGCGAAACCGGTTGGCGCTCCTTACTCAAAATAAAGTGGTTTTATTATACAAAGTGTTTCATTCAATATTTAGATATAATTCTATTTGCAGTGATGGTTTTGAGTACACCATTTATTTTGTTTCCAGCATCAACCCTTCTTTCAAGGTCTTTCTCCGAAAAACGTCATTGTTAAATGGGAGAAATAAAGAAATCAATCAAACCTTACAGTTTTCCGTTACTTGATTTTGATTGAAATTCACCAAGATGCCAATATGTCTCTAAAGCTTAACAATATAACTAAGGTATAAATTGAAAGGGATCGTATCTAATGGTTCCTAGGAGGGTATGAACTTCAGAGGAACCTAAAAGCAACTGTAAATTGAGAAGAGAACCATATTTATATAAAGTTATGGCGAAAAGCTCTCTGTTTTTGAGAATTCAGTACATAAAGAATGTATCACACGGTGTAGAGTAGAAATTACGATAGTGATGATGTGCATTCTACAAGGAGAAGTGGGAAAATTTTCATTTTACGACTCAAACTCTTCTTTCATACGAGTATAATGGAATAAATAATCTTATTATATATACAACATTTTGAATGTACAATACATAAATTCTTGTAGACAAATACTTACGATTTTTTTTTATAAGGATTAATTGTATCTCAATAGAGACGAATATGTAAATTGTTTTCTGGGAACAGAATGTGGTGGCCGAGGCGCTTACAGGACTTATGACCTGTCATTGGTTAGGTTGAGCGATCGCTTTATGTTTAACAACATTCCTAATTCTGCCCTTCTTATGACCACCACATCTGACAATTTTTTGGAACTTGTATATAGGTATGCTAGATTAGCTAGGTATGCTAGATTCCCACGCTTATCTTTACATATTTTAGTTCACTCTACACTAGCGTCATCTATTAAGATTGGGAAGCATTAAGCAGAAAATCTTTATTAATGCACTGTGAAAGTCTCTGCGAATCATACAGTACTAGATTACGCCTGGAGATGTCTCTCCAATTTTATGCCTACTTGGACCAGTTATTTTATACAACATTTTGAATGTATACAAATTCTTGTAGACAAATACTGTATTTTACCCATTGCGGATATTTTTTTTCTATAAAGATTAACTGTATCTCAATAGAGACGAAGATGTAAATTGTATTTCTGGGAACAGAATGTGGTGGCCTTCATTTACGAGTATATATATTTCTTGTGATTTCTTTTCCGAGTTGGCCAACCATTGTATCGAGTCTGACCATAGTTTCGACATTGAAGACACAACATTTCTACACACAATTCACAAGTTGGTATAATAACACCATAGTGCACTACCATCTTAGCTTTTTTTTTATAGGCTTCTGTTTGCGATGACAACTTTGAGCACACCATTCACTTTATTGCCTGCCCCATTTTTTCTTTCAATATCCTTATCTACTCGCTCATCTCTTTGTTAACATTCCACCAAAATATATTAACTCATCTACTTGTTCCAGATTTTTAACATTCACGCAAATTTTGCAGACTGTCATGATTTCTTCTTTTTCGAAAATAATTACCTTAGACTTATTCACATTCATCATCAGATCATTTGGCATGCATACCTTTAACATACTAGTCACCAGGACTTGTAGTTCATACTCGTTGTCTGCAAGTAGGACAGCGTCATCTGCATACAATAGACAGCTTACTAACATTCCGCTCATTTTGGCACCTGCATCCAAAAATATATTGTATTAATTTATTAATTCTATTTAATGGGAATGACAGATTTCACCTTTGTAAGGCTTTATCCCGACCCTTATGTATGGTAGCGAAGCTTGGATTTGGCAGAATAAGGATGAAAGTAGGATAAATACCGTAGAAATGAGGTCACTAAGAAGAATGTGCGGAAAAACAATGTATAAAAGAATCTAACGATGAAATAATAAATCTAATGATGAAGTAAGAAAGGAATGTTAGGCAGATGAATGCGTGATAAATTAAATTAAGAAAGGGTCACTAAGATGGTTTGGAGATATGGAACAAATGGATGAGAGAAGAATGGTTAAAAAAAATATATACAAGTAGTATGAATGGGTAAAGAAGTCGAGAAAGGCCAAGGAAGACATGGCATGACCAAATTAATCAATTACTAAAAGGCGGTCATGTTCGAAGTAGTAATAATCGACGAGCGTGTATGCCACGATGTGTGAATGTAGAAGAAGCGCGGGAATTATGCCATGATAGAACAATGTGGCGATCCATCCTCTCTGCCTACCCCTCCGTGGAAACGACGTGATGGTTAGTTAGTTAGTTAAGGCTTTGTCAAATGTCTTCACAAACACTCCGCTTATTTTGGCACCTGCATCGAACCCTTTCGGCTAATAAAGAACAAAACTAACTAACTAACTAACTAAATAACCATCACGCCATCTTCCCGAAGGGGTAGGCAGAAAGAATAGACTGCCACACTTTTCTTTCCTGACATATTTCTCTCGATTCCTCAACATTCATACATCGTGTCATGCACGCGCGATGATTTCTCTGACTCCTCACATGGCCGACATTCAATATTTGATTTATTTGATCGTGCCACGTTTTCCTCGGTCTTCCTCTATTTCTGGTTCTATTTACATCATTAACATATATATTTTTTACCATTCTTTCTTCATTCATTCTATCCATATGTCCAAACCATCTTAATGATCCTTTCATTATTTTGTTCATGACACCATAATTTGCACCGCATTCACTTCTTATATTTTCATTCGACACTCTATCATACACAGAGTATATACAAATTTGTCTAAGAGATCTCATTTCTACTGCATTTATTCTACTTTCATCCTTCTTTTGCCAGTTCCATGCTTCGCTTTCATACATAAGGTTAAAAAAAAACAATAAGTTTATTATATGGACTTTCACATCATTGTTAAATAAATAATATAAAATGAGGTTTACTGAATTTTACTTCCGAACGTGCATGGTGAAAAAACGTTTCAAACATTTCATATAACTCTTGGAAAATTTGGCTCTCTGTAATAGTGAGATGATGTATGTATGCTGGTGATAACTAACTAATGTAAGAAACTTTGGCGCTCTCCACAAAGTGAAATTCTCGAAGAAGAGTGAATAACTTCACCCAGCGAGTTACACCTTTGTACTCGGGTGAAACTTTTGTTCGTGCATAGTTTAATCAGATGACGACCACATCACAACTCATGTGAAGCAGAGCTCTTTGAATATGTACTTACTTTCAGATTTGTGGGCTTGGTTGATCTGCGAATCTACGCGTGTTTTATGTAGTACGCTTTGTTTAGAATTTCAACCTCTTAAGTAGTATAACCTCTTAAGTACTATTCGATTGGGCTGAGATAACCAGAGATAACCGATAAAATTTCCCCAGAGGGGTAGGCAGAGAGGATGGATCGCCACACTGGCCTGTCCTGGCATACTTCTCGTGCTTCCTCTACATTCATACATCGTACCATGCACGCACGTCGATTATTCCGATTTCGAATGTGGCCGCCTTTTAGTAATTGATTAATTTGGTAATGCTATGTTTTCCTCGGTCGTCCTCGGCTTCTTTTCCCACTCACGCTGATTGTGTACAACTTTTTAACCATTCTACTCTCATCCATTCGTTCCATATGTATGTCCGAACCATCTCAGGGATCCTTTTTTAATTTTATTCATAATAGTCATCTGCCTTACATTTCTTTCTTATTTCATCGTTCGGTATTCTATCATACAACGTTTTCCCGTACATTCTTCTTAGTGATCTCATTTCTATGGCGTTTATCCTGCTTTCATCCTTCTTTTGCCAGCTCCAAGCTTCACTTCCATACATGAGGATTGGCACTAGAACTCCATTGTGTACTGCCTTCTTTGCTTCTGTGGATATATTTCTATTTGGACTAAGCTGGGCAGCTTTAGTTAACATGAGTTACATCTTTAAAAACCGGAAAATACCGATCATTCTGAAACGAAAAGTCTATGAAGCCTGCGTTCTGACAGTTGGTACTTATGGTCTTGAAACTATTACATTGTCCAAGCAAAGTGCCGAGAAGCTGCGAGTGACCCAAAGAGCCATGGAAAGAGCCATGTTAGGAATAAGCCTAAGAGACAGAGTCAGAAACGATACGGTGAGAGAAAGAACAATGGTCACTGACATCATCCACCAGGTGGCGACTCTAAAATGGCAATGGGTGGGTCACGTAGCCAGAAGCTCAGATGAAAAGTGGACAAGAAGACTGTTGACTTGGAGACCGTGGACGGCAAAAATAAGTTCAGGGCGACCGCAATCACGGTGGAAGGATGACCAGAACAGACACGTCGGAATAACCTAGATGCAGTCTGCACAGGACAGAGTGACATGGAAGCGAATGGAGGAGGCCTTTGTCCAGGAGTGGATGGGAATAGGCTGAGGAAGAAGAATAAGAAGTACTATAACATATATGAGTTCGGATCAGAAATGAGACAAAATGATTTGAATGTGGTTTTGATGACATAGTAAGATGGGGAAGAAGCAGATGACGCTTTTGAAGAGATCATGTGGACCGCATGAAAAATAAACGAATTGCAAAAAAATGATAAAGATGAAAACCCTAGAAGCAAAATATTACCAGGATTGCCGCCAAAGAGGTATAGAGATGACTGGACATCATCATTCCGGGACAGCTCACCGTCATAAATAGGTCATATGACCTTAACTAAAAAGAATAGTAGTAAAATGTAAGTATCATTTTCAAATGTCGTTTGTTTAGTTGGTGAAATTTGTTACTATCAAACTGTTAATGAATAAACTTTGTTTTTTGTATCACAATTTATTTTGTTTTACGCGACAGCTGTTTCGTCAACCTATGTTGATTTCATCGTGTGAAAAAATAATATTGTAACACCAGATGATGTCAACATAGGTTGACGAAACAGCTGTCGCGTAAAATAAAATAAATTGTGATACATAAAACAAAGTTATTTAATTTAACAGTTTAAAATGTTAAGGTATATCATAGTGTTTCGGCTAAAACAATGGACTATTAAATCAAATCAGTTTATTTTCTCAAAAGATACCATACCCCTAAAATTTAACAGATACTTGGTGTGAGCTTGCGTGACCGCATAAGAAATGAAGAAATCAGACGACACAAGGGTTGCTGACGTCATGGACCGAGTGGCAAAATTGAAATGGCAATGGGCTGGACGCTTGGCTAGACAGGGTGGCAACAGATGGGCATCCAGGATACTCAGTTGGAGACCATGGGAAAATAGGCGAAGTGTCGGAAGGCCACCGATGAGATGGACCGATGATATTATCAAAAGGGTTGGAAAATCTTGGATACAAAGGGGGCAGGATAGAGACGAGTGGAAGAAATTGGAAGAGGCCTATATCCAGCAGTGGAGGGAAGAAGGCTAACAAAGAAGAAAGAAGAAGAGATATTTAACCCTTAACGTACCGTGTTCAAAACAAAACGCTCGCTCCCATGTGGTCAATTCAGTTTACCGCTAACTTTATCTAAATATCAAGCATATGACTCGATAAATCAAAATTTAATTTATGTCATCTTGAAGGTAATTTCATTAGGAATAGATCGATATCTATAACATGCAAATAATAACACATGGATTATTTGAAAAACATATCATTATTAATTTTTTTCTGGAACCATGCGATTTCTGATATAGAATGCGACACAGCATATGAGCAACTGACACCAAGTATGAACTTGTCTCGCCCCGCCGCGCCGCGCCGCGGCCATGGCGCTATAATTTTACGTATGATAAAGGCACCTAGGCAAAATGTATAGTACGTTCAAGACAACGAGTACGTATTAATATTTGTCCCTTTTGGTAAAGTGTTAATATTTTCACAGTTCTGATATTATTAAGTTGCGTGCTGCGTTTCCGTCCACAATCGGTATTATTACGTACCTATGAGAAAAGGCCAAACATATAATTTATAATACGTTCAATACAGCGAAAAAGTATTTGTCACTTTTGATGAAGTTGTAAATATTAGCAAAACAAATTCTACCTTAACACGAATGAAGGTGAGGGCAGTCTTAAAAAATATTTTTTTTTGGGATGAAGGAAGAAATTTTTTGCTTTTTTTTATTACGAAATATTGAGAACACTTCAATGGAGGATTACAATTTTTTTTTATAATATTAGGGTCCATAGGTTTTAAGAAAATCAACTTTAAATTGGCAGTGGAAACTCAATTGACCACATGGCAACGCGACGGTTAAAAAAAAACTTCTAAGAATAGACGTTTTCATTCGTATTAATTTAATACTATTAGTTTATAATATATTGTTTCTTGAACAATGATCTAATAATCGTCTTCCTCTCTGCAGATAATTATAAATTGTTAATAAACTAAACATGTTATTTTTCTTCACAATCATTTTCATTTCTCTCCGATTCATCTTGATAAGATTTTTTTAACTCTTATAAAACTTCTAGAAACTTACTGAGTATGTTTATTCAGACAACATTATTATTTATCTCGATACTTCGTTATTCCCAATATGTTCTCCGAAGTACGAAGTCAAGACTTGAGCAGGGACACCAGTTATTTGTAAATAAACGTTTAAGCAGTTATTTCAATAGCAGTTTTCATACAAATATAACTAACAGTTATTGTATTTTTCACAAATTAACTAATGCGTTTTTTAGAAGCTTTTATTTTAGGATATTGAAAATAACTTTGTTTATAATTCACAAAATATTTAAAAAAACACGACATGTTTCGGAGGATAGCTCCATATCCAGGTATAAATATAAACTAAACAAAGAAATACGCATTTTAAATTCGCATAAAATATATAAAAAAACGCATTTTAAATTCGATACAATAATTTTAATTTAAAAAATTAACCTAGGCTAATTATAAGTACTAATAATTTTTTTTTATCAGTAAGAACTATTCAAAAATAATAAACAGTAATAATACATAAACTAACTAACTAACTAACCATCACGCCGTTTCCCCGAAAGGGTAGACAGAAAGAATGGACTTCAACACTTTAATCGATGCTGCACTCCATTCTTCTCTTTTCGCCAACGCGAGAGACGCGGTGTGATGGGTTGCGAACCTCATCGCCACCAATAGGCATCTCTCGCGCACACTTCAATCATTCAACGTCATAAATAAATCTGAAACAAATTATACAAAATACAATGATATAAAATAAAATAACACATAAAAATAATTTAACACATAATGTTCTTTTAGATGGTGCACTTGTCGTCAGCTGGACGATCCGGATATTTGTGTTTATTTAATTTTTTATTCCACTGTTTTCATTTTAATTAGGCACTTAAAGCAATCCAACACCAGCAAAAACTTGAAAATTTGATTGAAGAATTTATTCAAATTGTCTTTGGAACAAATGATAAATTTATTTTTACACCTGTCAAAATTATTTTTATAAACGAAAAAACTTGTATTATTTTAACATCAGAAGAGTGAAAACGTATTTCGTGTCACAAATAACTATCACAAAGTGCAATAATACATAATGATAATATAAAAATATAAAATTATTATTAAGAAAACCTATACATTTAAAAAGACATAATTTATATAGAAAATAATAAATAAGAGAGACTAAAAGAAGACAAAGTATTAAAGCTTTTATTTTATTTTATGGGAACGACATGTACCTATCTCCTTTTTCAAATGTTAAATAATGCCTTAGCAAAGCAAAACACGCAATTTGCATAAAATAAAACACAACTTTTAGAAAAAATACGTTTTCATTCGTAATATGATAAAATAAAGAGTATAATATTATGTTATTGAAACAACTAATATAAAATTATAATAAATGAAACGCGAATACAAAAACCGTTTTAATATTCACTTACTACATAACTTCTCATTACACCGTTTCCCCGTAGGGGTTGGCAGAGAGGATAGACCACCATAGTGACCAAACATAAAGTGTCGACCTCCACCAAACTCTTAATTTTGTAAACAAGTTTAAGTATACGTGCTAATTGTCATTCATGTTTACATTGCTCATTTCAAGTACATTATTGTATTTATCCTTCTTTCTTTAACAATCCATATACCTGTATTCTGAATTTTATTATTTTCTTTCTCTCGTTAATCATCTTAATACCTGTATTCTTATTTAAAATAGTGTCCTTCTTCTTTAACAATCTACACACATACCTGTATTCTTATGGTGATGGAGTCTTAACTCGTCTTAGGCTTAATTTTTGCCGTTTTTATTAAAATGTTTTTAGTTTTAACTGATCTGTCTGCATCATTAAAATATGTATTGGAATTTATTCCATCTATAACAAATTAATTAAAAAATACTCACCTGAACTCACGAGGCCGACATTCAATATAACATTTGTTTGATCTTACTACGTTTTTCATGGTCTTCTTCTATTTCCAGTTCTGTTTACAGCTTTAACATATATTTTCTTTACAATTCTTTCTTCATTCATTCATGCACTGGAAGTCACACACATATATTATATTTTAGGTAAGCTTATGTCAGGTTCGATTGGTTATTTACTAAGTTTATTTTAGACATGTTTTACGCCTTTCTAAGACATTTGATAAAGCATAAGAAAGATAAAACCGGTCATTCACATAAAATAGAAACAAAAAAAAAACAATAAAAAACATTTTAAAACAATATTGTTCTTTATCATAATCTTTATATAAATAGGCAAATAAACATATGTCACGAAGAAAGAGCACAAAAGAGTAGACCAGTGATTCCCAAAGTGGTCTATATAGACCCCCAGGGGTCCACGACAACTTGCAAGGGGTCTACGACAGTTACAAAAAAAAATTGGGGGTCCATGAGATGTAAATGGGGGTCTACGAGATGGTTCAACTAAATTGAAGCCTGTTTGATGTGTTTTTGGGTAACATCGTGTGATAACTCCTTCTCGACCGACGTTTCGGAGATCGTTGCAGTCTCCATCTTCTTACCCTTAAGATGGAGACTGCTACGATCTCCGAAACGTCGGTCGAGAAGGAGTTATCACACGGTGTTACCCAAAAACACATCAAACATATTGCTGCCAACCGTGAAAATCTACGCAATTACTTAAATTGAAGCCGAATATTGAAACGAAATACGAATAACGAAATCGTTGGGTACCATTTTTTTAGCTCACTTGGGGAAAATCGGACGCTGAAAATCGTTGGTGACCTTTTTTATATATTTTTTCTTCCGACAGGGACCAATTTTTTTTAGCAATCAATTAGGAAAGCAGGGGACTACACAAAAAAGAAAAAATCAGCAAGGGGTCTACGGCACAAAAAAGTTTGGGAACCTCTGGAGTAGACGAAACCAATTCGAAATGCACAGGATACGCATGCCCCTAAGAGTTTTCTGGATTATTTTGAAATTTGCTCTGATTATTGTTGTATGACAGTACTTAGGTAGCGTAGAAAACAAAAGGAGAACAAATTGGTATTGTAAATTGAGAATTTTATAACTAGTGAAAAAAATATACATTAAAATTTAAAACTTAATACTGATTATGAATGCACAGTGAAACAAATTTATAAGGTGTAATAAATCTTTACTTCCGTGAATATTTCACGGGTTGCAACTAGTTATTTACAATATTGCTATTTTATGCTAGTAGCTAGCGAAACTTGTAAGAATCTCTTGTTTAAAATATTCTTCTTCTTCTTCTTCTTCTTTTGATAGATCTGAAGATCTGTGACACAGAAATCATATCTCGTCGGATGATGAGATCCAGCTGTCCCTCCATCTCTTAGGCGGTCTTCCAGGTGGGCGGTGTCCGGAAGGGATTTCATAGGCGGCTGTATATGCGAGTCTGTCACCATCCATTCGGGCTACATGGTCCCTCCAGTATCTTCTTCTGGATCTACTCCACTGAACGATATCCTCTATTTCGCAGGTTTTCCTTATGTCTGCGTTGCGGACACGATCTCGGAGGGTTTTTCCAGTAATTGATCTTAGGACCTTCATCTCCGATGTTCTTAGTAGTCCCTTGGTTCGCACAGTGTCAGCCCGCGTCTCTACAGCGTACGTCATGATGGGTTATGAAAATATTATGAAAATATTATGAGACATAAATAACCTATTATTTTTGTAATCACGTAAGCGTTGTTTGAAAAAACCGTTATTCAGAATAACGCCCTAGACCACACTAACAAATCGTTTTGCCCTCCCATTAGACCGAATATCAAATAACTTATTTCCACGCGTCTCTGGATTTTATTTACTTGGCCTTCCCTAGGGAATTTTTACTTACTTACATTTTTGTCAACTTATCTATCCATTTTATGAATTCCCCAAGCGAAAATAAGAAACATTTTGATATTTTTTGTGCTTGAGAATTTTTTTGTGGCATCCTGTACTTTGAAAAAAAAAAAACTTTTGTAAAAAGTAAAATAACACCAAATATTGTTTACAATTCAAAAATCCAAGACATTTAAAAAATGGTTAAATAAAGATTTCTTTAATTAATACGAATGAAAACGTCAGTTTTATAGAAGTTTATTATATTTTATAGGAAAGACATGTTTCGTCCTAATAAGGCATTATCAAATGTCTGTTCCATCGGACATTTGATTATGCCTTAGAAAGGCGATACGTGTCATTCCCATTATATATAAGGGGAAATAGACATCGGGATGGGATTTTGCAGAGTTGTAGTACCCCCTAAGAGTCATCGACAGTCAAAGTACGAAGGCACAATAGAAAGCTAATTTCAAGAAAAAATCTTATAAAAAATCGCCCCAACACTCTGGCAATAGAGATTTACGTCGGACAGATTTTTTTTTGTATTCAACAGGTCAATTTAACCCAATTACTGTATACAATTTGTTTTTTAGCTATTATATTGATTTCCATGTGATATGAAGCGAATTTCCATTTTATTGTATTGTTATTCGACAATAGACCAAAGACAGTGTGACAATTAAACTGTCATCGCCGGTAACCGAAGATAGGCAAAATATGTCATTCACATGTAATATAATACGATATCTAGAAAACACCTGTTTTCATTCGTATTAATTATCCAGAGAAGTTGCCTGTCTTAACGATTATTTCTACTTCTTCTTCTTCTTCGCGTACCGTATCAGGTCCCCCCGACGTTGGCAATCACTCCGGCGAAGGCTTCTCTATCTTGCGCAACCCGGAACAGCTTCCCCACATGTTTAATTACGGTCCAGTCTCTTATGTTGCACAGCCAAGACGTTTGTTTGCCTTCTACCAGGACTACGCTGCCCCTAAATATTTCCCATCAATATTAATTGGAGCTAACTGTATTTATCCCCCTGCAGAATGTGACCCAGATATGAAATCTTACGCACCTAAACGTCCTTTAGCAGTTGTCTACTACAATTGGCTCTCCTCAAAATCTCTAAATTGCTGACGAAATCTGTCCACGGTATACGAAGCTTTCTCCTGTGCAACCACATCTCGAATGCTTCCTACCGGTTCATAGTGTGCACTTTCAGGGTCCAAGTCTCCAAGCCATAGAGTAATACAGACCAGACATAGCACTTCAACATTCTCTGCCTAAGTTTCAAGTTCAAGTTGTTTCAAGCTTTAGTTTCAAGTTCTAACTACACTTTAATATAGTGTATAAAGTGTATACTATACGAATAAGAATAGCATAAAATGAACATAGCTTATTTCGGAGAGAAAATCACTTAAGGCTTAATGGCTTTCGAGTTCAGAAATACATACATATTTACCTCAAGTTATATCCTTTATTCGTTTAGTTTGTAAGTTTTCTACGAATAATTATTATTAACGATGCCAACGGTCAAACAAATCGGAAATAATAACTGATTTTTTAGAGTAAAATCGCTCTGTTTGATCTATTGATAAAACAAATTTCCGGCCCGAAACAGAGATTTTCTCCCTCTTTAAAACAGCGCTACATTCACGAACATTACCTTCGTATATTAAAACTAACTAACTAACTATCGTGGCGTCTCTCCGAATGAAGAAATGAAGGAAAAAGCAGAAAGAATGAAACGCCATACAGTTCTATCCTAACATTATTTTATTATTATTATTTGTTGAACAAAATCCTATCCAAAAAAGCTTAAATGGCAGTGCACAATGGTGTTCTTGAGCCGACCCTTATGTATGAGAGTGAAGCATGGAACTGGCAAAAGATAGATTAATGTAGAATAAATGCAGTAGAGCACATTGATTCTCGTGATATGTGATAGCTAATCTATCGCCATTTTATTATCACGTGAATTCTACACCAGACTGTGTACTCACGCTAACATCGCTGAGAATTGATCCCGATACCTTCGGCCACAAAGGTCGTCGTACGTACTTCTATCGCTTCCTCATTATTCATACATCATGTCATACACGCTCGTCGATTTTTCCGATTCGTCACGTGCTCAATATTAAATATTAGATTTATTTGATCGTGCCAAGTTTTCCTCGTTCTTCCACTATTTTTTGTTCCGTTTACATCGTTAACATCGGGTGGTGGTCTAGGGGATAGAACGCTTGGCTTGGAACAACGATCAGATTCCTTCTTCATAATAATGAGCTATTTTCTGCTCACATTGAAGATTGTAAAATAAATTCTAATATCATTGACATAAATCCTTGATGTTAGTCTATTTAAAAAAAAATAAAAACATTTACTTTTTTAGCATTCCTATTTCAGTCATTCTTTACACGTGTCCGAATCATCTTAATGTTCATTATTTGATTAATATCACTTTCATTCGACACACTATCTTATACAGATTTCCACACATTTGTGTAAGAGATATCGTTTCTACTGCATTTATTCTACAATTTAAACATACAAAATATAGAATAGGTATGTAATGTGTTGTTTTTCTTATTGTTTCTAATTACTTATTTGGTCTTAATTTTTAATTATATCGTGTTTTTTTTTTGTGTTTTTGTCTATTTTTTAATTTCATAATTGCATTTACTGTTTAAAATAGTTTTTTTGTTGTTTTTGTATCCTACCTGTATAGTCATAAGCGCTTTGGTTATATACTGTAATGTTTATGATTTAAAAAATAAATAAATTGAAATTGAATTGAATTGAAAATTGCACGTTCGTTTGTGGTGAGTTAAAAAATGAAATAGAATTCTAAGATATCCTTCTCACAGTTCAAATGATATTAATAAGTTAGAATGAAAGGAGATGAAGAGAGAGATGAAAGAGATAAGTCTCCCGGAGAAAAGAATCAAATAATAATTTTCCTTGAAGCCATCAAAAGTGACTAAAAAAAATCTACAGGAAACGGATATAACCACTCCCCAGAGAATCGAAAGTTCTTTAAATTTATGAACCGTGATTGACAAATTTATCAGATTCAAAATATAACTATTTTGCACACCAATACTTCAATTTTATTTTAATTTTAAAATGAAATCTTTTAATCTCGCCATTTAAATAATCAAATTAATTAATTAACTGTATCTGAGTAATACATTTAGAATTTTCCAACGAGCTATGGAAAGGGCCATATTCAAATATTCTCAAAAGCCATACTCAAAAGATATTACAAACAACAATTATAGTTTAAGGCATCTATTGAGAACAGGTAAAACATAAAAAAAAATATAATACCAGGAACGCATGAGAGATGGTTTGACATTAGGAATACAAGATACTCTCCAAATCAAGAGTATTTGTCTTCTGAACGCACTTTCACGAATATGAAAGACATCGATCTCCGAAGCGATCATGTTCAGCAGTTGAATTGCTCTCCCACCGGCATCACCAGAAGCAGGTTGGTTCTGCATGCTGGGAGATAAAACAGTCTGTGCTGACGCTCTCGAAGATAACCATCCGGAACATAAAGATGGATAGATATTGGGAATGAATACAGCGGACAGGGTGAGAAACACAAATATTTGAGCCAGAATAGGAGTGTTGAACATCATTGGAAGAGTGGCAGTGCTAAAATGATGCTAGGCAGATCATGTTGCTCACATCTCTGACGATGGACAAATCGCCTACTTTGCTGGTGTCCTAGAACTAAAAATCGGAACTCAGGACGTCCCCAACTTTGATGAAGGGACGACATTAAATATACCACCGGTACGACATGGATGCGTGTTTCCCAGGATCGAAAGAGTTGAAAGCAGATGGAGGAGGCCTGCGTTTAGGAGTGGACGAATACAGGTTAATAATGATGGTAGAGAAAAACCGGACAGCGGAAATATCGAGGCGAATAGGGTTGAGCTGGGCAGCTTTCGGCAAACTAAAATACGTCTTTGAAAATAAAGAAACTCTAATATGTATAAAGAGAAAAATCTATGAATCATGCATACTGCCGGTGATGGGATGGAGACCACGACCCTCACCAAGAGAAACGTAGAGAGATTAAGAGTCACGCAGCGTTTTATGGAAAGACATATGCTCGGCGTCAGTCCCCGAGATAAAATCAGAAATGAGGAGATTAGATGCCGAACAAAAATAACGGACATCATGGAACGACTAGCGAGACTGAAGTGGCAATGGACGGGTCATGTGGCGAGACATAGTGAGGATAGATGGATCCAGAAAATAATAAGTTGGAGACCATGGGAAAATAGGAGAAGCGTCGGCAGGCCGCAAAAAAGGTGGTCCGACGACATTGCTGCCGTGGGGGGAAAAATGTGGCTTCAGCTGGCAGAAAATAGAGACGAGTGGAAAGGAAGGGAAGAGTCCTATGTCCAGCAGTGGACCGATAAAGGCTGACGAAGAAGAATAATGATGGTGAGGATGATCATGATGATCTGAATAAAGATGCTTAACTAATGAGCAAAATAGAGTGTCGCCGAGGTACTGCCTCCACTGTTGGATTTTAGACTTATATGTTTCTGTCATGTCCCTTTAGCATCCAGTTCGTCCCAGCTATTCGGTAAATGTTATCAGTCTATCTTTTAGTGAATTTATTAACACGCGTGAATAAAAAAAAATACATAAAAGGTTAAAAATTATAACCGATTTTGATTGTACAGTGGACGAATTACTTAAACCAATATATCTGAAACAAGTTTTCAAGTAAAATTTTATCAGTAATTTAAATTTAACAACAGTAATGTTTATACAAAAAAAAAAAAAAAACTCAAGAAACTTTAAGCTAATCTTGCTCTCTTCCTTCTTTTGCCAGTTCCTTGCTTCGGTTCCATACCTCGCTTCCAGAACAAATCTGGTAATAATGAAGTCCCTAAAATGTGTGTGTGGTAGAACGATGTACGACAGAAGCTCAAATGCTGATGTAAGAAAGGAATGTAGAGCGGAATAAGGTATTACGAACAAAATGATGAAAGGATCGGTGCGTTGGTTCGGACATGTGGAGCACGTGGATAGAGAAATAATGGTTAAGAAAGTATGTGTTAACTATGTAAATAGATTACGGAGTCAAGGTAGACTAAGGAAAACATGGTACAACCAAAATAATCAAATTTTAATGTTTGATCATGTTAGAAGTCGGAAGAATCGACGTGCGTGTATTCCTCGTTGTATGAATGTAGGTGAATCTAGAGAGGTTTGTCAGGATAAATGTGGCGGCTTATTCTCTCTGCCTACCTCTGCAAGGAATCAGTTTGTTGTTGTTATTGTCCAAACCATCTCAGGGATTCTTTTTTAATTTTACTTACGATGCAATACTCAGCCTAACATTCCTTCCTCATTTAGTCTTTCGGTATTCTATCATATATCGTATTCTCTCGCACAATCTTCTCAGTGATCTCATTTCTGATTAATTTATTTTAATTTTATCCTTCCTTTGCCAGTTCCATGTTTCACTTTCATTCATAAGGAAATTTCTTTAATAAGGAAAATTCACTGCAAGAAAACGGATAGTTTGTTTGTTTGTTTGGTAATCTTTCTCCATTCGATATTTTAAAATGTAGATTTTGATTCACTTCCGTGAATATTTCACAGATTAAAACTAGCTTTACATCACTGTCCAAGAAACAACTCAATATAATTACGTTGAAATTTGAATTTAGAATGGGAAGTAGATATGATAATTAGTCAGGAGCCAACGATAATATTATCCCATTAATAATTCCCGTAATAGCCGTCAAATTGGTCCACTGTGTTGACATCATAAACAATGGTCCTGGACTGTATTGGCTGACAAAGTCAGAAATTTGCAGCAGAGATGATTATGACGTCAAGTTGGCTTGACTGATATAGCAATCGGCTTGTATTTGTTGATTAGACCTAGATTGAAGGTAAACAGCTTTTAATTACTGAATACAGGTGCGCCGGACTGCAGAAGCATCAAGTACCAATCATGCTGTATAGTACCACATAGAATGCGATATATGGGATGTTTTGTACTTGGAAATTTAAGTACTTTTTCAAAATGTTTACATAATTTATTTATTAAATAGTCCATTGTTTTGGCCGAAACACTATGATACTTCAACATTATTACTGTTAAAATTTAAAACACTGTTATAATATCACAATTTCTTTTTATTCACTGAGAGTGTCGCGACAGTTGTTTCGCCAACCGATGTTGGCATCATCAGGTGTTACAACACAAATATAAGTTTATTCTAACACCTGATGATGCCTACATTGGTTGGCGAAACAGCTGTCGCAACACTCTCAGTGAATTAAAATAACAGTGTTTTAAATTTTAACAGTAATAATAATGTATTTATATTTATGTAATCAAATAATTAAGGACGATGTCCATTGAAACCATTCTGAACGCTTTTTTTATTAAAAAATAAAAGTAATTAAAATTTACGAAATGGTCGACATGTTAAACTGTCCATTAATTCAAAATGAAGATCTTGTTCCAACCCTTACATATGGAAACGAAGCATAGAACTGACAGAAGAAGTATGAGAAGAGAAAAAATGCTGTAGAGATGAGATCCCTTAGACGCATGTCCGGTAAAACGACGAATGATGTATATCACAAATGAAGGAAGAGGCCTGGCGAAACCAGTCGCTGTCGAAATAAAGACAAAAGTGGAAATATTTAAAATATTTAAAAAAAATACACGAATGTGGTCAGTTTTGACAGGTGCTAAAATTATTTATTTTACTACCTGTCAAAACTGATCACATTCGTGAAATTTCTTATAAAATATTTTAAACTAACTAACTAACTAACTAACTAACCATCACACCATTTCCCCGGAAAGGTAGGCAGAGAGGATCGCCACAATGCTCTGTCTTGGCATACCTCTCGGGCTTCCTCTACATTCATGCATCGTACCAGGCCACCTTTTAGTAATTGATTAATTTGGTCATGCCATGTTTTCCTCGGTCGTCCTCGACTTCTTTTTCCACTCACGCTGCTTGTGTACAACTTTTTAACCATTCTTCTCTCATCCATTCATTCCATATGTCCAAACCATCTCAAGGATCCTTATTTAATTTTATCCATGATGCAGTCATCTGCCTTACATTTCTCTCTTATTTCATCGTTCGGTATTCTATCATACAACGTTTTCCCATACATTATTCTTAGTGATCTACGGCGTTTATCCTGCTTTCATCCTTCTTTTGCATCTCCAAGCTTCACTTCCATACATGAGGGTTGGCACTAGAACTCTGTTGTGTACTGCCATTTTTGCTTCTGTGGATATATTTCTATTTGCTGTAATGAATATTTTAAATATTCATATAATAAATTTTTCATTTGTTCCAATGACAATTTGAATAAATTCTTCAATAATATTTTTAAGTTCTTGCTGGTGTTGGATTGTTTTAAGTGCCTAATTACAGTAAACAAAATAAAAACAGTAGATAACGTGGAATAAAAATTAAATAAACACAAATGTCCGGATCGTCCAGCTGACGACAAGTGCACCATCTAAAAGAACATTATGTGTTAAATTATTTTTCTTTGTTATTTTATTTTATATCATTGTATTTCAGATAATTTGTTTTAGATTTATTATGTAGACGTTGAACGATCGAAGTGTGCGCGGGAGATGCCTGTTGGTGGCGATGAGGTTCGCAACCCATCACACCGCGTCTCTCGCGATGGCGAAAAGAGAAGGATGGAGTGCCGCAGCGATTAAAGTGTGGCAGTCCATTCTTTCTGCCTACCCTTTCGGGGAGACGGCGTGATGGTTAGTTAGTTATAATATCACTGATGAAGTGTGTTTTGTGTACAAAGTATATAAAAAAATAAACATTTAACATCCACAACGCAAAGTTATGGCGAATATACTCGTAGAAGAAAAACATGTATTGTTAATTAATATTTATTTCTTCATAACAAAGTATTTGTGATTAGAAATAACGAACCCACGAGTCAGACTTAACCCATTTGTAAGCCGATATCAATCAGGAGTGCCGCAATAAACAAGGGAGGGATTGATGGATTGACCTTTCCTGCAAATGGCCATAGTTTTCGTCAAGCGAAAACGATCCGTTTCCCACGCAAAAAGGGCACCACAGGATCCATTATCGCTTCACGGGGTTAAATTAACGACCTTGGCCTTTTGCAAAAGGGTTCAGACATGTTTTTTGTCCGTTTCTCTCATTCAAATTTGGCCGAGGGTAATAATTTCATACATTTATAGATAAAACGATAAACAAAAATATACATCATCGTCGGTGTAAATCCAGGATTTGTATACAGGTATAAGTATACATTCACAAATATTCGGTCTTCAAATATTCTGGTCAAAATTCTTTGGCATATAGAATGGAATAATACTCCTAGCGGCTTCTAACAATATGTTCGGTGACAGCCTTCGCATTGTGTTAATAAGGTAGTTTGCTAAATGCCGAAAATCATTCTCCATAGATGGCGTTAGTGGGTCGGTTGTATAGGTTAATTCTTGAAAAAATTCACTAGTGCAACCAAATCTACATAGATGGCTGACTGAAACTGACACGTGAAGATAAATATGGATTTTGAAGTATATATACATCTTCCAAAAATTTGTCATGCATGATCACAATAACAAAGGTGGAATGGGGAATGTTGTAATTACATAAAGCGTGCGCTTAACCCAACCAATGACAGGTCATAAGTCCTGTAAACACCTTGATCATCCATGTTCAGTTTCCAGTTTACGTCTTCGTCTCTATTGAGATACAATTAAAATTTACATCATTGTTTTTAATGTTTCTTTCCGTCTCTTTCTACTTTTAACTTGTGATACGTTTATATCTATATAGGTACATAACATGCAATGATAATTTTTTTTAAATTTATTTCATTTGATTTATTTATTTTAGTATATTAGGATCAAAATAGTTATTGGAAACAAGAATTTATCAATGAAAGTGAAAACGGCCGTTCACAATGTAGTTCTGGTCCCAACCCTTATGTATGCAACTGGCAGAAGAAATATGAGAGCAGAATAAATGCGGTAGAGATGAGGTCCCTAAGACGTATGTGTGGTAGAACGATGTACGACAGAATCTCAAATGCTGATATTAGAAAGGAATGTAGAGTGAAAGAAGGTAGTATGAACAAAATTATGAAAGGATCGCTGCGTTGGTTCGGACATATGGAGCGCATGGGTGAAGAAAGAATGGTTAAAAAAGTGTAAATGGAGTATGGAGTCGACCAAGGAAAACATGGCATGACCAAATTAATCAAATTTTAAAGGTTGGTCATGTTAGAAGCCGGAAGAATCGACGTGCGTGTATGACTCGCTATATGAATGTGGAGGAAGCTAAAGAGGTATGTCAGGATAGAGTAGTGTGGCGGTCCATTCTCTCTGCCTACCCCTGCGGGGAAACGGCATGATGGTTTGTTGTTGTTGTTGTGTTATATTAGGATCCTAGAAGATATTGACTTAAAAATCAGCAGAAAAAATACAGAATATCTGTACCTACCATTTTAAAACCCAAATGCTGTAGCTCCTTCAGTGCAACTAGATGGAGAAGTGCTAGCTAATTGTGACTCGTTTAAATACCTGGGCTCACTCATTCATAAAATCAAGTACAAGGTGTGAGCGGAGGTAATAAAATTGAGGAAAAAAAATAAGAATTATACAGAAGAATAGGTACTATCATAACACCGAACAAATTAATATTTCTTCGGCGAAGATTGAATTTTTTTAAACGAGCCTAGTTATATATACCATAATACACCTTTGTAATGCATTTAAATGAAATCTTAGTGTGACAGGCAAATATATCTTTTAATGCCAGAACGTTGCAGTCTTTATCGAATTGAACTAATTTTGTTTGAAGTCAATGTTTAATTGTGTAAGATGTGATTCACCGAGAGATGGCGCTCTAGTCTGTTTAAATCAGTGATTCCCAAAGTGGGCTAGATACGACAACTTGCAAGGGGTCCATGTTAGCGAAAAAAAATTTAGGGTCTATGAAATGAAAATAGGGGTCCACGATAGTGGATCTCATGTCGGATGGTCGAACCATTTTTTTAGCTCATTTGGCAAAGATCGGACATTCGAGTTTCGACAGGCAGATTTTCCCCAATGAGCTAAAGAAAAATAAGGTTGACAACGAATTCCGTATTTTTTTTGTTGCTTGATTTAGCTCTGCATCAGCTTCAAAAACTACTTTTACAGTTATAGATGAATTTGTAAAAAAAAAGAATTTTAGGAAAGCAGGGGGTCTACACGAAATAGAAAAAATCGGCAAGGGGTCTACGGGACAAAAAAGTTTGAGAACTTCTGGTTTAAATGATAGCAGTCAATCGTCAGTAGATGTTTATGACATTATTCACGAGTATAAGTGAAAAATTTATATCATTACATGTTTTTCATTCTTAAATATCATATATTTGGAGAAACACGTTGTTGGATGACATTAATAGAACTTTGAAATATTTGAATTCAACAAACAATAAAATTTGTGTTTTAAATGTTTACATACGTGAGAATAATATATATAATAATTAAATAAAACGATGTTTTTTAACTACTTCCACTTTTGTCTTTATTTAGACAGCGACCGGTTTCGCCAGGCTCGCTGGCATCGACAGACTAGTAGATATTTGTTCATACATAATATATATTGTTCATTTTCTGTCAGTTCTTGTTCGGTATGGTTTTTAATTGTGTTCGTATTTTAAACTTCAAAGCTAATTTTTGTCTTTTCTTTGTTTCAGGGAACTCAACTAGAAATCAACGCTAAATTAGAAAATAATCAAAGAATCTCGGTCCCTCAAAGAGAACCTACGATATTTAAGTTGACAAGTTAATAATAGTTGTAGAAATAAAATTCTCATTACTGTTTGAAAGAAATATTTGAAGGTCGAGCAAAGTAAAGTGCTCGTAACTTAAAAACTCTTAACTGAACGGAGAAATACAAAGATTTTTAATTAAAATCAAAATGATCTTGAGAAAACACCGAAACTTTATTAAAATCGTCTTCAGAACGGGAAGCAAAACAAGTTTAAAGCCAACAAAAAAGTGAAAAGTCAAACTGTAACTTTGAAGGAGAGATTTAATTTTGATATGTGATTTGAGAAATCCATCTTTCTAGGATGGTTTCAAAATGGACCCTGTAATATTCGACGAGAAAGATGTAGATAACTATCAATATGCCCCATTCTCGAGGATCGACATTACTAAATCCGCCATGAACGGAGACGTTGTAAGAACAAAGGGGGAAGCTGGGAACGATGGGAAGTTACACCAGAGGGGGCGAGAGAGGATCACGTGCTGTTTCTGCTTCAAAACCACGAAGCTGAGGAGAAGGCAGTACGTTGTTAGCTTCTTTACGAATCTTGGAATATTTTCCCTTCTACTTGGATACACGTTTTTGGGATCATTTTTATTCCTTGCTATAGAGGGGGGCAACAACCAAATAATCAAACCAAGGATGCTCCCAGATAAACACTTCACAGAGCAAAGCAGTACCGAGAGACAATTTAATGCAAGTAATCAAGATGACGATACGAAATCAATTGAAGATTCTAAACGAACATCTCGATTTATGGATACAGCAGATAAAATACAAAACTATTCATTCCTGAGCGATGTGAATACAGAAGCAAGAGCTAGGACAGTTGAAAACATCTGGGAGATCACCGTGTCTCTAAATATTCTCTACAGGGAAAACTGGACACGTCTTGCTGGCCAGGAAATATCCAAGTTTCAAGATGAACTAGTGCAGAGGGTCGCCCAAGAAATGGCTGCGCAGTATGGTGCTGTATACCAAGAAATGGCTCTTGGAGGGGCTGTCCAGCCGTATGGGGATTTGGTGTACGGGCATGACGAGGGAGAATGGAGTTTGGCAAAAGCTTTCTTCTACTCCCTGACAGTTCTAACAACAATTGGTATGTATTTAAATTTGATTTATATAATTTAATTTTGCTAAAACAAATACGTTAAACTTTTTGTTATTATTGTCAAATGTATTCTTGAAAACATTAAGGCAATTTTTCATTTGGATAAAGCAGCTCTAAGCAAAGGTGTTGTGCTGCAACTGAAGATTTCTTTGAGGTTTTTGGCGCTCCTGAACAAAGGACTCCTCCATTCGCTCCCATGTCACTCTGTCCTGTGCAGACCGCATCTAACATTTAAAAAAATTATAGCACCGAAACCGTCATTGAACGCTAGCCGGTGAACGTAAGTTTTGTTTTGGAGGTGGTGTGACCTTGCTATGTGCACACTAGATGCGCAGTAGCCAAGGTCGGCCGCGGGCGCGTCAACGATTGCTGCCGTTCAGTATGATGTTGACCGTACAACAAAAAGCACAGTGCGTTATTTGGCACGCGGAGTCAAAGTCACCAGTTAGTGTACGGCAGTTGTTTCAGAGAACTTATCCAGGACAAAATGTACCTGATTACAAAATTATCATTCGATAATTTAACCAGTTTAAGGGAACAGTGACTGTGGAGAAAAAATCAAGGCCAGACCGACCACCAACATCAAAAGATAATATCGAACGTATCCGCCAATCTTGTCTCAGAAGCCCCTAAAAATCTATTGCTCGACAAAGTGCCGAGCTACAAATTCCAAAAACAAGAATTTAAAATGTACTGCAAAAACGGCTAAGATTAAAAATGCACATAAAATTCAGATAAGGCAGGAAATCAAACCTACAACATCGAAACATACTAAAGTACGATTTTTTTAAATCGTTTTCTTTACAGTTATTTTAAATGTTGCATTATTTTTCGATGACCCAGTATTTCTAGAATAACTTATAAATATTTTTTGATACTTTGACTATACTAAACTAAGTCTACGTATTTCCTGTAAATATTATACTTTCTTTATGTGACAAAGACGCCAAATCAACCCTGTCAAAAATAAATCTCTCAAATACCCGTTGCCAACCGTCAATACACATTGAAAATCCTTGAATTTAGTTGTGGAGCCGATAAATTAACTTGAAAACTGTATACAAGCAAAATAATGTGAAGGATTTTTTGAATAAAATTCCACACAGAGACACAATATGCAAAATATTCCTAAAAAAGATACATTGCTACCTAGATTGAATGTATTTAAAAAGTTTTTTTCTTTTTCTTTGTTGTAGACCTTTGTGGTCTGTTCTGCAAAGGGTTGTTCCTCCTATGGGGTGGATTCCCAGCTGCCCTTCCATCTTTAAGGAGGTCTTCCACGAGGACGAATCCCGTGAGGCTGATTATGTAGTGAAATATAGAGAAGTCTGGTGGTGTCCATTATTTGTACATGACCGTACAAGTCCCACTTTTGATGTCTACTCCATCTTATAATATCCTCAGCCTCACATATCTCTTTAATTCTGGTGTTCCTCGTGAGATATCAGTGGCTTGCCTGCTATCGCCCAGGTCACCAACCTTGGAACAACAGAAGAGGCATAGAAATACCACAAAAAAGTGGACGGAAGACACAATCTAACTTGCGGATCATAGTTGGTATAGCCCAAGATAGAAAATGTTGGAAGAGTTTAAATTTTTCCCTAAATGCGTACTGTTTATTACAGGTACACAATGGAATAACAGCAACTTAAGCGTGTTTCAACGATAAAGGATCTTGGTATTGTTTATGAGAGAAGGCTGCCCTTATGAATTGGCCCGGAGCCAGCTCGAGTGTGGTTCGGTGATATGGAGTCCCCACAAAGCGAGAGCTCATGATAGAAAAGTTCAGAAAAGATTTCTGAGATATGTCTACATGAGGGAGTTTGGTAGCTATCCGTGGCTTTATCCCACCACATTCCTCTTGGACATGCTGGGGACCAATAGTTTGCAGATAAGAAGAGATGGGTGCATACTTACCAATTTCTTCAGACTTATCAAGGGATTCTTTGAGAACTCCGTAATCTTGGAGGCTATCTATCTTTATGTTCCAGATGGTTATCTTTGACAGCGTCAGCACAGACTGTTTTATCTCCCACCATGCAGCATCAACCTGCCTTTGAACTTTCAGAGAGCTTTCAAACTGCTGAACATGATTGCTTCGGAGATCGATGTCTTTTATATTCGTGAAAATACGCTCAGAACACAAATACTATTGACTTTGGAGAGTATCTTGTATTCCTAATGTCGAACCATCTCTCATGCGTTCCTGGTATTATATATTTTCTATGTTTTACCTGTTCTCAAAAAATACCTTAAACTATACTTGTGTTTGCAATAACTTTAAAAAAAATTAACTGATTTGATTTGATTTGATTAAAAGAGGCCTATATCCAGCAGTGGAGTAAAATTGGTTAGAAAGAAGAAGTTAGGTATACTCGTATATGTTGATGTTTTTCATTTCAGGAATGATTACAGGTACATAAGACACTACTTTCAGGATGGTTTTATGGGAAGAAATTAAAAACAGCGGTAAAAAAATATTATATTTACTAGAGAAACATAAAAATTTACCTTGAATAAATTCGAAATAAATCACAGCTTAGGGCCGTTATAAATTAACCATCTGCAAAAGCTTCTCAAGTCGTTTGTATTCAGCAACAAAATAACAGACTTCGAGATCATTTATTCTCAAGCAAAACTCATTGAGGCGAGGGGCATTCATTAGAGTAATCCCGCGTCCAGGAGAGGACTCAAGGAAATACTTTACCGAGATCCTGTTAGTAATGTGCCGAAATCCAGCCCTAATATAAGGAGCAGCTTGCGGGGAGTTATTGGGCGGTGTAGGACGAATCTACAGGATAGGATATACTCGAGGCGCATGAAAAACAGTATTCTAGTAAAGTACTAGTGAACAAACTAACTATCAAGTCGTTTTCCCAGAGGGGTTTTGTGGGTTTCGGGTTTTCGTTGAATTGCACTTTACATAACAGCGCGAGCCAAATCGATGTAAATTTTATAGCTATCATTTTGATTCTCGTAACATGTGATAGGTAGCTAATCTTTTTCTCTAGTTGCAATCCTGGGATTGGTTTGCAGCAATTTCCTCTATTCTTCTCTTCCATTATTCCCTGTCGGCTCTTTTGAAATCTGCATATGATGAGCAGCGCACGTCCACCAACAGGTCCTCCAGGTACTCTCGGCGTGGGCGTCCCCTAGAGTTTGTCCCCTCGTTCATACCCTCCATTATGGCATGCAAGAGACTTTCTTGACGTATTACATGGCCGATCCATCTTGCACGCCTTTCAGACTAGGTCCTGAGCAGGTGCCTTCCTCCTTCGATTTCTTGAAGAACTTCCTCATTCGTGATGTGGTCTCTCCAGGAAATTCCTAATAGTCTTCTATAGGACCACATCTCAAAAACCTCTAGTCTCCACTTATCCCTTTCGGATAGGAACCATGTCTCGCTATTACTAGCTAATCTATCGCCATTTTATTGTCACGTGAATTCTTCACCAGACCTAAGACAGAGAGAAAATCACACTTTCATCGTCGGGAATCGAACCTGGGACTTTATGGGAATTTATTTTTTATTTATTTTACGTTTACATGATATATATTAATTTGACAAAAAAAATTATGGACTGTAGTTGTCACACTAAGCATGGTCTGTATCGCGATAACTACGTAAAATAGCATGTTAGTGGAATCGTTATTGACATGGCGGTTTGTTAGTATTTATTAGTAATCTTATGCTTACATTGGTAAATGACTTCTCGCAACATGATGTTATAATTAAAATGAAATGCTAGGAAAGTTGTGATAATAAACATACACACAAATATAGAAAGGAGAACTCTTCTAAATCTAAAAAAAAAAAAGTTTTCTACGTATATGATTGACCCCTTTATATATTTGGTTAGAGCACGTTTGAATTTCTTTATGTCGTTAATAGATTTGAGAATCTCAGGAAGACGATTGAAAATATATACAGTAGCAAGCACAGAAATCTTTTCACACTGAAAATATCGGTTTTTTGTATAATAATAATAATATGCTAACTATTAAAGCGCCGTTTTTGTGATGTAATCACCTCAAGGGCGCATTAAGACGTGTTTTAAATCTTAAAAATCTAAATGTGACCGCTTAAAAAACGATCGGTTTGAAAGTATAGTAGAACAAAGTATAAATGTTTAAATTGGGTATGAAATATGAAAAAGATGGGTTTTCAATTTAGATCTGAAATCTGTCGGATCATTTATGCATCTAAGGTGTGAAGGGAGATTGTTCCAAGCTGATGGACCGGCTACCGCGAACGCTCGATCCCCGAAATTTGTACTGGGGCAACGCTTCGGCTCAACTAATCTTCCTATTGCTGAGGAGTTCGCCGAGCGAAGTGTGGATTTCCGTGAATTTAGGCTGTCCGTTATACAGAGTTCAGATATATAACTTGGTGCCATTCCATGTAGCGCTTTGAAGACTGTCCAGCAGAGTTTATACTGGATTCTTTCTGGACTTTTAAGCCAGTGAAGTTCTTTGAGATGTTGTGTTATATGAGACTTTTTTGGAATGCCTTTAATGAGCCTTGCTGCTGCATTGAACGCAGATTGAAGTTTGTTTATTTGTTGTTTTGGAATGTTTGCATAAATTCCATTACAATAATCAAGTCGTGACACAACGAAGGAATTTACAAGAGTTTTGAAAGTGTCGTGGGGAATACTCCTTTTGACGGATTTTAATCGTCTTAGGTGGAAGAAACTAGCGCTGACCGTGTTATTAATTTGGGATTTTAGAGACAGATTTGCGTCAAGATAAACACCAAGAAGCTTTGTGGAGTTTTTGGGAACGATATCATTGTCAGCTGTTGAAATTGAGGAATGATCGATAAGATGTTGACGCTTTGCGGAAGAAGTCCAGAGAAATTCCGTTTTGGATGGATTTAGTTTAAGTTTATTTGATGCCATCCATCTGGATATGGCATCAATACAGTTGACAGTTGTTGACGTAAGATGTTTGGTGTCATCAGGGTTGCAGAAAAAATAAAGTTGCTGATCATCAGCATAGCAATGTGAGAGGAGGCCAAAGGATTCTATTATTTTGGCAACGTCATTTGTAAACATGATAAATAAAAGGGGTCCTAAAACAGAGCCTTGTGGCACACCAGATTGGATATTAGTAAATGAGGATTTTTTACCTGCTAGCTGCACAGCTTGTGAACGATCCGACAGATATGAATTTAGCCAGTCTATGGTATTACCTCTAAAACCATACGTGATCGCTAATCGTTGGATAAGATATGAGTGATCAATTGTGTCAAACGCAGCGCTCATGTCCAGAAGGGAGAGCAGTGCCAATTTGCCCGATTCGTTTGCCAGTACTAAATCTGACATGACTCTAAGCAATCCCGTCTCCGTTGAATGGAAACGTCTGTAGGCGGATTGTAATTTAGACAAAATATTATTTGTCGAAAGGTGATTAGAAATTTGGGAGGCTACAATTTTTTCAAGAACTTTAGAGATGAAAGGTAGATTTGAGACGGGCCGGAAGTTACTAAGATTTTCGGAATCTAGTTGAGGTTTTTTTAATATGGGAGAAACAATAGCTTTCTTGAGCAAAAAGGGGACTTGTCCTGTTAGAAGAGATTTGTTAAAAATTTTGACTAAAAATGGAGCAACATGGTGACAGCATCTCTTGAGAAGCCATGTCGGAATCGGATCAAGCGAACACTGTTTATTAGGTGCGTTTAAGATAAGTTTAATCACTTCTTGAGGTGTTGTGATATTAAATTTAGTTAGAAGTTTTCCCTCATATGTCGTGAAAGTTGGTGGTGTTGTAGATGAAGTCGTTGCACGAATCACAGCGATTTTATCTTCAAAGAATTGGGCGAAGTCCTGAGGAGATAACTTGGTAGAGGCCTTTTCTTGTTGATTATTTCCGAGTACTGATTTAACGGAATTCCATAGATGTCGGGGATTTTCCTTTTCCGATTCAATTTTACATTTCCAGTACTCCGATCTTTTCTTCTTGATCAGGTCTCTAAAAGAATTCTGCGATCTCACCCAGGCTTCTCTTGAAGAGCTTAGGCCTGTGTTTCGGTACATACGTTCAAACCTACGCATTAGTCTCTTGTTTCTACGACATTCTTCATCAAACCATGCATTAGACACTCGCACCCGGAGTGTTTTTGTCGAATGTGGAGCATGCTTGTCGAGAAGAGAAGTAAAAACATTGTAGTAGGTTTGAACTAATTCATCTAATGACATTTCGAGGGTATTGTTATTATATTTTTCACAAACATGTGAGTTCATCAAGTCTCTTTCAAATTTTTCAAAATTGAAAGAGCGCCATGTACGTGAAGTGAAAGTTTGAAAAACCGGTCGTGGTGGATGGAAAGGGATCTCCGTACGAATCATTTTGTGGTCCGAGAGTCCAATATCTATAACACTTGCCGGAGTGTTAACAGCATTTTTGTTGGAGATTAGGATATCCAGTAATCCACCTGCGGTATGTGTTGGCTCGGTAACCTATTGCTTGGACCCATAGCATTCCATCATGTCTAGGAATTTATCACTAGACGATGAGGTTCTCTCTAATCGGATATTGATGTCTCCAACAATCATCCAATGTTCAGAGAGGCTGGCCGCGAATTGTAGCAGTTCCGAGAATTCTTCGTAAAATTTAACGCAGGTTGATTTAGATCCTGGTCGGTAAATAGTGATAAGGGTGAAAGATGATCTTCCCGATGACACGCGACACCCAAGATGTTCAAACGTCTCGAAAACTCCGATTTTAATTCTCTCAATATGCAAGCCTTGCCGGGCGATGGTGACAATACCTCCATGGTTTGTAAAATTAAGGTTATCCCTTGATTTTTCTTTTCTTATGGGTCTCGCTTCATCTACCGTCACATAACCAAGAGCTTGCATATTTTTTAGACATATAGAATCGGAGCTTTCGTGCCACGTTTCTGTTAGGGTGAATAGATGTAGGTTTTGCGTTTTGAAGATCTTATCTATTTCATCTTCCTTATTTCTAATTGACCGAGCATTCCAGCTTCCAATTCCAATGTGTTTCTCCCGGAAAGAGTCTGATACCCGGTTCCCTTTCGTCGATTCTGCACTTGATACGGCGAGAGGTGGTCGTTTCACTTTCCTGCCAGCACGACATCCTCTGTGTCTTATCTTCTTAACATCTTCATCAGGTTGACGAAGAATATTAAGAGATATTAGGATGTTGACGATGTTTTGGTGAATTTCACTGGTTCTACTTCCGACTGATAATAACAATAAATCTTCCTTTGCGTAGTGTTTGTGGATAGCGCACATCGAAGCAGATTTTAGCGTGTCTTGTTTACAGCACCCCCATAAATATTCACTCGTATTATGCTTAGCCGGGTCCACTAAAAAGGCCGCCTTGCCGCCCTGACCAGCATAACATGTGGCGCACACATTTTGTATTCGCTTAGGGGAAGCGAAATGTTTCACTTTGCACTGACACTTTGATCTACACAAACGAAATATTTAAAACTTTAAAACGTCATTTACACATTCACTGATAGTTAATTTATAATTACTATTACTAAAATATAAAATATAAAACTATAGCTATTGTTTAACGTAAAAATAAGCTTTGGGAAACAAAGATATCCCTCAATATGAATATAAAACTACAGAGCGATATAAAACACGTCCGACAGGCAGCTACAGAGCGCCAAGACTCAGAGTATAATAATTATAAACTACACCAGAGTATAATAATTATAAACTTTTTTTTTGTATTTTGGTGTTAGCTTTTCAGTCCAAATTATTAAGCAACACTGTTTAAAGATGATCTGCAAGAAAAGTGCCATTTTTGGGATCAAACAAATTTTTTTTCTTAATTTTAGAGTTAATTTGTAGATTTTCGATTTTTTGCCACAAAAATTAAAAATGCTCAAATAATTTAGATAAACACATATTTGTTTCAAATAAAATTACATAGGTATATAACACTAACAATTATCAAAAACCAACAAAATCAGTACTTTGTTCCTCCTCCTTTTTTATAATAACTGCTTCAATACGTTTAGGCATGGATTTCACCAAATTATGTATGTAGTCTTGGAAAAAAAAATTATTCACACTTTTTCGATGATATTTTTAAGGTTATTGTTTGATAGAGGCTTCAGTTTATTTATTTCAATTGCCATTTTATGCCACAAGTTCTCGATAGGGTTTAGGTCAGGACTATTACCGGGCCAATCCAGTGTTGGAATCCCATGAGTTTTCATATACCTATTCTTTGACCTAAAAATTATTTTAACAGTGTTATTTTTTTTAATATTGTGTTGTGAACATTATAAATCACAGTGTCAGAAAAAATAATAGTTACAGTTTTTACTCGGTGGCACACTAGAACCCCATTGTGCAGTGTCATTTTTTTGCCGTTCATATATTTATATTTGTAGTAATAATTTCTAGTGCACCATTTTTTTCCAGTATGTTGTTAAAAATGTAAATGTTTTGACATTAATGCATTTTCGTAAGAAGAACGAAGTACCACGCACCCTGTATACAGTAATGCGGTATTACATACCTGAGTCTGGCTTTTATCGTAATGACGACCGCACTTTGTAACATAACGCAGGATTATATAGAAAAATATAGGATGATTGAAAATAAGGAAATTGAGAAAAATGCGCACTTCTACTTTCCAACCTTTTTTCAAGCTAGGGTAAGTTTTTCCCATAAGTAAGGGGAAAAGTTTTTTTTTTCTAAGTGTCTACTGCGCTTTGAAATATTTAAAAATTAAACTAACTAACATATTTTCTCGCTTTCTGCCGGAGGGGTCGACCATTATCTGACATACAACTCTCGTTTCTTCAACATTCATACATCGCGTCATGCACGCATGTCGATTTTTCCGACTCCTTACGTAACGAACATTTAATATTAATATTGATTTGATCGTGCCACGTTTTCCTTGGCCTTACTCTATTTCTAGCTCCATTCACGTCATTTATATATTCTTTCTTCAAGACACTGTGTATGATAAAGTGTCGAATGAAGATATAAGAAGTGAATGCAGTGCAAATGATGGTATTATAAACAATACAATGAAAGGATTTTTAAGATGGTTTAGACACATGGAAAGAATGAATGAATAAAGAATGGTAAAAAAAATATGTAAACGATGTAAATGGAACTAGAAATAGAGGAAGACAGAGGAAAACGTGTCTCGATCAAATAAATCAAATATTGAATTTCGGCCACGTGAGGAGTCAGAAAAATCAGAAAAAGATGTATGTTGAGGAAGCGAGAGAAATATGTCAGGAAAGAAAAGTGTGACAGTCCATTATTTCTGTCTACCCCTTCGAATATACGGTGTGATGGTTAATTAGTTAGTTAGTTAGTTTTGTTTTCTTCAAGACCGTGAAAAAGATAGCATGATCTAATTAATCAAATTTTAAAGGTTGGTCATGTAAGAAGTCAGAAGAATAGATGTGCGTGTATGACTCGTTGTATGAATGTGTAGGAAGCTGGAGAGGTGTACCAGGATAGAGTAGTGTGGCGGTCCATTCTCTCTGCTTACCCCTGCGAAGAAATGGCGGGATGGTTTTGTTTGTTTGTTTATTCTTCTAGATTTCTGTATTCGTTAATTCTTTCCGTGTGTTCAAACCATTTTAACGACCATTTTAACGACCCTTTTTATTTTTTTCTTTGTAACACTTTCATTCGCACTGGATTCACTTCTTATAATTAGCATTTGACATTCTATCATATACAGAATTATCACACATTCTTCTAAGAGATTTCATTTATATTTCATAAATGTTTGTCACCGTTGTTTAATTTTTTACCATAGGAAATTTTGTGAAAAATTTATCGTAATTTTAATATTTACTATAATATATTGCAAAAAAAATGTCTGCAGATTTTGGTTTTTGATTTTGGTTTTGGATTGCTTGGTTGTGACCTATTTATAGTGAGTCTTACTAGTGATTGTATGTTACTATCTTCGCGTTCACAGTCATCCTAAAAACAACAAATGATGAGAAACCTTCTACATATTATATTATAGGCCGGTTAATCCGACGACCGGTTGATCCGTGGCCGGTTAAGAGAGGTTCTACTTTAATGGCCTAGCAAAGCGAAATATTATATCACATTCATAATAAATAATAAAACATTTTAAAAAGTGGCTGTTTCCATCAACATTGAATATTTAAATTTTTACTCGGTTTTAAGAGTTTTTTTGCTCCATTAAAACCATTTGGGTACACTTTCATCATGATATTTTTATGGGTCCAAACTATGAAATATAGGTACTCGTAAATAATCTATCAAAAATTCAGATAACTCTAGAATACCTTGCATTTTCTTCTTAGCCAAGCTAGACTTATCTCTTTGCCTTTGTGGCTGAATATTTGGCCGAATATGTATCGTTTCCAGAGGTGACGCGTGGTGTATAAGTACAAGAATCAGTGTTTAAAAAAAAAGATTATATATAATTACAGTGTTCCAAAGTAAACAGTTAATAATGTATGGAAGTGAAATTTGGAGCTGACAGAAGATGAATGAATGTGCAAGAAAATGATATATTTAAGAAGGACAGTTAGGCAGGTGATTTCACCCTAAAAAAATATCACTTAGATGTTGTGAAAAAACATATCGAATGGATAAGATATGAATGGGTAAAAAGTTGTATATATAATTTTGTGAATTGAACAGGGAATCGAAGAGAGCCGAGCAAAGCCACGACCTTATTAATCAATAACTAAATAGCGGCCACCTAAGAAGCTGGAATAATCGACGAGCGTGCATGTTCCAATGTATGAACACACAGGAATCTCAAAAGGTAGGTCAGGATAGAGTAGTGTGGCGGTCTATCACCTTTGCCCATTCCTCAGTAAAGACGGCGTAATGATTAGTTCATTATGTGGTTATTTTATTTTAATATTTAAATGAAATTACAAAATGATTCCCGTGTAACGCCACTGTCAAGGCACTCCGATATTAAAGTTAGTTCAGGGGCGGAGTGGGAAAATTGCCGCACATCTGCGGCCGATAAATACGATTTTATTTTCCGGGCGACGTCACAATCGAGCGAAATCGTTCCTCTAATAAAATTGCAGCCATGGAATTCACATTTCATACAAATAATAACACCCTAGCATATTGAAACCGTATATTCTGATTTTCTGTTACACGCGCATAAAGCATCGGAAAGGAATTTCAGTGAAATTTTCACCAATATAATTTATAAAAACATAAAAATTATATATCGATTTAATATTAAAATATTATATTTCTTACATTTTGGCACCCAACGTGTGACTTTATTCTCAGGAATTAATTAAGAGTACTATGAAATGATGTACTAGCCCGTAACAAGAATTGTACCTTCTGATTTTAGAATTTGATTTTGTCTTTACAAATGGAGCCGGTATATTCATAAAGATGACTTGAAATACAAATATTTTGACCGATTTATTTAAACTATCTGCTTTAGCTGCTCGATTAAATATAACCTGGATTCAGCCAAGGCCCACCCAGGGCTGTCGAAGTTGGATGATGATGATGATGATTTAAACTATTCTTCTTTGACAGCCGTTGTCGTCCATTGCTGGACATAGGCCTCCCCCATACTTCTCCATGTCATCCGGGGGGTGCTTGACATTACAATGCCACGCTTGCCAGACAGGTTGGCGAGGTGTCCTTCCACGTTAGTCTATGCATCAATATTATCCACCGAGGTGATTCACACTTGATCTCTAACATTTCGCAAGGTTTCCAGGGGAGACCAAAGTCGAAAAGGTGTGGATAGGTACTTGGGATCAGATCAATCCTCCAGCGTAGCATGGCCATAACCACGGTGATGGCCATGCATTGCTCGAAGAGTCAATAGGATCCCCCTTTCTCCCCCTATTTACTTACTCCCACTATTAATACTTTTCAATTCAATTTTTTTACCATCAGTAACATAGCTGTCTTAAAAGAATGCTCGCTGTATCAATAATAGCAGGGTTCGAATACATTTGTATACTTCCACCGATTTATTTAAAAGATAAAATTCGAAATCATTTTTCCCATTCGCGGTTCATTCCTTAACATTAATTTCTGATTTGAAGCCCAGATGAATAAAACAAGAGGAAGTATAGTAACAATCAAATTTAGAAAACTACTTCAAAATCCATTTAATAATCTATGCGATTTTAACAATATGTCATATTAAAGAATGTAATAGTAAATGTATGTTTGAAATATATAATAATAATCTTTAAAATTCGTGTTAATGATAAGCTTCTTCGGCATATTCGAGTGTTATGCTAGACGACTAGGTAGATGAGTGTAGAAAAGCCAATGAGGGAAATAAGAATGCAGAACTTTCTTATTAATAATCTAAAGATAAACAGGGGAGTTAAAATTAAAAAACTAGCATTTAAAATTGTATCAAATTAGTTAAAATTAAATATGTTTAAAATAGTTATTGGAAAGATTGGTCACAATTTATTAATTTAGTTTGTTTTGTAACATTTACAAAGCTCCTGCAGGAGCAAAATCCAATGACATAAATGAACAAACTATCAATCAATCAATCAATCAGATCAATTTATTTCATCAACAGACATTACAAAATTAATTTTTAATTTAATTAACTTACTAACTAACTAACCATCACGTTTCCATGGAGAGGTAGGCAGGGAAGATGGACCCCCACATCCGTTTTGTCCTGACATACCTCTTTCTCTACATTTATCCATCGTAACATGCACGCTCGTCGATTTTTTCGATTTCGAATGTGGCCGCCATTCAGCATTTGATTATTTGGTCATGCCATGCTTTCCATTGTCATCCACGGCTTCTCTTTTCTCTCACACTGCATTTCAAACATTACAAACATTATTTTCTCGTCCATTTGCTTCATATGTCCAAACCATCACAGGGATCCTTTTTTAATTGTACTTATGATGCTATCATCTGCCTTAGATTTCTTCCTTATTTCGTAGATTGGTATTCTATTATATATCGTTTTCCAGCACATTTTTTTCAGTGATCTTTTTTTTACGGCATTTATCCTACTTTCATCCTTTATTTGCCAGGTCCAAGCTTCACTTCCATACATAAGGGTTGGCACTAGAATCCCATTATGTACTGCCATCTTTGCTTTAGTTGAAATATTTATATTTGCAGTGACGACTTTGAGATGAATGAATTGAGTAATCATGCATATATACAAGGGTAAGGGATCTCGTTTGGATTGCGGAAACCACATGGCTATCAGTGTGCTGAGGTAACCATTATTCTCTAGTCCATTCGTTCTCTATGTAGAAACCATTCTTTTTTAATTTCACTTACGATGCAATCATCCGCCTTCCCTTTTTTTGAATAATTCGTCGTTCATTATTCTATCATAAATGGTTTTCCCGCATATTCTTATCAGTGATCTCATTTCTAACCCATTTATACTATAATACTTTAATCTTTTTATGCCAGCTCCAAAAATAAAGTGCTGTAAAATAAGTTAAAGTGTTTTAAAATTATTTTAATAATGTCACGCGACAAATAAAGCGATTTATATGAATGTATAAATGGTTTATTATTGAACGGTATGAGTTTCTCTGTGGTCTAGGGAGTTTTTTTTTATATTCCTGATTCGCGACATTCCTTTCAAATTCTTACTACATTGATTTGGACACATAATGAGTTCCTTTACCACTTCACTGAGCCACAAAAGCACTCCGCAACTTTCTTCCATGATTGTTTCTTTTCTTATCTTTATCTCCCTCTATTCTTCTTATTCCAACTTCCATTCTGTCCAGGAGCAACCCTTATGACGGCACTCGGCGCGAGCGTTCCCTTGTTTTATTTTTATTTGATTGAAAACAAAATTGTGAGATTGGAATTCAATTGTCTGGAAGGGGTCAAAGACTCGATTCTTGAGAACTTCTCTCCCAGTGTCACCTTGGGATTGTATTCTTTATCTTAAGACTAAGTGTTAGCAATAAAAGGCCAAGATTTTTTATTTATTTATTTGAAATACAGCGTCTATTTGCTAAAAAAGATTCCATTTCGCGATCTGTCTTTGCGGTGAGATGATTCAGTGAAATATATTCACGGACATATAATAAACATAAAAAGTACACTAAATAAGTTTAAATGCTAAGTTTATTAGAAATATTATGAGTATATTGTTTAATCTATTGAAAGTTAAGGCGTAAACGATATGGAATTCTATTGTTAATTGATAATGGAAACACAACACTGTATATTTTCCACTTTAGTTTATTCAATATCTTTATAAAATACAACAACAACAATAAACCATCACGGTGTTTCTCCGTAGGGAAAGGCAGAGAGAATAGACCGCCATACTTTTCTATCCTGGCACACCTCTCTAGATTCCTCCACATTCATACAGCGAATCATACACGCATGTCGATTCTTCCGACTTCTTACATGAACTAACTTTAAATTTTGTTTAATTTGGTCATGCCATGTTTTACTCGGTCTGCCTCCACTCCGTACTCCATTTACATCATTCACGTATACCTTTATAAAATAAAATAAAAATATTTAATCACGATAATGCGTCGGAGGTGACCTTCATCTTCTGGTATATAAGTATTAATCTATACTTATATACCAGAAGATATATAAGTATAAAACTACAAATTAGGTCGCCTCCGAAACATTGTCGTGTTTAAATATTTCTACTTATATTTTATAAAGATATTGAATAAACATATACTAAGTGGAAAATATAGTGTGTTGTATTTCATATTATATATAAAATAATTTGTATTTACCAAAACTAATAAACATATACTTTTAAACAAATAAAACCAAATTTTTAACAAAACAAACTGACATGTTCTTCTAGCAAATTTAGATATTTATGTAACAATACTTAAAACATACTATTTTATATTGTTTCTTCAACGATTTAGTAAAACATTTTATTTAGTATAATAATGCTTGGAGGACGTGACATGTATTGCCTTGCTAGGGAATAAGCGATATAATTTTATTTAATATTAATGTTTTCCAGAAATTTTATTATCCTAATTATTATGGAAATGCAATGTTTCACTGTGTAAAACACGTTTTAAATATTAAAACATGTAATTTCTTTCCTCTTATTTTTCTCTTTGGCTCTACAGTCCCGGCTGGATCTCGGCTGCCTATAAATAGTTTATCCTGCCTTCCCTTTTCTATACTCTGGATTTTTATTACCGTTCAACCAACGAAGTAGCGGCCTGTGCTGCATCTTCCCTCCGGTCTTGTAAATGTCGATTGTGTAGGTACAGTTCCCATAATATATATGTTACATATAATTCAAAACAGACGTCTTCATTCATTTCAAAAAATGAATTTTGAGTATCATTATTGTTTAAGAAAAATGAGGAATTTTATATCAAATTTCATAAACATTATATAATATCTTAGCAGGGCGAAATTTATTACAAATGAAACAACTAAAATACGTTAATTTTTTTAACAATATTAAATACTTACTCGTACTCGTATTTACAAGAATAAAGATAAATTGATATGATTGGGCTGGGCATCTAGAAGGCATGCTAGATGAACTGAACACTGCATCCAGACGAGTGGGTCTCGGGATGAATTTGGACAAGACGAAAGTCATGTATAATGAACATGTTATCCCGGGATCAGTAACCGTCGATGGGTCGGCTCTCGAAGTGGTACAAGAATACTTATATCTTGGCCAAATCATACAATTAGGACGAAACAATTTCGAGAAAGAAGCCAACCGAAGAATTCAGACGTCATGTTTTCACTTCCAAAATACCACAATGCCTCAAGACTAAAGTCTTCAACCAGTGCGTTTTGCAAGTCATAACATACGGAGCCGAGACGTGGACATTGACAAAAGGTCTAGTCTACAGATTCAAGGTTGCCCAGCGCGCCATGGAAAGAGCCATGCTTGGAATAACCTTGAGGGATAGATTTAGAAACGAATTTATTCGACAACAAACCAAGGTGACTGAGGTGGCTCTACGGATAGGCGGGCTGAAGTGGCGGTGGGCTGGCCATATCTGTCGGAGAACCGACAGCCGATGGGGAAGACGGGTTCTGGAGTGGAGACCGCGTACAGGATTCCGTAGAGTTGGACGTCCCCCTGCCCGCTGGACTGACGATCTGAAGAGGATTGCTGGACATGGATGGATGGGAGCGGCAATGGATAGGGGGCGGTGGAGGGCTTTGGGAGAGGCCTACATTCAGCAGTGGATGACAGACGGCTGATGATGATGAAATGAATGATATGATTTTGTGGGTTTTCCATACGAGTATCATCATAAAATGATATTAACGACCTTCGTAGCCGTGTGGTAAGTGCTTTGGCTGCCACCCCAAAGGTCCCGGGTTCGATTCCCAGCGATGGCAGTGTGATTGTCACACTGTCTTTGGTCTGGTGTAGAATTTGCGTGATAATAAAACGGCGATAGATGCTATGGGAATCAATATGATAGCAAATACCCTTTACATTTATTTGGCTCGCGCTGTAATGATGTAAAGAGTGATTCAACAAAATAATAATAATAAAAATATTGGAAAAAAAGAAATTGGATAATAGACCAGATTACTACGCTGCAGTAGGCAAGCGCCCTGACAATAATTGCCGACCATACAAAATACCAATAATTTACGATGATCCACAGTGGTGTAGGGTCATTGTGCAGAAGTGAATTATTGGGTCCATTTAAGTCTTCTCCATCCAACAGGACATCCGGAGACCAGAGGCGGCTAACTAGATTTTTATAAATTTCTGAAACTATAATAAATATTGAATTAACACATTTATGTGAATATCTTCTATGTTCGCCATAACTTTGTGTTATATATGTTAATTATTTCTTATTTATATACTTTGTATAAAACACTCACATTTATAAAAATATCAAACATGTTTCGGACTAACCAGCCATAAAAATTTAATGACAAACATGTTTCGGACTATCAGTGATATTATATAAATATTTATATAGAAAGAATGAGTGAAGAAATAATGGTAAAAAAATTATATGTTAACAATGTAAATGGAACCAGAAATAAAGGAAGACCGAGGAAAACATGGCACGATCAAATGTATCAAATATTGAATATCGGCCACGTGAGGAGTCAGAGAAATCGACGCGCGTACGAACAAGAGACGAATATGCCAGGAAAGAAAAGTTTGGCAGTCCATTCTTTCTGCCTACCCCTTCGGGGAGACGGCGTGATGATTAGTTATTTGGTTAGGTTTTTTTTTGATTTAATAAAATTGTTTACAAATATGGTCAGTTTTGACAGATACTCGTATTATATTATTATATAATTATTATAATTATAACACCTGTCAAAACTACCATATTTGTAAACAAATTTATTATATTTTAAATATTTATATAATATCATTGATGATGGGCTGGTTAGTCCGAAACATGTTTGATATTTTATTTTATTTGAGTGTTGTATACAAAGTATATTAAAAAAAGGAAACATTAACGTGAAGTTTGTATTAATAATAACTAAATTACAATATTTTAATAAATCTTTATAATATCATAAATACATATTTAGTTTTATTCCACTTGATTTCAAGCTTCAACCGGTTTCGACGGCTACAAAACTAAATTCTTCACAAATACTCTTCTTCTTTTACCTTGTTGTGGACCTATGTGGTCGGTTATCCAAAGAGGTTGCTCTTTCTGTGAGATGGATCGCTATTTGTTCTTTCACCTCAACGATATTAATATTAAATACAGCAATGTTGCATTTTACACAAAAGTCATTTATACTTAATATTGAATATAAAATCACAATCAGAGTTTACAATACACACTTAATATCATATAATATATAAAATGGAAGCAACGTTAAGTTCAATTGAATCTTTAAAAGCGCCTGTAATTAAGTAACACTCAACATAAAATGATGTAAATGCTTACATATAATGCGCATGCGTACATCAAAAATGATGTTCTGAATACAAATTGAGAATTCTTTTAACTATGGAAAAACTTATTTATTGAAATGTATCCCAGCATCATATTATAAAGTAAGCTTCAAAACATTTTTAGCTTTCAGCTTTTACTCCTGTGTATATGTAAAATGCATAACATTATAGGGAATTATTAGAACTTTTGAAAACGTTTTTTTTCCTGATTGGTTTCTATACTTTAATCCTTGCTGATTTGTTGTTAATTCAATAATAAATAATAATCAAAACGTCTCTGTTTGCTAGAAGTTTTAATATATTTTATGGAAATGAAACATGTCATTCCCACAAAATTCAAAAACTTCATGAAACAGAAATTTTCATTCATATTATAAATCGTACCGATGTTTAACTCGATGATATAGCGAGGTATTTATGAATTTATTACTGCTATACTAATTCAGAATCAGATTAAAAGTCTACTAAGCTGACTCAGTTAAGCTCTATGGTCAATGGAATATATCTATCTTTATATGATCCGACATTTGCCTTACAGCTGAGAAAACCATGAAAAACCTCAGCTGGAAGATATCGAGGTATGCCATGACTATGGTGATAATGTATTATTATTTAATGGATTACATTTTTATTTATTTATTGTTCTTGAAAAATGATGTACAACATTCAATAAATAATAGAAGTGAGAATGTCTGTTTTCTTAAAGTTTTATTATATTTTATGTGAATGTTTTACGTAAAAATTATCAAATATCATATTGGATAATGCCTTAGCATAGAAAAATATGTATTTCCCATAAAATATTATGAAACTTTAAGAGAATAGACGTTTTAATTCCAATTATATTTTGCATATTTTTTATAGGAGTTTGATGCCAACATATTTTAGATAAATTATGGGTATATTTTTTGTAGTTTACTAAACCATTAAACGTTTTTCATTTCTCAAACAAATTATCGCAATCTTTTTATGTTTGCGATTTTGGGTAATGTGTTTCTAAACCTCTTTTGATTTCGCAATTTCATAGGGGTTGATTTCCGATCGTTCCGGGCAGGCCCACCCCCGGATGCTACACGGTCCGCCGCTAGTGCAGAATGGGTACTTTACCCCGAGTTTATCTCATCTCGCATTGCCCATCAAACCGTGTTATCTAAATCTCCCATAACTTGCCCATCTCCCAGCATCCCTCGTGTACCCCGAACCCGAGCATAAGAGCTTGTATTGTTCTTCGTCTAACGCGAATGGGTTTTAATTTCGTATTCACGCTTCGCTACAAAAAAAACCATTTCCGATAGAACCTTTTTATTCATTTCATTATCTTCTGAAACCATTTCACGAAGTTCTTAATTCAAACAACAACAAACCATAACGTCGTTTCCCCGCAGAGATTGACGCAATAGACTGCCATTCCTCCACATTCATACAGTGGGTCATATACACACGTCGATTCTTCCGACTTTTAACATGACGGATCTTTAATAAAAAAACAATGGAAAAATGTTTTTTAAACATAACCTACCGGTTTCACTAAAAGTGGTTGGCTTTTAACATAACAAAATAACAGTTTTATTAATTCACTGCATATTACATACATAATAATAATGAAAACATATGCTTTCAAGAAGTTATATTATATTTTATGGGAATGAAATGTGCCTCTTTTCTAAGTCATTTGAAAAAGCTTTAGCAATGCGAGGCAACATTTGATAGTGCTTTAGCAAGACGAAACACGTTACTACCATAAATTATAACAAAACTTTTAGAAAATACATATACGTTCTGATTCGTAATTATTATTAAAAAATAAAAAATTAATTGGTGTTACAGCAAAATATTTAAAAGTTCTAATAAAATCACACCTCAAATGAACGATTGTGGTATGAAATTTTCTACAATATTTTTACTTTATTTTACAAAAATATAGATCTTTTTATATTTGTAACAGTTTTTTTTGTTCAAATGAATTCGATTTAAGCGCATCGTTTTGAATCGCAACCCCGCGTAAAGCAAGTCGACTGTATACTAATATTTTATACTGAGAACGAGCGTATCTCACTTTAAGATCTTCTGGTATAAATCTGGACCACCATAAAACTAATACTCCTTTTTATTTATATATTTTACGGCTTTATCTCAGCGCCCATCTTCCGAAAGAGATCTCCATCTATCGGTCAGTAATAATAAAAATACATTTCCCCCGATGTTACTAGCAAAGTTCGGAAACCGGGAGTCGAGAGAATTGCTGGAGTTTTGTAAAATGTTACAACATAAAACTATCGAAAGTTTTGCGCTGGTGAAATGAAATGATTCATATTAGATGGTCGAAAGACAGCATGTACGTGAGTGCTATAAACCCGAGTTTAAGAATATTTTATCAATTTCGAAAGTTAAGGAGTAAACATTGTGGAAATCCATTGTTAATTTTGAAGAAGAATAGTTAACACTATATAATCCACTATGATAATGGTGGACATTACATACATTAGTATTATGGGATTCGAAATATATTTAATTTAATGCATTTTTGTTGGTATCTGTATTAAATATGGTTTTGTTAATTGTTTCTTGAACAGTGGTGTAACACTCCATATTAAATAATTGAAACTCATGAAATCTTCTGTTTTCTAAACTAACTAAATAACCATCACGCCGTCTCCCCAAGGGGGTAGGCAGAACTAATAGATTCCGTTTTTTTAAGTTTAATTACAGTTTAATGTCAAGTGAAAGTGTCAGTCAGAATGAAATATTTCGTCCTTCTAAAGCATTCTTAAATCAAATCAAATGGAAATCGATAATGCCTTCGAAAGACGAAACATTTAATTCCCATATACTATAAAACATCTTTATATAAAACGTAGAAAATATATGTTTTTAATTGTATTAAAGAGATAAAGATTACCTTGAGGCATTCAAAATCCGCAACGTCAATTTTTTATCAATTATTTAACTAACTAACTAACTAACTTTCTATGAGATTTAGAAGAGATTTCCTATCCTAGTACATAAATTTAATAAAACAACTTTGTAAGCATACAATCTTAATTTTATCATAATGTTATGATTAGCCACTTACCAATGTTATCATGAGATTACTAACAAACCGCTATGTTACTAACAATTCCATTACCATTGATATGTGATAAGTACAGACCATAAACTTTTTTATGAAATTTATATTATCAAGTAAAATTAAAATATTTCTACTAAACACCGTCTAACTGAAGCAGGCAGAAGTAATGGATCGCCACATTTTTATTTCCTGGCATTATTCTATCATTTCCTAAACATTAATTTATCGCGTCTTGCACAGACGTTCATTTCTCAGATTCGTCCCTTGGCGAACATTTAATATTTGATAGATTTGATCGTGCCACGTTTTTTTAAGGTCTTCCACTACATCTTTTCTGTTACATCGCTAACATGTTCTTTATTTTTCATACAGATATAATTTTAAATTTTAATTGTATCTCAATAGAGACGAAGACGCAAACTGAATATGGATGATCAAGGTGTTTACAGGACTTATGACCTGTCATTAGTCAGCCTTCACATTGTGTTAATAAGGTAGTTTGCTAAATGCCGAAAATCATTCTCCATAGATGACGTTAGTGGGTCGGTTGTATAGGTTAATTCTTGAAAAAATTCACTAGTGCAACCAAATCAACATAGATGGCTGACTGAAACTGCCACGTGAAGATAAATATGGATTTTGAAGTATATATACATCTTCCAAAAATTTGTCATGCATGATCATAACAAAGGTGGAATGGGGAATGTTGTAATTACATAAAGCGTTCGCTTAACCCAACCAATGACAGGTCATAAGTCCTGTAAACACCTTGATCATCCATATTCAGTTTGCGTCTTCGTCTCTATTGAGATACAATTAAAATTTGAATTGACCACCCTTTGGTGAAAATCGAGAATTTCGTACACAAGTATAAGTATACATTCACAAAATAGATGTAATTTAATTTAATTTATTTAACAATAAGATATTTGCAATTCTGATATTGAACGGTAGTCGTTTCTATTTCTGTCCAAATTGAACACGTTGCTTGTAACAGACATAAGTATTTAATGGATTAGATTTTCGAGTCCATTTGCCTTATTGATTCCATTTAAGGCTCATTTTCCTGTTGTTGCGAAATACCACATTCATATTCAATGGGAAAACCTAAATGGATGACCATATATATAAGAAAATAAAATAAAAATATATTTTACAATATATCGATACACGTTATTGAAGATGGTATACTGAGTATCAATATTAAGGTATTTCTGGGTTTCATTTTAAATATTAAGAAAAAATCATTCATCGACCGTTATGTATGGAAGTGAAGCATGGAACTGGCAAAAGAAGGATGAAAGTAGAATAAATGCAGTAGAAATGAGATCTCTAAGACGAATGTGTGGCAAATCTGTTTATGATAGAGTGACAAATGCAAGTATAAGAAGTGAATGTGGTGCGAATGAAAGTGTTATGAACAAAATAAGGAAAGGGTCATTAAGATGGTTTGGACACATGGAAAGAATGAGTGAAGACAGAATGGTAAAGAAGGTATATGTAAACGGTGTGAACGGAGCTACAAATAGAGGAAGACCGAGGAAAACGTGGCACGATCAAATCAATCAAATATTGAATGTCGGTCACGTGAGGAGTCGGAAAAATCGACGTGCGTGCATGACAAGGTGTATGAATGTAGAGGAAGCGAGAGACGTATGTCAGGACAGAACAGTGTGGCGTTCCATTCTTTCTGCCTACCCCTCCGGGGAGACGGCGTGATGGTAAGTTAGTTAGTTAGTTAAGAAAAAATCAGCATAAAAAATACGTTTAAAAAGTTTACGATGTAAATGGAAAAAGAAAAAGAGGAAGACCGAGGAAAACGTGGCACGATCAAGTAAATTAAATATTCAATGTCGGCCACATGAGGAGTCGGAATAATCGACGTGCGTGCATGGCGCGATGCATGAATGTTGTGAAGAGAAGTATGTCAGAAAAGAAAGGTGTGGGAGTCTATTCGTCTATTCTTACTGCTTGAAAGTTGGATATTTTTTTCGTTTATTATGGTATTGCTCGATTTTTCAGGAAGCGTAATTTTTAAATATAGGGGAAAAATTAGCACAACAAAATGGTAAAAGTATATGTCAACGATGTAAATGGAATAAGAAATATAGGAATATCGAGGAAAACGTGGCATGATCAATTAAATCAAATATTGAATGTCGGCCAAGTGAGGAAATCTACGCGTATGTATGACACGATGTATGAATGTTAAGAAAGAGAGAGAAATATGTCAGGGAAGAAAGGTGTGAGAGGCCATTATTTCTGCCTACCCCTTCGGCAGACGGCGTGATGGTTAGTTAGTTGGTTTCAGAAAAAATCACGTTTTTAATATTCCAGTTTCTTGCACTTTGTGGTGTTTATAATTATTTTTTCTTTCTTCATTCGTTGCAGTACATCCTCGTTCGTGACTTTTTCTGTTCGTGATATTTTAAATATTTCACAATATACTATCAAAGTCATATAACTGTTTTGTGATAGGTTTTATCTAAGTCCATATTTCCATACTGTAGAACATGACGGGTACTAAGTACGTATCGCAGTGATCCTTTCATAATACTTCCTTCTGCTCTCCATTCCTTTTTTATATAAGCATTTTAAATTTTGTCGTACATTTTTTTACTCACTAACACAACTATTTACAATTCGATTGATAATTCGTTGTAATAGACACATATTAAATGCACTTTATAAATAATATTGAAGATTTCATCCGGTTCTGATAAGTATATAGTTACTAAGTAAACTGAGCACACAATAACACACATGTTTATTTATATAGATTGTCGGCTGGTTCATTTGTGTCATGTATTGTTTTTCGTCTATGAAATAAAATATTAATAACAAAAATAATATATTATTTCACTAAAACTAAAGTTGTTTGTTTAGAATAGACATTTCATAACTTATTTGTTCAACTTATAATCCCAAGGGAAACTTATCTTAAAAATATATAACTTTATTTATGGTACACTTTGAAACAAGAAAGCTCTTTTATACGAAATTGAAAGAACAACACAATTCGTAAACAGAAATTTGATACAATATTGTTTCTTGTGAAACCACACGTCGTACACAAGTAAGCTCTCATATTATGGGGAATGATTTGGCCAATGGAGTGATATTTTTAAATTTTCTTTTAAGTTTTTTCGCAAACACAGCCAGAGCACATTTGTTCAGACTTTTTGTCAAAACAAAAATATTTTCTTGGACTCTGAATTCCGTGAATTTCTCCGCGTCTCGGGCAAAACCGACTCGAAGGGAATTTCCACCGGAATTTTTCGCATTTCAACTCAGCGTTTTATAAGTAGAACGTTCTCAAGTTTAGTTTTTACCGACGAAAAACCACCAGAGAAAATGCCATTTGAAATTTGAAATTAGAAAATATTTATTATATAACTAACTAACTATCTATCACGCCGTCTCTCCGAAAGGGTAGGCAGAAAGAATGAACTGTCACACTTTTACTGATGCGGCACTTCATTCTACTCTTTTCGCCCCGCAGGAGACGCGGTGTGATGGGTTGCGAACCTCATCGCCACCAATAGGCATCTCCCGCGCACACTTCAATCGTCCAACACCCACAAAATAAATCTAAAACAAATAATATAAAATACAATGATATAAAATAAAATAACAAAATAAAAATAATTTAATACAAAATGTTCTTTTTAGATGGTGCACATATTGTCTATTTATTTTATGTTCCACGTATCCACCGTTTTTTTAATTAAGCACATAATGTAATAACACATAATGTTTTTTGCGATGTTGCACATGTTGACATGGACGATCCGGACATTTGTGTTTATTTAATATATGCTACACGTATCGACCGTTTTTTTAATTATCTGTAATTAGGCACTTAACCAGCAAGAACTTAAAAATAATATTGAAGAAATTATTCAAATTGGCATTGGAACAAATGAAAAATTTATTTTTACACCTAAAAAATTATTTTTTTATAAAAACGAAAAAACTTATATAATTTTAACAGCAAAACAGTACAAACGTATTACGCGTCACAATTGACTTTTATAAAGTGCGGCAACAATTAAAATAAACAAAACAATTCACTTATACGCGAAATATCTCCAAATTTACAGGAGCACCACATGAACCAAACCAAATTTTCAAAATCAGAATCCCAACCATATTTAATATATCATTCCCAAATTAATCGATTACTGAAAGATAGCCATATTTGAGGTCTGAAAATTTGACATAAATGTAAGTCGCGTTGTACATATTTTTTTAATAGTTTATATTTAATTATAGATGGCATTTAACGACATTTTATAGGTACGAGTACATACGTTCCAGTATGGTAAGTTCAAACAAAGCTCTTGCAATCATTAGAGTTCTCGAACCAATATATAATACAATACTATAAATATAAAAGGAAGTGTATAAAGAATGTAAAGATAGAATAGTGAATCTCCATTTCCTTCACCTATCCTTCCAGATAAACGACCTTATAGTTAGTACAACAACAACATCAACAAACCATCACGCCGTTTCCCCGTAGGGGTAGGCAGATAAAATGGACCGCCACACTACTTTTTACTTTCTTCCGCTTTTCATTCCTTTTTTATATCAGCATTTAAAATTCTGTCGAACATTTTTTTACTCACTAACACAACTATTTACAATTCGATGGATAATTATTTGTAATAGACACAGATTGAATGCAGTTTATAAATAATATTGAAGATTAAATCCTATTTTAATAAGTAGTTACTGAGTAAACTGAGTACACAATAACACACATGTTTATTTATATAGATTGTCGACTAGTCCAATTGTGCCATGTATTGTTTATCCTTAACTTAACTACATAAAAAATTGGACATGCTTAAACTCTTTGTCTTGAGTACTGTTTGTTAACGTGGGGCCCGCTCTCCATAGGGGGGATAATTCGAAAATGGATTCGTCCAGAGTTTAAGTTAACCGTATGGCGACTCTCAGACGTTACCCGAGCTGGGTAAACACAAAGTATAGTTAACTTCTATTCGCCATGTTTGCAGCCATGATTTCACTACTATACCCTAGGAGTAATAGTTATAATTAATTTCATACTTGAGTTGTCGATCTTATTTTTTCAATTAATTTTTAAAAAAATTAACATAACAATAAGATTTTAAATGTATACAAAATGTTGTAAAAAAAAAAAAAAAACTGGTCAAAATTATAGCATATAGATTGGAGTGACATCTCCAGGCGGTTTCTAGCGATGCGGTAAATGGTGGTAGCCTTTTACATTGCGTTAAAAAGATCTTCTGCTTAATGCTTAAAATACAATCTTCATAGATGGCGTTAGTGTGTATATTGAATATACTACCATGCAAAGGGTGGTGTTGGAGATTAACATATATACAACTTCCAAAAAATTGTCAGACATGGTGGGCATAAGAAAAATAAGGTGGAATGAACAATGTTGTATTATATAAAGCGTGCGCTTCACCCAACCAATGACAGGTCATAAGTCCTGTAAGCACCTTGATCAACCATATTCTGTTTCCAATTTGCATCTTCGTCTCTATTGAGATACAATTGATACCAATAAGTGTTGTATATAAAAAGTATATAAAAAATAAAAATAAAAGTAAAAAAATCATATTTTTAAATGTATACACCGGTTGTTGTTACCAAATAAAGTGGTGTTAATACAAACTTCTAATTAAATAATGAAAACAAAAAGATAAATATACAAAAAAAAATTATTATTATGTATTAACTGTGCTTCCACTTGTGTTTATGTTCGACCGGTTTCAGCATTTCTTCTGGTGAATATGGCAGCTAGCTGCCGAAACCAGTCGAACATAAACACAAGTGTAAGCACACTAAATACATAATAATAAAGAAATTTTGTATCAAATTTATTTGTTTTCATTATTTAAAATTAATTTCCACCAAAGAATTTTAATTAAATCATTGATTATTCAAATTACTAATGTTTATATTATTATTTTATTTTATTTAATAAAATTAAGTACTTCATACGAAATTGAAAAAAAAAAACGTGTGCAATAATAAGTTAAAACGACCTGTCGTATACAAGAAAAAAATCTAAGATTGTTGAAGAAGCCAGAAAAGCATTTCAGGTATGTCCTTAACATTTTCAGAAATATTCATTACTAACTAACTAACTAACTAACTAACCATCACGCCGTCTCCCCGAAGGGGTAGGCAGAAAGAATGGACTGCCACATTTTTCTTTCCTGACATATTTCTCTCGCTTCCTCAACATTCATACATCGTGTTATGCACGTGCGTCGATTTCTCTGACTTCTCACATGGCAGACATTCAATATTAGATTTATTTGATCGTGCCACGTTTTCCTCGGTCTTCCTCTATTTCTAGTTCTATTTACATCTTTAACATATACTTGTGTTAAAATTCTTTCTTCATTCATTCTTTCCATATGCCCAAACCATCTAAGTGATCCTTTCATTATTTTGTTCATTACACCATCATTCGCACCACATTCACTTCTTATATTTGCATTCGACACTCTATCATACACAGAGTATTCACACTTTTGTCTAAGAGATCTCATTTCTACTGCATTTATTCTACTTGCATCCATCTTTTGCCAGTTCCATGCTTCGCTTCCATACATAAGAGTCAGTAGAAGAACACCATTGTGCACTGCCATTCTACCTTTTTTGACCTCATGCATACTATTCACCAGGACTTGTAGTTCATGCTCGTTGTCTGCAAGAAGGACAGCGTCATCCGCATACAAGAGACAGCTTACTGACACTCCGCTCATTTTGGCACCTACATCCAACCCTTTCAGTTCTTTCATACACTTGTCTATACGAGTATATCGATAAAATAACCAGATAATATTTATTCATTACTAGAGATATTAAAAGTTGTATTGAACTTGATTTAATCAGACTTGGAGTCTTTGTAATTCCCCCTGGTCTTGTTTTTCACGTGGCTTTGGGGTTTAATAAAAATGTCGAATGCATTTTGCGTCGAGTGTCGAAATTTGCAAAAGGTCTAAAAAGGTTAACTTAAATCACTTATAAGCTGACAGCCGGAGAAGGGACGAAGGGTGGCTGCTTCTCATTTAATTCTTAAGAAGTTAAAGTCATTGACGTTTCCATTGCATAGTAAGTGAGTTCGTTCACTTTCTATGGAATGGAAAACTTTTTATTAACAATTTTTTTTTCATACTTACATAAACACATTAAAGCTGAATTATTTTGGATATAAACGCTAAGAGATTAATGTTTGTATATATTTATAACTGAGAACTGATCACTGATAACTTGTTGTGGGAATGGCCTCCATGTTAGTATTAAGTATGAGGTTAGTGACGTTAAATTTGAGAAACTTCTAAAGACTGCACTGTTTGGTCAGTCATTTCCTAGTGCGCCCTTGGAGTATTTGATTTTACAAAACGGCGCACTTAAAATACAAGTCATCAAAATAATAATAAGAATAATAATAATAATCAGCGCCGACATCAATTGTTCTTTGCTACGTCACGCAGAACCGACCTGCCTTTGGTGATGCCAGTAGAAAGAGCAATTCGGATGTTGAATCTAATCGTCTTGGATTTGGACATTTTCAGTGTCGGTGAGGCAGTATTCATTAAAAAAATATTACAAATTCTGGAAAGAGTATTGCCACACTAACGTCGACATATTTCGATTCCTTCTGATATGTATGATTTTTTAGTTTCATGTTGTTTTATCTTATCTTTGTAACACCGTTTTGTGTCCAAATGAGTCGCCTAAATATTTTTCGTTTGTTATATCTCATTTGTGTATATGTATAAATAAAAAATAAAAATAATAATAATAAGTGACCAGGGGGGATGCTAGATGGAGATTGGACTCAGAACTTAAATTGCTACAACTGCCATGACAGGGCTCACCAAGATATGGTAAGACAAAAATATCTCCAACAAGACCAAGATGAGACTGGTTAAAACCCTTGTTTTCTTCATATTCTCAGAGAGTGTTGAAATATTTTGGACACATAGCCCGGAGAGATCAGGACAACATTGAAAAGCTCATCATCATACTGACAGGCCACAAGGACGACCACCGAGTCGCTGATCCCATCAAATCAAAGATCTTACTGGTCTCTCATTAGCTGCAGCCAGGAGACTGACGGGTGAAAGAAGGGCATGCCATGGACAATAGTTTACAGAATGGACACGACCCTCAATCATTAGGAATACTACTGAACCGAACATATATTTATAAATGAAATCAATGTTCATACACGTGTGCTCTAATAAACCTTCATTGCAGAGTGGCAAAAACCATGACTGTCACATCGAAAGTCCCGGGTTCGATTTCCGGCGATGGCAGTGTGATTGTCACGCTGCCTTTGATCTGGTGTAGAATTCACGCGACTAAAAAATCACATATCATGATAATCAATACCTAAGAGTTGTATGCAGCAAAATAACCTGCTGTATAAATGTGGAAAGCAACGGAAAACTACTATATTAAAGGCCCAATTGGCACCCCAAAATCCAGCAAAAATGCTACATTTTGCTGCAAATACACCATTGAATGAATGTGAATGGTGCACTTAAAGTTGTCATCGCAAACAAAAACCTATCCAAAAAAGCTAGAATGACAGTGCACAATGGTGTTCTTCTACCGACCCTTATGTATAGAAGCGAAGTATGGAACTGGCAAAAGAAAGTAGAATAAATGCAGTAGAAATGAGATCTCTTAGACGAATGTGCGATACTCTCTGTATGATAGTGTCGAATGAAAATATAAGAAGTGAATGCGGTGCGAATTATGGTGTTATGAACAAAATAATGAGAGGTTCATTAAGATGGTTTGAAAGAATGAATGAAGAAAGAATGGTAAAAAATTATATGTTAACGATGTAAATGGAACCAGAAATAGAGGATGACCGAGGAAAACGTGGCACGATCAAATAAATCAAATATTGAATGTCGGCCATGTGAGGAGTCAGAGAAATCGAAGCGCGTGCATGACACGATGTATGAATGTTGAGGAAGCGAGAGAAATATGTCAGGAAAGGAAAGTGTGGCAGTCCATTCTTTCTGCCTACCACTTCGGGGAAAGACGGCGTGATGGTTAGTTAGTTAGTTAGTTTTACACCCTTGAATCGATATTAGCCAAGCGGTAGACTTAAAAACTACTAAACTGAATTCACTGAAAATTTCACAGATTTTCACATTTTTTTTAAATTTTGTACATATTTCTAAGTCGTATTTAATATTTCATTTACAAACAGCTTTTATAAATGCCCAAAGATGAAGCGTGAATTATGTTTCATTTGAAAATCACGCGTTTCGATAGCATTTGTATAACGTACATTACAATACCACACGTTTGTCACGTAAACGTGAACGGAATCAGGGTAAATCAGTGATAATCAAACAGCAGATCAGACGCGTGAGAGTTCTCTGCACCAGGGGCTGTGAAAGTTCGGCCGGGATCCTACCTGTCCATCAGAAGTAATCTTGTTAACAAACGTATCCCATTACACATACAAATACCCTATCCTTTCTCTAATCCCGGGTGGGTACAGTCGACGGCGAAAAAACATCCAGCCGTTTCTTGAACAATGATATAAAACTCCATATTAAATCATAGATATGAATGAATGCGTCTGTCTTCTGTGAGGTTTAATATATTTTAGATAGAATGACATGTTCCGCCCTTCTAAGACATTATCAAATGCTTTTGCATTATCACATGTCAATCAAATACATTTGATATGCCTAAGAAGGGCGTAACATGTCATTCCATCTATTATAAAACATTATAAAACACCTAGAAGACAGAGGTTTAAATTCATATTGTTAAACAAATTATCATTTTAATTTATAATAAAAGACACGATTGTTTAATGGTTTTACTTGGAATATAATCTACGTAATATATTTTATAAATATAAGTGACAAATTAGTTGCCTTGCGATGACATTCTCAAACCCAACCTTGCCAAACATAGTGTCCTTATATTGATATAAAGAATTTTTCGAAACACAATAAGTGTCAGTTTTTTCTTAGAACTAATTATGAGAATTCAGTGATAAGTAAAGTAGTAAGTAAATTTACAAATGATTTTCTATGAATTTTTAAGGAGTTTTACAAAACTATTACCTCAACCACCTATAATTACGTTGTGAATAATACGAAAGAAAACTTGATGATAATGAAAATATACGTGTTTATTCATATAAATTTTTATTTTCTTAGAATTATTTTATATTGGATGGAATTCCATAGTAATCTACTTACAAAATTTAAAATAACTTTACGTAATCCACTAATATTTAAAAAATATTAAAAAAACACAACTTGTTTTGGAGGATACCTCCATCTTCAGGTGTAAATAAATAATAAAAACTAAACAAAGAATAACTAATATAAAAACATAAATACTTAACTTTATTAATCAGTTATTCCTTTTTTCCACTAGCAATTTTTAGGTTTGGCATTCCATTCCTTCTATGAACAAAGAAAACAAGTGGATTTAATATATATAATTTTTATTAATATCTTTTTATAATATTTTCATTAATTAAAATGTATTCAAACAAGAAATGAATTTTAATTCATAACATCAATTAAACAATAGTCTTTAACTGTTTATTACAAAACCACCACTACACCACAATAAAAAATATTTAATTATGAATCAAAAACACAAAGTTTTGATGGTAATATACGAGAATAAGAAAAAACATATTTATTTGGAAGAAGAAAAAACCGTTTTAAAAAAAATACTAAATCTTTATAATATCTCAGGTATTTTCGAAGTTTTAGTATAAAATCAAAGGTCGTTTAGTAATGTATTAATAAAATGGCGAAACATTATACTCCTGTGAGAGATTTTTTCTCTAGGTTTTCGTCGGAAACTTTGCTGACGAAAAAAAAACAGAAAAATGAAATTTTCGTCAGCAAACAATACCTTTTCAGAAATGTTTAATTACATATGCATTCCACTGTATATGAAAAGATTAGGAAAAACCCGGCAATACATCACTACTCAGATCACGTGGTCAGTAGTTAGTTTCAATTACCACGGGCCATCCGTCCGGGCCCATTTTTCCGTTTACGGTTCGTCTGCCGGACATCCGGTTGCCTACCAGAAAACTTCCGGCTGAAGAAGGTCAAACCTCTTCTCTCATGCCCGTATATCATGGGGTGTTTATTGAGGAATAAGCGAGTTTACAAATATTTTTCTGGACTCTTTTTGAACTTCAAAATTTGTCAAGTAAGACGGTAATAAATTTTTGTGTTTTGGTATTTCTAATACGATCCAAAATATAATTGTTTTTCACTGAAATAAAGTTTTGCCATTGTTTAGATCAGAGCTTTTAGTGAGCAAGCAATCAATATCACTATTGATTTAACTAAGTTTTAAAAGTTTATGAAATAGAAAATAATACGAATTCAAGAATCAAATTTGTAAATGATGTTAATGGAACCAGAAATAGAGGAAGACCGAGGAAAACGTGGCACGACCAAAAAAATCAAATATTGAATGTCGGCCATGTGAGGAGTCAGAGAAATCGACGCGCGTGCATGACACGATGTATGAATGTTGAGAAAGCGAGAGAAACATGTCAGGAAAAAAAAGTGTGGCAGTCCATTCTTTCTGCCTACCCTTTCGGGGAGACGGCGTGATGGTTAGTTAGTTAGTTAGTTAGAATCAAATTTAAAAACGTTAATTTTTAAATCTATATATGTATATCAAGAGTCTTCCAATAGGGACTTCTAATCTTTGAGAGTTGATAGCGGCCATATTGTTAAAGCAACATCTGTCAAATTGGCTGTCATATATTTAGTCTGTTTTGCCAAATTACCATGGATGGATAAAGCATTCAACAACATGTGCAAATGATAAAATTGTTTTATCAAAATAGGTATTCTGTTTGGGCAACGTTCCGCGCGCTTCGCCCATTTTACAGTCGCCATAAGCGTCCTACTGAGAGGACTATTCGTAGTGTGGTGGATAAATTTGAGTCCACTGGTTCAGTAATCAATCAACCAACACCCGTACGTCGACAAAACGCAAGATATGCCGAAAACATCGCCGCTGTGAGTGAGAGTGTGCAGAAAAATCCGAGGCAGTCGATTTCGCTTTGCTCACAAGAACTCGGCCTTTCACATACCACAACTTGGTGAATTTTGCGTCGTGACTTGGGCCTGCACCCGTACGAAGCTCACTTGCCTTAGGAGCTGAAGGAAAACCACCATAGACAACGACGTGTGTTCGCTGAATGGGCTCTGGAGCAGTTAGAAACTGACGCTAATTTTCATCGAAAAATCATCTTCAGCTACGAGGTCCATTTCTGGATGAATGGGTACGTCAACAAACAAAATTGTCGAATTTGAGACGATACTAATCCACATGAGATCCAAGAGCGTCCAATGCATCTCGAAAAAATCACTGTTTAGTGTGGATTTTGGGCTGGCCGGCGTCATCGGTTCATATTTATTCAAGAACAATGTTGGCCAGGCCATCACTGTCAACAACGAGCGCTTTAGGTTGATGATAACCAACTTATTTTGGCCTGAATTGGATGATATGGACACTCACAACATGCGGTTTCAACAGGACGGTGTTACGTGCCACACAGCTTTTTGCACGAGCGATTTGAAGGTATGGTCATCTCACGTGGAGGTGATGTGAACTAGCCACCGAGATCATGCGATTTGACCCCGTTAGACTTTTTCTTGTGGGGTTTTCTTAAGTCGCCAGTCCATGTGAATAAGTCACAAACCACAGCGGCCTTTAAAGCCAATATAACCCATGCCATCGGTCAAATTCAGACTGATTTTTGTACCAGAGTCATAGAAAATTGGACATTACGGATGCGCGACACCCAGAGAAGCCGCGGCGGACGTTTAAACGATGTAATATTCCGTACATAATGCATAAAAAAAATTATGTAACTAACTAACTAACTATCCATCACGCCATTTACCCGGAGGGGTAGGCAGAGAGGATAAATCACCACAATGCTCTGTCCTGGCATACCTCTCGGGCTTCCTCTACATTCATACATCGCACCATGCACGCACGTCGATTATTCTGACTTCGAATGTGGCTGCCTTTTAGTAATTGATTAATTTGGTCATGCCATGTTTTCCTCGGTCTTCCTCGGCTTCTTTTTCCACTCACGCCGCTTGTGTACAACTTTTTAACCATTCTACCTTCATCCATTCGTTCCATATGTCCAAACCATCTCAGGGATCCTTTTTTAATTTTATCCTTCTACCTTCATCCATTCGTTCCATATGTCCAAACCATCTCAGGGATCCTTTTTAATTTTATCCATGATGCATTCATCTGCCTTACATTTCTATCTTATTTCATCATTCGGTATTCTATCATACAACGTTTTCCCGCACATTATTCTTAGTATTCTCATTTCTACGACGTTTATCCTGCTTCCATCCTCTTTTTGCCAGCTCCAAGCTTCACTTCCATACATGAGGGTTGGCACTAGAACTCCATTGTGTACTGCCATCTTTGCTTCTGTGGATATATTTCTATTCTTTTCAAATATGTTGTATACTTGATCTAAGGTAAGATATATATTTTTTTTTACTTGTGAACAATAACTTAAAGAGATCCTTGCAGTAATTTCATAATGGTCTATGTAAGTAGAAAGAAGGAAGGTTTCGGCAGTAAACACAATATTACAGGATCTAAAATCTAAATCCGAACTTAACTCTAATATTCCTTCCCTAGGGTTATTTTCCTGGCAGGAAATATGTTTACCATTTGTACAGGATCAAATGTCCTGAATATTTTATTTACTTTGAACATTATGTACTTCTACGCAGTGGCGGTGAGAAACTTTTCAATCAAAATTGTTATTAGATTCTTCTGTACTAATCAAAACGAGAAGAGATTATTTTGTATTGATTAAAACGTCTATGTCTTATATCAATTTGGTTATACCTTAGACATGTGGGGTTTTTGTGGTGAGAGTTGAAAGACGGCGGAGGTTTCAGCCTTTATTGCGGATCACAAGTAATTACACGTAAACTGTGTGATATACTCGTGATGGAGCGTGGCTGGATGTCGATAGCAGCGGGGCGGAGTCCGGGTGGTGAGCCGTAGAAGATGAGGGCTCGCTGGGCGGTATGTCGTCGAAGGTTTCGTGACATCGCCGTGTAGGCCGATGTGTACTCGGGAGGAAGGTCGGAGGTTTCTCGTACGTAGACTTGGTAGTGGAGACTCATGTCTCTTCGAGATTGCGATACTACCTGACGTTTAGAGTTGACTGACGTAGCTTCGTAGGTCGGCGGGGGAGGGAGTCCGATATCCCTCGTGGTCCGATATCCCAGAGTTGACTGACGTATTGGGTGTTCGGAAGTACCGCTTATATATGCTTCGCTTTCGTCATCTACGATGCCCTGACCTAATGACCAAACCTGAATGAATCTAGGCCTCCGAGTCATCAAATTTGATAAGTAGGTCTTGGGTCAGCGTTTTTCGGTTTATTCGTGTCATATATTTCATCACGAAATATGTTTATCTGGGTTATGCATTTAACCCCAACACACATGATAAATATGTCATTCCAATCAAAAATAATAAAGCTTTCGTATGAAGCACTCAATTTATGGTGTTATTTATTATTAAATATAATTATGTATGGAAGCGAAGCATGGAACTGGCAAAAGAAGGATGAAAGTAGAATAAATGGAGTAAAAATGAGATCTCTTAGGCGAATGTGTGGATAATCTGTGTATGATAGTGAATGGATCGAAAATAATGAAAGGATCATTAAGATGGTTTGGACATATGGAAAGAATGAATGAAGAATGGTAAAAAAATTATATGTTAACGATGTAAATGGAACCAGAAATAGAGATCAATAAATCAAATCAACATAATTAACAAAACTATAAACGACCCACAAAAAATGACAATGCACAATTACAAAAAACATGTAACTACGGAGACATTAAAAAAAGGACGGCTTGAATGTAGTATAATTTTTAAAAATAAGTAAATAGTTTAAATAGTGTTATATAAGACAATATAGTGTTTAAATAGTGTTATATAATATATAAGTCAATTAATTTTAAATTATACACTTTAGGATATGTGTTGCTTCCCTTAGCTGCTCCCTAAATTTGTAAATTATATTATATATTGAAATTATATAGAGTACTAGGAAAGCCTCCCTAGAACGGGTTACCCCAGTTGGGAGGTATTAAAACCATGTACTTGGTAAATGATCGATAAATAAATAAATAAATAAATATTGAATGTCAGATAAGGAGTCAGAGAAATCGAGGCGCGTGCATGACACGTTGTATGAATGTTGGGTGAAATATGTCAGGAAAGAAAAGTGTGGCAGTCCATTCTTTCTGCCTAACCCTTCGGAGAGACGGCGTGATGGTTAGTTAGTTAGTTAGTTCTATTGCATTACAATATTTCTATTTTTGGTCATTATCGGCTAATGCGGGCTAAGTCATTACCGCAAATATTAATATATTGCGACATGCTATATATTATTTAGCAACTTATAAACGCATTACTTTATTAAATGTTTATGTACCGCCTCTTGACAATACATTATGTACCGCCTACAAGTCAAACGCAAAGAGATCAGTAGGCGTTTCACCGAACTGCTCGTGTCTACAGAGCAATAAAATTTCCCTCAATTTCTGTTCAACCAAAAAAATATAATGATTTTTATTTGGTTGTATCCAACGTAGCTTTTGATGTAAAGTAAAGCGGATTCTTAAGAACTCCGAAAACAACTTGTTACAAATGAAAGGAAAATTACCATTTTATTCAGATCTGAAAAATAACAACATAAATACGCGTTTACTACGAGGAAGATAAAAAAAAACGTAGTTAAAATATAACTCATGTCGACTTTCAAGAAAAGAAAGGACTAAAAAATATTAACGATTAATTGTTTTTGTAAAAAATATTGACGATTAATTGTTACTCCTAGCGGCTTCTAAAAATATGTTAGGCGACAGCCTTCGCATTGTGTAAATAAGGTAGTTTGCTAAATGCCGAAAATCATTCTCCATAGATGGCGTTAGTGGGTCGGTTGTATACGTTAATTCTTGAAAAAATTCACAAGTGCAACCAAATCTACATAGATGGCTGACTGAAACTGACACGTGAAGATAAATATGGATTTTGAAGTATATATACATCTTCCAAAAATTTGTCATGCATGATCACAATAACAAAGGTGGAATGGGGAATGTTGTAATTACATAAAGCGTGCGCTTAACCCAACCAATGACAGGTCATAAGTCCTGTAAACACCTTGATCATCCATGTTCAGTTTCCAGTTAACGTCTTCGTCTCTATTGAGATACAATTAAAATTTGGATTAATTGTTTGTTTAGAAATGAGAACTCTTAAACGAACGTGTGCATACTCCGTGTATGATAGAGTGTCGAATGAAAATATAATAAGTGAATGCGGTGCGAATGATGGTGTTATGAACAAAATAATGAAAGGATCATGATGGTTTGGAAATATGGAAAGATTGAATAAAGAAATAATGGTTAAAAAAATTGAAATAGTTAATCGAACCCGAAATACGGGAAGACCGAGAAAAACGTGGCACGATCAATAAATCAAATATTGAATGTCGGCCATGTGAGGAGTCAGAGAAATCGACGCGCGTGCAGGAATTTATGAATGTTGAGACAGCGAGAGAAATAAGAATTTTAACACAAGTATATGTTAACGATGCAATGTATGTAATGCGAAGAAAGAATTTTAACACAAGTATATGTTAACGATGTAAATAGAACTAGAAATAGAGGAAGACCGAGGAAAACGTGGCACGATCAAATAAATCTAATATTGAATGTCTGCCATGTGAGAAGTCAGAGAAATCGACGCATGTGCATAACACGATGTATGAATGTTGAGGAAGCGAGAGAAATATGCCAGGAAAGAAAAGTGTGGTAGTCCATTATTTCTGCCTACCCCTACGGAGAGACGGCGTGGTGGTTAGTTAGTTAACACTGTCGAATTCCATAGTAATACACTTTTGAAATATAATAAATTGAAACAATTTGAAAATAACTTTGTTTATAATCCACAAAATATTAGAAAACACGGCGTATTTCGGAGAATACCTCCTTTTCAGGTGTAAATATATTATAAAAACTAAACAAAGAAAGCTTTATATAAAAAAAACGCATTTAAAATTCGATACAATAATTTTAATTCAAAAATTAATCTGGGCTTATTGTTTTCAGTATTAATAATTAGTTTATATCATTAAGAACTTATAACTAATATTAAACAATAATAATACATAATGATCACATAAAAAAATTAAAATGTAATTTAAAAAAAAAACATATAGAAAGACATATGAAGCGCATGGATGGAAATATAATGGTTAAGAAAGAATACGTTAACGATGTACATGGAGTACTGAGTCGAGGAAGGCCGAAAACATGGCCCGACCAAATTAATCTAATTTACAAGGTTGGTTATGTTAGAAGTCGGAAGAATCGACGTGCGTGTATGACTCGTTGTATGAATGTGAAGGAAGCTAGATAGGTGTATCAGGAAAAATAGTATGGCGGTCCATTATCTCTACCTTTCCCTGCGGAGGAACAGCATGTTGATTTGTTTGTTTCTATTGTTTAATATTGATTCTCATGACATCTGGTAGATAGTTAATCTATCACCATTTTATTATCACGTGAATTCTACACTAGACCAGAAACAGTGTGACAATCACGCTGCTATCGCTGGGAATTGAACCCTAGACTTCCAGTATGGCAGTCAGAGCTTCTACCACTCACTATAATCAATATTGTTAGTCAATATTGTTTACATACGAGATAAAAAACCTGGAAAAATAAGTGAGAAAATATCGTCGGTTCAAAGGTAACTCATTAAGTGACATTTTGGTAAAAAAATATATTTTTGCATTTTCTGTATCAGACTAGTGAATTCTACGTTAGAAAATAATCACCAAGTCTATTTATTAAATAATAACAGTTATTCTTTAAAAACACTTGGTGATTATTTTCTGACGTAGAATTCACAAATTAGATTTTAACCTTTGAACCGACGTTATAACTTACTAACGATCATGCCGTTTCTCCGAAAGGATAGCCCAAAATAATGGACTTTATCTGTCGCTTCATCAACCTTTATACATCATGTCATGCACTCTTGTCGATTTCTCCGATTCTTCACTTGGCCGATATTCAGTATTTGATTTATTTAATCGTGCCACGTTTACCTCTGTGTTCTTCTATCTCTAGTTCCGTTTACGTCATTTACATATGCTTTATCGAACATTCTTTCTTCATTTTTTCATTCAATGTGACAATATTTAAATATGACACAAGTTTTTTTTTACTTTAGTGGGTATCAACAGATAGCACGGAGAATAAATAAAATACTTATTTTTGTTCACATAAACCGCAATTTTTTCCGGTACACTTAACCCAATAATTAATCAATTACTACAAATGCAGTTAGATAAATCAACCCCTCTTTTACCCCCATCTGCTTCCGATTAATTTTCCGATAAGGGATGTCATTCCAACCGATTAACCTCCCTTAGTATCGCCCTGTGACGTCACCGACAATGGGCGCATCAGCTATCACTGTCTTACGACACAGAATGTTCGAAAGAAAATTGTTTCTATTTAATGATTTCTTAATAAATGATAAGAAACCAAATAAATACTTTTTATTTTGCTTTTTAAGAAGTTAAAATTTTTAGAACCTTGGAAAATACCAATTTCTGCTTAGTGCTTTCCAATCTTAATAGATGACGCTAGTGTAGAGTGAACTTAAATATCTAAAGATAGGCGTGGAATCCTACCATACATAGCATACAAGTTCCAAAAAATTGTCAGACGTGGTGGGCATTAGAAAAAAAATGGCGGAATGAGGAATGTTGTTAAACATATAGCGATCGCTCAACCCAACCAATGACAGGTCATAAGTCCTGTAAGCGCCTCGGCCACCACATTCTGTTCCCAAAAAACAATTTACATCTTCGTCTCTATTGAGATACAATTAATCTAAATATAACAATGACCATTTAAGAATCAACGCAAATTTGTGTGTTTATTTCTAGGCGTATCCAAATTCGTGATTTTTTTATGGAGAACGCATTATTTGCCTTGTTTAGGCGTTATTCAGGTACTTCGGGTGTTGTATAATTCCCTGGTTTGAAGTCGGCTGGAATATAAGTCCGTTATTTGGTCACCGCTTGGGATCCGATATTCTCTGATGGTGGAGCGAGTGCAGAAAAAAAATCTGCGCTTTGTTTGACTCAGGGAGCGCGGTTACCCGTGGCTCTTTCCGACTGAATTCTTGCTAGGTATGCTAAGCTACCATTCATTGGAGAGAAGGAGGAATATTCACTTGAGAGTTCACTTCTTTCAGCTGATTAGAAGCATTTGTAAAGTGGCTCCATCGCAGAATGTTGCGGATCTCATAGACTAATATGGTCACCAACTAGACAATATGGCTACATAGAGCCAGAGTAGGAAAATAATGTCTGATGTGAAATCTAGAAAAATGGCATATTTGGGACACATTCTCAGCAAAGAGAAATACGATCTGCTGCACCTCATAATGGAAGGGAAGATCGAGGATAGGCGCGGTGAGGGAAGACCCCAGATGTCCTGGTTCGAGAAAATCAAGGAGTGGACCGGAATTCGGGGGATGTGGGAGTTGTTCCGTCTGGCATAGGACAGAGAGGCTTACTCCAGGGTGATAGCCGAAGTTTCATTTTTCATTTATTTATTTTCATTTATTTATTTTAAACATATCTAAAGCATTGCAGAATTTTTTTTCCAATACGCTAAAGATACAAGTTAGAGATACACAATAATAAGTAATACATAATAGATTAATAAAAAGAGCGAGAAACATTAGAAGCATGACAAATTAATAAAATAAATATAACATACAATTATAATTAAGATAGTACTTCCCTCAGATGAGCCAAGCTATCACAAAATATGTCAAACTCCGAGGTGATACGATTAAGCAAAGATAATGTTCTATCTACCGGCATAACCATTGGCAGGTTAGTTCTGCGTCGTGGGAGATAAAACAATCTATGGCCCCTTTGTCGAAGATAATTATCAGGGACGAACAGACCTTCATCACTCAGGATTTCTGAGTTGTGTATACAACCGCCTATCAGTCGAAAGAAATGGACACCCAATTGAATGTCTCGTCTCCTCTCGAGTGACTGGTAGCCTTGCATCCCTAGCAAGATTACGCCGGGGTGATAGCCAACGCCGAGGACCCGGTAGGAGATAGATGTCCTAGCTGCAAGACGTGGCAGTGGACCGGCATCTGAAGTGTGGAGGAGCTGTTCCGAGCGGTGCAGGACAGGGGCAGGTTCGCCGAGGTGATCGCCAACGTTGGTGGACCCGATAAGGCACTCGAAGAAGAAGTTCTTAGATATGTTATTATAAAACATGAAATAAAGTTGAATTTACTCGAATAAACAAAATATTTAAGTGACTTTACATTTGACTATTTTAAAAACTACGTGTAACTCTAGGACACTTTAAGTCGAAGAAAGACAATAAAAGAGTGTTGTGCTGAAAAGGGTAAAATTAAATTTTAGTTTCGTGCGAAAGGCAACATTAAACATTTAAGCGCTGTAACTTTCAAGAGCACTTATTCGCTTTTGTTTTACCTTCATTTGTTTTTTGCTCCGCCAATCACAGCCCAGGGAATAGAGCAATTGTAGTGAGCAAAATAATCCTTTAATGTCGTCCATACGTTACGCTTTGCGATTCCATTTTCAAATTGAGAACGAACATTAAAAAAAAGTATTTAATCCGTTTTTTAAATATAAAAGCGTATAATTAAAATATATAATGAATTTAGTTTGCATACATACGCTTTATGCACTAGATTAAAACAAATTAATGGAATCGGAAAGAAAGAAAAGTTTTTACGATATGCATACGATGCAGTTCTATTCGCTAACAGCATGGAAGATCTACAAATCTCAGTATCAATAATACGTAGTGTGAAAAACATGATATTTTAAAGTTGATATTTGAGAATGAATATATTTTATTTCCATCATTTGAGTGTGCGATAGACACTATGTATGAAAGTTGAGGAAGTAAGAGAAGTATGTCAGCAAAGAACGTGCGACGGTCCATTCGTTGCGTGATGCTTTATTAATAAGTAAGTTGCACATGACGGATTGTAACAAGTGCAAACAGGAGAAATTGGAGCAAAAAACAGATTTCATGTATCTTAGATTTTCTACTAACAAGTTGACATTTTTAAAACATTGATCTATTCCTTCGTCGTATCCCGACTAGATTACTGCAATGGTGTCTACGCCAACATCCCCAAGCAGCAAATAAATAAACTGCATTCAATGCAGCAGCAAGACTGATAAGGGGTGTGCCAAAGAGTTGTCACATAACACAGCATCTTAAGGAGCACCACTGGCTGAAATGTCCAGAAAGGATACAATACAAGCTCTGCTGGACGGTATATAAGGCGTTGCATGGAATGGCACCAGCTTATATATCTGAACTCTGCATCAAAGAGAACCTGAATGCTAGACAGTCTACATTGCGATCAGCTAAGTCTTCTGCGATCGGTAGATTGACTGTGCCAAAACGCTGTCCAAGCACAAACTTTGGCGACCGAGCCTTCGCGGTAGCCGGCCCTTCAGCCTGGAACAGTCTTCCAGCAGACCTTAAGTGCATTGAGAATCAATCAGAGTTTAGATCGAGACTCAAAACGCACCTTTTCAAATTATCATTTCCTGACAGGAAGGGCTGATTGATTTCGTCGGGTGCAGCCCTCATACTTAATATGTTTATATATTTTTTATCATTATTATTATTATTATCTAGTTGATAAAACGGAGCATCTTCTACAGCGCCCTTGAGATGAGCAATTCATAAAAATGGCGCTTTATAAATTATCCAATTTATTATTATTATTATATTAAGTATCTATTTACAAGAGAAATTGCTTGATCTTGTTTTTCCGGGTCTTCTTTAATTTCTCATCCACTACGATGATTTAAATATGAATATTTTATAACTGTTAATGAAAAAACTTGTTAAAGTATTATAGTGTTTCGGCCAAAACAATGGACTGTTTAAATATTAATATGTTTGTAATGTCCATTTAATTTAATTAAAGAATTTGTTATAAACAAATGTAAATGTTTAAATTTAATTGTATCTCAATAGAGACGAAGACGCAAACTGGAAACTGAATATGGATGATCAAGTAATTACAACATTCCCCAATCCACCATTGTTATTATGATCATGCAGGACAAATTTTGGAAGATGTATATATACTTCAAATCCATATCTATCTTCACGTGTCAGTTTTAATTGTCCATCTATGTAGATGTGATTGCACTTGTGAATCTTTTCAAGATTAACCTATACAACCGACCCACTAACGCCATCTATGGAGAATGATTTTCGATAGATGGCGTTAGTGGGTCGGTTGTATGGGTTAATCTTAAAAAGATTCACAAGTGCAATCAAATCTACATAGATGGACAATTAAAACTGACACGTGAAGATAGATATGGATTTGAATATTATATATATACATCTTCCAAAATTTGTCATGCATGATCATAATAACAAAGGTGGAATGGGGAATGTTGTAATTACATAAAGCGTGCGCTTAACCCAACCAATGACAGGTCATAAGTCCTGTAAACCCATATTCAGTTTCCAGTTTGCGTCTTCGTCTCTATTGAGATACAATTAAATTTGAATTAACCCCCCTTTGGTGAAAATCCAGGATTTCGTATACAAGTATAAGTATACATTCACAAATATTTGTAAATGTTTACTTTATAGATATACTATTTTACAGTATTTATGGGAAGGACATGAGCATAGATATTATCATATGCCATTGATAATGTCAATTAATCACATATTTGAAATGTTTTAGCAAGGCGAAACATATCGTTCCCCTTAAATAAAATAAACTTATAGAAAACGTACGTTTTGTACGTACGTAATATGAATAGGATATGTGTTATGCGTTATTGTTCTAAAAATAATAAATAATATTATTAAATAATTTTTATTTACTTCTTTAATCGTTTGGATTCTATCATACATCGTTTTTCCAACCACTATTATTTGTTTGTCTTATTCATTTTTTATGTACTTTGTATTTACAACACTATTTACTTTGTATTTACTAATTCTGATTTTAAAAAAATGGTTTGATTCATATGGTGCTCCTGTCAATTTGGAGATATTTCTTGTATAAGTGAATTGTTTTGATCAATTTGATTGTTGCCGCACTTTGTGATAGTTATTTGTGACACAAAATACGTTTTCACTCTTCTGATGTTAAAATAATACAAGTTTTTTCGTTTATAAAAATAATTTTGACAGGTGTCAAAATAAATTTTTCATTTGTTCCAATGACAATTTGAATAAATTCTTCAATCAAATTTTCAAGTTTTTGCTGGTGTTGGATTGTGATAAGTGCCTAATTAAAATGAAAAAAGTGGAATAAAAAATTAAATAAACACAAATTAATGTCCGGATCGTCCAGCTGACGACAAGTGCACCATCTAAAAGAACATTATTTGTTAAATTATTTTTATGTGTTATTTTATTTTATATTATTGTATTTTGTATAATTTGTTTTAGATTTTTTATGTAGACGTTGAATGATTGAAGTGTGCGCGGGAAATGCCTATTGGTGGCGATGAGGTTCGCAACCCATCACACCGCGTCTCTCGCGTTGGCGAAAAGAGAAGAATGGAGTGCAGCATCGATTAAAGTGTTGCAGTTCATTCTTTCTGTCTACCCTTTCGGGGAAACGGCGTGATGGTTAGTTAGTTAGTTATTAAAAATACATATCAGACTTGTTTCGGACAACCATTCCTTCTTCAGTGATACATATTTTAAAGATATGTATTTAGAATATCATAAAATTGTTTCCAAATTTGATCAATTTTGACAGATCAATTATAACTGTTTTAACTGTTATAACTGTTATAAATAACAAAATGGATTCAATAATTTAAAACACTTTTTAATATAATCATAACTTTAAATTTACTGTCGATAAATTTCAAAAGTTAGCACGAAAGCAATGTTATAATATTATACTCGTATATAAGTCTCTAGAATAAAAGCTCATGGTTTAAATTAAACAATTATGTTAGTAAATGGAGGGGTGTATATTTATGCTGATATAACTTCGGAAATGTTATTTCAGGGAAGGTAATTTTAACCGTTTCTTGTTTTTAATATTAATGTTACCTCTAGAATGTTTTCAAATTGTATATATGTAAGGTTAGGAATGCCTTATTAGAAACTGATGCCCTATTTAGATGTATTTTCTGAATAGATTGTATTTCAGTTAAATTTATTCTAAGTAACAAAAAATAAATCAGGCAACCCATGTATATCTTATATAATAACATTATAATTAAATAGTTATTATTATAAAATGTAAAAAATGATGAAAGTAGAATAAATGCAGTAGAAATGAGATCTCCTAGAAGAAGATTTCCTCTATTTTATTAATTCTTCTTCAGTTCTTTAGAAGTTCAATTCCGATTAAATGGTTCTACTTCAGTTTTTTTAAGAAGTTCCATTCTGATTTAATGATTTTTTTCAGATCTAGAGAAGTTTCATTCCGATTTATTGATACTTCTTCAGTTATTTTTGTGTTCATTTCTGATTTAATAATTATTCTTCGGTTATCTATCTTGACGACCTTCAGGGCCGGTTGGTAAGTGCATTGACTGCCACCCCGAAGGTTTCGGGTTCGATTCTCGGCGAGAGCAGTGTGATTGTCACACTGTATTTGGTCTGGTGTAGAATTCACGTGACAATAAAATGGGGATAGATAAGCTAACTATCACATGTCGCGAGAATCACTATGATAGCTATAATAATACCATTTACATCGATTTGGCTCATGCTGTCATGATATAATGAGTGATTCAACAAAATAATAATAATAATATATTTTATGGAACGTATGTTTTGCCATGCCATGGCATATACATGTTTTGTTTTGATGATGCGCTAACAATGCGAAACATGTCGTTCCCATATAATATTTTGTGTAAATCACGCACATTTTGATAGATATTAAATAAGTATTCTTAATCAATTGACATTTTAATGCACCCATGTTTCGAACAAGACACACCGCAAATCAATTTTTTCATCTCTTTCCTTATCGCAGTAAATGCGCTCAAAGCGCGACAAAATTTCACGGCAAGTATTTTAGTAGTATCGATGTTTTCCATTTTAGGCGAAGATGAAACTAAAAATACAAATGTAAAAATAATAATCTATTATTTATTAATTTTAATATTACTATTATACTATTTAAAATATTTTGTTTTTATTAGAATAACTTCGATTTTGATTCATTTGTCTTTATTATTATTTTATTTTATTTTTCTGGTATAGCATTAAATTGGTCTAATTGTATTGTTTCTTAGTGTTATAGGTTTATTAAAATCGCTGTTTGTTACCCTAAAAAAATAATAATAATAAAACATCGAAATGTGTTTTATCTTCACATTTCCTATCTTATATTTAAAAAATAAAAATAAATCATTTTGTTACATGACCGAATGAAAAGTTCACGAAAATGCTAAAACTTGGTGGTAACTCGTATTTCTAAATTATAATCTATCCCAGAATCCGGAAAACTTTTTTCGCCAGTTTTAATAAAAATGACAGTCCTGGCTGGAAATGACCAGTGATTAAATTTTGAATTTTTCTTGAAAACTTTTCGTCGCTTTTCGAAACCACATTTCCGAAATTTTGAGATTAACGAAATTTCGCAAATTACAAATTTCTTTTCCTCGCGAAAATATGCGCTCGGAAGTTTATATTTTCAAAGTGTACTTTAATTTAAAAATAAATATTTCAGGTTACTTTACATAACTGTAGAATATAAGACCCAATTTAACACTCGCTTAACGGTGTAAAATGTATCCTTTACCCACTTGCTCGACTTGGAGGATCCAGTTTAAAATAAAATCTTATTCTTCTTCTTCTTATTTTAATAGATCTGACGATCTGTGACACAGAAATCATATCTCGTCGGATGATGAGATCCAGCTGTCCCTCCATCTCTTAGGCGGTCTTCCAGGTGGGCGGTGTCCGGAGGGGATTTCATAAGCGGCTGGATATCCAAGTCTGTCACAATCCATTCGGGCTACATGCACCCTCCAGTATCTACTTCTGGATCTACTCCACTGAACGATATCCTCTATTTCGCAAGTTTTTCTTATGTCTACGACACGATCTCGGAGGGTTTTTCCAGTAATTGATCTTAGGACCTTCATTTCCGATGTTCTTAGTAGTCCCTTGGTTCGCACAGTGTCAGCCCGCGTCTCTACAGCATACGTCGTGATAGGTCGCACGCATGTTTTATAAATTCTGATCTTGCTGTTGACACGCATGTGGTTGTTCTATTAGACTAGATTCTTCAGGGATCCCGTACTTTGGTTTAAAGGTCATTTTGGCAGCAGATCTCTTTTACAATAAAATGAGTGTTTAATTTAGCATTTATTAGAATTAAATATGTGCTTGAATTTTAAAATAAACACTTACAGGTTACTAAACATAACTCTCTAATGTAAGGACTAATTAAACACTAGGTTTACGGTGTTAAATGAATCATTTACCCACGGTGCTCGAATGAGAGGATCCAGTTGTAAATATGTATTTTTAAGTGACATGTTGCAAAATATACATGATAAATTATTATTTCTTCTTTATTTTATTTCACTTTAATCTGTGGATTCACAAATGATTTAACTGAAATCTCTTGATGGAAGTTCATTTTAAATTACGATTAAATAAAACGATAATTAAATAATAATTAAATAAAATAAAAACAAAATTAGTATTTTTTTCAAACATTATATATGAATATGTAAGCGACATATAAATTTTAAATCCATTGTATTAAATACGAACCTCCTTGAATACCTGTAATATAAATATTTAAAATCATAAAATTTTACATAAATATTTGAAGATTATTTTTGTATAGAATCATGTTTACCACCCCTGATCTGTATGTACGAGTATATAAAGGACTAAGTTTACAATAGTGTCACGAATTGAAACGAATGAAAACTCCTGTTTTCTTGATGTTTAATTACAGTTTATGGAAATGACATATTTCCCCTTTCTAAGGCATTTTCACATTCCCATAAACGTAAACTTCTGGAAAACAGACGTTTTCAAGAAACAATAGAAAAATTGTTCAAGAAACATTAAATAATTAAAAAGTATTATTTAATTCACTGTTAAATTTGTTAAATTATCACTATTTTCATTAATACATTTTTTGATAATGGTGTTTTACAATCAGTTGTTTGTAAAACCTGATAATGATAAAATTGGTTAGCGAAACAGCTGCCGCAACATTCTCAAGAAGTGTATATTAATTTTTTTTTAAATATTATAACAGTGTTGTAAATTTAATAGTTCATAATGTTTTCTCACTCAATATTCAGGATCTATTGGCCCCAAACAGTGACAAATGCCGTTTTCTGGACCACGGTAAGCGAAAAGCCAATTAGAGAACAAGTCGCTAGACGCAAATGGATCGGTCACACTCTGAGACGGGACCCAGCCTGCATCGCTCAGGGCGCACTAGACTGGTCCCCTAAGGAGGGAACGAGGAAGAGAGGCAGACCTAGAACCACCTAGAGAAGAGCCCTTCAGGACGAGGTTAAGGCAGCAGGCCTCACTTGGGATGACGTTGGGCATCAGGCATGCGATAGAGTCGGGTGGAGAAGGTTTCTTGGGGCAGTATGCACCACGGAGGTGTGACAGGACAAAAGAAGAAAGAATAATGTTTAAGTATCATAGTATTTTGGCCAAAACAATGGACTTTGTATTTTTTTATTTGACAAATAAATTGCCAATAGCCGGAGCGTTCTTACATAATCGAAGACGTGAAATTCAACTATAAGTTTTATTGTATGGTGTATTCGAGTTTGTAGGCAAAAAAAAATATCGAAAAGAATTCGTTTCATTGTTCTGATACGGGTATACTTATCTCTAGGGAGAGACGTTTAGACAAGTGGAAGGTGGAAAAACTTGGGTACATTTTAAGGGAATCCTTCTTCTGTTTCCTTACTAAATCTAACACGAATTTATACCCATCCCGCCTACCCCGCCGGGTGAGTTGATAAAGTTAATTCAATTTTTTATCTCGTTCCCCGTTTTCTGGGGAATAAAACACCAACTTGCTGATTTTATAAATTGAATTCGCTGTTTGTCTTTTTCAACAGTTAGTGTGACGTTTTTAAGATAAGAATTTAAATAACTTACTCGTTGACTTGGAATCGTTCTCAGTCTCGCGAGCACCAATCGGATTTCAGCGCTTGGTTTTGCATGTGTATGGATTGTCCACGTGCTTCTTTCTTAAAAGTTTATGTAAAATGTGTGTTTTTTAAACTTTTGACATATTCAAAAATAAAATGAAACACTTTTCACTTATTTTGTTTTTTAATGTAAACAAACAAACAACATGTTGTTTAAATTTAAACAAACATAACCATTTTGTACCAAAAACTAAAACTTCTTATGCGCAAAGATATTTCTACTATCTTGGACCTCAACTCTATAACATAATTAACAAAACGATAAACGACCCACAAAAAATGACAATGCACAATTACAAAAAACATGTAACTACGGAGACATTAAAAAAGGACGGCTTGAATGTATTATAATATAATTTTTTAAAATAAGTAAATAGTTTAAATAGTGTTATATAAGACAATATAGTGTTTAAATAGTGTTATATAATATATAAGTCAATTAATTTTAAGTCATACACTTTAGGATATGTGTTGCTTCTTTAACTGCTCCCTAAATTTGTAAATTATATTATATATTGAAATTATATAGAGTACTAGGAATGCCTCCCTAGAACGGGTTACCCCAGTTGGGAGGTATTAAAACCATGTACTTGGTAAATGATCAATAAATAAAATAATTGTATACAAATACTTGTAGACAAATACTGGATTTTACACATTGCGGGTTAATCATTTTAAGGATTATTTGTATCTCAATAGAGACGAAGATGTAAATTATTTTGGATACAGAATATGGTGGTCGAGGCGTTTACAGGACTTATGACCTGTCATTGGTTGGGTTAAGCGATCGCTTTATGTAATACAACATTCCCCATTTCGCATATTATAACACCTAATGATGTCAACATTGGTTGATGAAACAGCTGTCACATAAAATAAAACACAATTGTGATACAACAACAAAGTTATTTTATTTAACAATTTAAAATGTTAACGTATCATAATAGTGTTTCGGCCAAAACAATGGACTATTTAATATAATTCACATTAAAATAAATTGTTAGTGTACAAAAATATTTATTTAAGAAATAAATTGAAATAATTGTACACTGTAATAAGTAACATTTTTCGGTTAGATTATGTAATAAATAAATAATTTTTGGAAAGGCACCTGCTCAGGACCTTGTCCGAAAGGCGTGCAAGATGGATCGGCCATGTAATATGTCAAGAAGGTCTCTTGCATGCCATAATGGAGGGTATGATCGAGGAGACAAACTCTAGGGGACGCCCACGCCGAGAGTACCTGGAGGACCTGTTGGTGGACGTACGCTGCTCATCATATGCAGATTTCAAAAGAGCCGCACAAGACAGGGAAAAATGGAAGAGAATAATGGAGGAAATTGCTGCAAACCAATCCCAGGATTGAAACCAGAGAAGAAGAAATAATTTTTAATCGTAAAGAAGGGGTCTGAAATGTTCTCCAAAACGTCATATGAATAGGACGCGCACAAAATTCAAAGAAGATATTATTAAATAAATGTTGCCAGACTAGTAGCAGACACTGCAAGAATGTAATCAAAATTGTATTTGAACTTAGTTTTCTCATTACATTTATATAGTTTCAAAGTCCTGTGAGATTCTGCGGGTTTAGCAATAAAAGTATAGTTATTTCGGTCCAGGGTGTCTAAGGATGCCACTTTCCCACAATACAAAACGCATTTACCGTAAGGTTTTACAGCCAATTTCTTTTTTTATATACTTCAATCGAAAATAGTACAAGGAAAAGCATTGAAACTTTGTGCGAAATGTGGTCAGGGCATAAAACCGGCCAAGTTTTGACACATTTGGAACCTTTTATCTAGGATAAGAAGTAAAACGTAAATAAATACTTATATACTCGTATGTTATAAATTCATGAAGTTTGTATAAAGACATATTTAAAAATATAAAAGACAAAAGTCGAAGTAGTTAAAAACATCAATTTACCATATTTAATTATTAAAACAAAACATGTTCTTATTTCAGGGGGTCGAATCTTTTAGAGTTTTGGTATTTTTTTAAATTCAGATTTTTTAAGCTTCTGTTACCAGAAAACAATTTACATCTTCGTCTCTATTGAGATATTATTAATCCTTATAAAATTAAAATAATAGTATTGATACCAACTATTTGAATCATAAAGAAATAAAGCAAATCAAATTACAAAATACTTGTGAAATATAATACGACCAGTGTTTTATACAACATATTATTAAAATAAGATGTTCAAATAATTTTACTGAAATCTCTTGATGAGAGTGTATTTTAAATTATTATTAAATGAAACGGTGTTTTTTATCCACTTTCCTTTGTATTTATTTCGACAGCGACCGGTTTCGCCAGGCTTGCTGAAAAAACGACGGAAAAAACGGCGAGGGTGAATGATGTATATATGTACCTATATGGTCCATAATCTTTGCCTACCCCTCCGAGGAAACGGCGTGCTTGTTAGTTAGTTAGTTAAATAAAATTATATCAAAACTGATCATATTTGTAAACAATTTTATAAAATGTTAAATATGCATCTTCATAATATGTGTCACTGAAGAATGACCGGTTGTCCGAAACATGTCTGATATGTAATTAATTTTTTTTTTAAGTAAGTGTTGTATAAACAAGGCATATAAAAAAGAAAAAGACAAATAAAACATTTACAACACAAAGTATGCCGAATATAGAAGATATCAAATCAGTCTATTTTCTCAAAAGATATTACAAACAATAATTTAAAGTGTCAGCTACCATTCTAAACTCCAAGCCATTTCATTTCTTGATTAATGATTCGAAACAAAATGGAAAGGTCATTTTACCCAAAAACTAATCACAAAAAATATTTTTTATTACAATAAAAAAGATTTTGGAGATCGAACGTGTGAAAGGTTAGTTTGAAAATACGGTGTGACTTTTAGCCCTTGTGTCCAGGACATAAAACGGACGAGGATGTCGTCAATACTATAAAGGATATTTCCACCAAGGAACCCAATAATTCCTCTCGCTACCGGATCCTTCAAATCATAAATCTATCCCACTGAGCACTTCTACGCGTTTTGTTTCAACCTTTGGATTTAAGCGTCGGAAATAATCTATTTCGTTTAATGCTTAAACAAAATAACCTTATTTATATAGCGTCATAATTACAAAACATCTCAAGGGCAGTTTGAATGGAAAGAACAACATGAGGGTACAACAAAATTCGAAAGAATTGTCTTCAATTGTAATTTATTTTTTAATGCATGATTTTTTAATGATTAAAATCTCTGTTTTATTTATTTTTTGTCGACCTGTATCGAAGGATAAAAATCTGATACGTTTTCTTGAAGTTTTCAAATCAAATCAGTTTATTTTTTTCAAAAATATTACAAACAATTATTATATTATAGTAAAAGACATCTATTGAAAATAAGTAAAATATAATAAATATATAATACCAGGAACGCATCAGAGATGGTTCGACATTAGGAATACAAGATACTCTCCAAAGTCAAGAGTATTTGTCGTCTGAACGTACTTTCCCGAATACGAAAGAAATCGATTTCCCAAGCGATCAAGTTCAGTAGTTTGATTGCTCTCCCCACCGGTATAACCAGAGGTAGATTAGTTCTGCATGCTGGGAGATAAAACAGTCTGTGTTGACGCTGTCGAAAATAACCATCCGGAACATAAAGATGGATAGCCTCCAAGATGGCGGAATTCTCAAAGAATCCCCTGATAAATCTGAAGAAATATCCCTTCTTTTTATAATTCTATAAGGGCGTGTAATGCTTAGAGCTGCTGTATCAAAAGTAAAAATATGGTATTTTCCAATAAAAAAACAAGATATGTCAAGAGAAATTAACATATATAAACACCAAGACATTTAAATTAACAACCAATCAGTTATTGACAGACACTCAATCGGATTAATGCACATATGTGTACATTAATTCTATGTCAATTATCATGATTACTGTGTACTTGTACACGCATCTCTGATTTTCGATGCATCATACCCGAGGCACATTCCACACCCTTCAGACTATTTGTAGGGAGGTTGTATTATTATGCATAACTACAATATACACGTTAAATGCAATTCCAAATATCAGAATCAGTGACGTGCTTTGTTATTATTTCATTTCATTACTTCTTCATCTTTGCGTGCCGTATCAGGTCCCCCTGACATTGGCAATCACTCTGGTGAAGGCTTTTCTATCTTTCGAAACCCGGAACAGCTCCCCCACATGTCTCATCCCGATCCAGTCTCTTATGTTGCACAGCCAAGACGCTTACCTTCTACCAGTACCACGCTGCCCCTCAATTTTTCCATCAGTATTAGTTGGAGCCTACTGTATGTATCTCTCCGCAGAATGTGACCGAGATATGAAATCTTATGGACCTTAACGTCCTTTAGCAGTTGTCTACTACAATTGTCTTTCCTCAAAACCTCCAAATTGCTGACGAAATATGTCCACGGTATGCGAAGCATTCTCCTGTGCAACCACATCTTGAACCGGTTTGTAGTGTGCACTTTCAGGGTCCAAGTCTCCGAGACATAGAGCAATACAGACCAGACATAGCACTTCAACATTCTCTGACTTAGTTTCAAGTTCAAGTTGTCATTGCAGAATATTGATCTCATTTTATTGAATAAACTACGGACTGCTTCGATCCTGCACTTCACTTCCATATCTCGGTCCATAGATGATGTAATCATACTGCCCAGGTACTTAAAGTGTTCCACCCTCTCTAATGGTTCACCACCGAGTCGTAATATTAGAGCGGTGTAATCCGCTCTGCCAAATGCCATCCATTTTGTCTTTTTTATATTAATGTTTAGTCCCAATTCTTCTCCTGCATTGCTAATGCTCATAAAGAGCTTCTGAATACCTGCGATGCTATCGGCTATTTCATTACGCATTTGTATATTTGATATTGATTTTCTCGGTATAGGAAACCATTATGTATGAATGTTATGTAGAAGAAACGTTATGTAAATTTTCATTGATTTTGAATAAGTCTCCGTAATGGCTCTAATAATGTTAAATTATTTCATAAATAGAAGGGTATCATCACTGAGAAACCTCTCACGATACTCCCACAGTTTTTTTATTCCTTTTGTGGTTTCAATTACAATATTTGATCCTTGAAGGTATTATTATATTACTAGTTATAAAACATGTATTTCTATGTTATGTAATTAAACTGTATAGATCTGACTCAGTCAAGCTCTGGGGTCCATTGGCTATCTATTTATGTTCCAATATACACCTTACAGCTGAGGAAACCTTTGAACACCTCAAGCGGAACATTTGGGGTATGAATATGGGGAGAATAAAAAGATATTCATGTTATTTGTATAAGAACAATTGTGTGCACTTAATTTAGCTTATAACTATGCGGAAATGAGATTCACTTTATTCTCAAATATGGTATTTATTTGGTGTCCTTGATTTATTGATTATTATAATTATTATTATTTTGTTGATTCGCTCTTTACATCATGACAGCATGAGCCAAATCGATGTAAAGGGTATTATAGCTATTATAGTGATTCTCATATTGAAAGAATGAATGAAGAAAGAATGGTAAAAAAATTATATGGTAATGATGTAAATGGAACCAGAAATAGAGGAAGACCGAGGAAAACGTGGCACGATCAAATAAATCAATTCAATATTTGACTCCTCACATTCGGCCATGTGAGGAGTCAGAGAAATCGACGCGCGTGCATGACACGATGTATGAATGTTGAGGAATCGAGAGAAATATGTCAGGAAAGAAAAATGTGGCAGTCCATTCTTTCTGCCTACCCCTTCGGAGAGACGGCGTGATGGTTAGTTCATTAGTTAGTTAGTGATTCTCGAGACATGTGATAGGTAGCTAATCTATCGCCATTTTATTGTCACGTGAATTCTACACCAGATCAAAGACAGTGTGACAATAACACTACGCTCGCCGGGAATCGAACCCGTATCCTTCGGGGTAGCAGTCAATGCACTTACCACTCGGCCATATCCTGAAATGTCAACACTTATCACAGTCACGTTTCGGTTATAACCGTTCACTTGTCGAACCTCTTTTCTATTAATGTTATTTCCTTCCCTGTTTATTTCTCCTTATTTTGTTTACTCATCAAAATTGAGTTTCTGCTACTGTTGAAACTAATTAGTGTTTTTTCTCATATAAATTATAATTGTTTACAATATTGTGTGAAGTTTCTTCCCCTCCTAATAATGTTGTGTATAAATTAAGTCTTTCTGGTGTATTTTTAATTTATTGTAAGACCTGACTATGCTAACATCGGTTAGCGAAACAGCTGTCGCGTCAAAATATTGTGATAAAATCCATCATCAGATGTTTTATGGACTATTCGATGAAGACGACATCCGTTAGTGAAATAGCTGTCCCGACGATTTCATAGTTATCAAATGAATTATTCTTCATAAGTTTAAATCAAAGGGATTGGTTTGCAGCAAAGCATAACATTTTGGTTGGCTGTTAACCTGCTATTTGGGCCTTTAATGTATTATAGTAGTTTCCCGTTGCTTTCTAAGAATAAATGTATTCATTTTTTTTATTCACAATTAATGCTGAAGTTGGTTACCACCAAAGCGGTTGCAATATCTGGATGCTTGAAAGATTTTGTGTGGAAAAACAAGCATATGCGAGTAGAAAGCATAGTGCGAATATATATGACATGTGTCAGACCCATAATGACTTATGGTATAGAATCGATAGCTGACACAAATAGAACCAAAGCACTATTACAAACCACCGAAATGAAGACACTCCGCACTATTCTGGGCAAAACACTGAGGGCCAGAATCAGAAACACAGTAATACGTGAGACCTGCGATACCGAAGATATTGTCAGATGGGACAGGAAAAGAAGACGCTTCTGGCGCGACCACGTAGAACGAATGAGCGACGATAGACTCCTTCAAGCAGCCGCAAACAACGTGCCAATGGAACTCGCCAACCTGAAAGACCTGCGAAGAGATGGCTAGACAGTTGGAGTTCTGTGTCCTAGGAGACCTCGACGCCATAAAAACAGATCCACAGATCTATTAAAAGAGGAAGAAGAAGAAGAAGAAGTTAGTTTTTGGTTTGATAGCTTATTGGATAAAATGTTATTTGGGCCGTAATATTCCCTAGCACGTCTCTGTACTGCAGGGCCACCTATAGGGTAATTAGCCCCTATTCAATCACGTGGCATTCAAAGTTGCAGCAACTGTATGTACGACGCGCTGGGAATACCGAGAGAGGAGAAGAGCCAATTTGAAAGCTAGTGGATCCGATAAAATCCATTAGCTGGTTGTGGAGTTGACAGATAATTGGATTTTACACGTAATAAGAAAGTACTATATTGAAAATTTGTAATCTACATATAAATAAAACTCAATGTGTGTTATTGTGAAGACCATAATTAATAAAATCCGCAACCGAAGCGAAGCATGGAACTGGCAGAAGAAGGATGAAAGCAGAATAAATGCAGTATAGATAAGGTCCCTAAGACGTATGTGTGGTAGAACGATATACGACAGAATCTCAAATGCTGATATAAGAAAGGAATGTAGAGCGGAAGAAGGTATTATGAACAAAATTATGAAAGGATCGCTGCGTTGGTTCGGACATATGGAACGCATGGATGGAGAAAGAATGATTAAGAAAGTATACGTTAATGATGTAAATGGAGTACGGAGTCGAGGCAGACCGAGGAAAACATCTTCTTTTTCTTCAAGTGCCCTGTCGGGTCCCCCCAACGTTGGCGATCACCTCGGCGAACCTGTCCCTGTCCTGCGCCGCTCGGAACAACTCCTCAACACTTCGGATGCCGGTCAACTCCCTCACGTTTCGCAGCCAGGACATTTGTCTCCTTCCGGGCCCCTATTTTGAGCCGGGAGATTGAGGAAAACATGGCATGACCAAATTAATCAAATTTTGAAGGTTGGTCATGTTAGAAGTCGGAGAAATCGACGTGCGTGTATGACTCGTTGTATGAATGTGGAGAAATCTAGAGAGGTTTGCCTGGATAGAGTAGTGGTGCCGTCCATTCTCTTTGCCTAACACTGCGGGGAAACGGCGTGATGGTTTGTTTGTTTGTTTATTATTTCAATAAAGGTATAAAACCTTCGATTTGGTTAAGAAAATTGTAATCAATTGTGCAAAAAAACTGCGTTTGAATTCCCAAAAAATTACAGTGAATATGATAAATATATAATGTAAATCACAATTATGGAATTAAAAGTCAATATGTCTTTGATTTGTCGAATATTAAATTATAATTATTGTATTCCACTCTCACCATGTCTTTGAATAATTAAATATTAAATCATAATTATGGATTAAATATTAAATCATAATTATGGATTAAATATTAAATCATAATCATAAATTGTCTGATTTACAAATAAAAAAAGTAAATTTCGTTGCGGATAGTGCGGACGAATTACAAGTCTTGTTGCCGAGAATGTATGAGGTATGCAAGTCAAGCGATTTTATGATGAATGTTGGAAAATCAAAGGTGCTAGTTTTTGAAAAGGAAGGCCAAATGACAGTTTGTAATATAAGTGTGAACGAAGAGAACTTGGAACAGGTGAGAGGATTCGTGTATTTTTGTAGCATGTTCACAGCGGATGGCCGAACGGATAGTGACGTTGCAAGAAGGGTTGGGGCGGGTAACAAAATGGATGGAGCTTTAAAAATAGTTATTATCAATGAAAGCGAAAATGACCTTTCACAATGGAGTTCTGGTCCCAATACTAATGTATGGAAGAAAAGCATGGAACTGATAGAAGGAGGATGAGAGCAGAATAAATGTGGTAGAGATAAGGTCCCTATGACGTATGTGTGGTAGAACAATGTACGACAGAATCTCAATTGCTTAGAATGGAATGTAAAGCGAAAGAAGGTATAATGAAAGGATCGCTTGCTTTGGTTCGGACATATGGAACGCATGCGTGAAGAAAGAATGGTTCAAAAATTTAACAATGTAAATGGAGTACGGAGTCGAGGTAGACCGAGGAAAACATGGCATTACTAAATTAATCAAAATTTAAAGTTTGGTTATGTTAGAACCCGGAAGAATCGACGTGCGTGTTTGACTCGCTGTATGAATGTGGAGAAAGTTAAAGAGGTATGTCAGGATAGAGTAGTGCAGCAGTCTATTCTCTCTGCTTACCCCTGCGGCGAAACGGCGTGATGGTTCGTTGTTGTTGTTGTCATAATTATGGAATTCCACAGTCATCATGTCTTTAATTTATAAATAAATTGCGTTATTTATTGAAATACGAGTAGATCGCACGAGAATGAAGTTCCAACATGAATTTAAAAATAGAACCGTCATTCTTTGGGACTAATTCAAATGTTTTAATTGTACATTTTACATTATTAACAATAAGTAGGTACTTAGCACGACGGGTTCGCTTAGAACAAGTACAGTATGGTCATAAACAACCCCCGCCCCCAATCTCGGCTGGCGGGAACTCCAGACCGACATGGCGGCCCATCCCCCTTGAATAATTGAGTTTATTTAGCGTTTGTTTACGTAAACACTGTGGCAGGAAAAAAAACTCTTAAATCCGCAACGCTTGTCTGTTGATTTTGTTTAAATTTCCTCGCGAGTACACCCGCGCTCAAAATACGTGACGCACCGTCGAATCGTTTCTTTCAACGGATTTAAAATTCAATTTTGTTCCTTTGTGCTCAACCCTAAAACTGCTTTATATTTTTCTTAAATCCGTCATTTTGATAGAATATATTTCTCAAACTAACATTGCTTACCCTAAATATCCAAAGTTTAACCCGCATTTCCGTTGTTTCAATTCGTTTTTATTTAAAACCAATATCTGGTCTGGTGTATAATTCACGTGACAATAAAATGGCGATAGATTAGCTACCTATCACGTGTCATGAGAATCATTATGATAGCTATAATAACCTTTACATCGATTTGGCTCATGCTGTCATGATGTAAAGAGCGATTCAACAAAATAATAATAATAATAATAATATTAAAATATAACTCTTTATTTTTGACTTCACTGGTTGAAATTATTTAAAATAATCAGATAAAATGATTCTTTAAGGATATCTTTTTTGAAGCAAAAATTCGCTATATTTATGTTCAATATTGATTTTAGAATTAAAGTTAAACTTGATTTTCATAGAGGAAAACGTGGCACGATCAAATTAATCAAATCTTTAATAACGGCCATGTGTTAAGCAAGAGCAATCGACGTACGACATGATACGATGTATGATTGTTGAGAAAGCGAGTAAATGATGGCATAGTTAGTTAGTTAGATCGTTTATACTTTATATAAATGAATAACAATATGTTTTAATAAAGTATTTCAAAAATGACCATATTAATCAAATTATAAAGGTTGGTCATATAAGAAGCCGGAAAAATCGACGGGCTTGTATGACTCGTTGTATGAATGTGGAGGAATCTAGAGAGGTGTGTCAGGATAGAGTAGTGTGAAGGTCCATTATCTCTCCCTACCCTTGCGGAGAAACGTCGTGATGTGTTGTTGTTCTTTAAATTTTTCAAATCAAATCAGTTTATTTTCTCATAAGATATTACAAACATTTATTATAGTTTTAGACATCTATTGAGAACAGGTAAAATATAATAAATTTATAATACCAGGAACGCATGACAGATGGTTCGACATTAGGAATACAAGATACTCTCCAAAGTCAAAAGTATTTGTCTTCTGAACGTACTTTCACGATTATGAAAGACATCGATCTCCGAAGCGATCATGTTCAGCAGTTTGATTGCTCTCCCTACCGGCATTATCAGAGGCAGGTTGGTTCTGCATGCTGGGAGATAAAACAGTATGTGCTGACGCTGTCGAAGATAACCATCCGGAACATAAAGATGGATAGCCTCCAAGATGACGGAATTCTCAAAGAATACCCTAATAAGTCTGAAGAAATGAGTAAGTAAGGATTGTCGCGACAATTGTTATTTTTAACCTATGTTGGCATCATCAGATGTTACAACAAACATAGTCTAGCGAAGCTGCTTCGTCAAAAATCTCATAAAATATAATTGTGATACGCATAAAATCAGTGTTTCAAATTCGAAACATTTCTTGATGTTAAAGTAACACAGTGTTTGAAGCAAAACAATGATTATATAAAAACATGATTTTTTTAATACGAAATATCATTTTTATTTAAAATTAACAATGCAAAAAAAAAATTACAGCAGTGCAGTTATTTTGAACAAACTTGTATCGACCCCAATTTAAATATTAATAGGCAGGTCTTTTATGTACCTAAAAGCACATAGTTCTTAAATTCATATTATAAAATGTCAAACTCTTTAGTTCTAAAAAAATATATATCCTTCCCTATGATGAATATATGTAAATTTTCAACATTTGATTTTCACAGTTATGCATATAGTTTTATGCAAAATTTGTCTGTCAAAGCAGATATTTCACCAATCACTTTTCTGCTCAAAGGATCCGTAAAAATGAAGATTACGAATTCACGTCATTCATTAAACTTTGAACAGAATGTTTAATTATAAAACTTCAAAGATTATAATTAACGGCCAGTCAATATTATGAAACAAAAGTTATTTCTGTCTGTCTGCGAAGTGTAATTATAATTTTAGTTCAGTTAGAAATCAAAGTTTAACGTTCAAACGGGCATTTTGAAGTAATGAATTACGTTAAAGTAGGGTGAGTGACCCAATACTTGGCAGGTGCCCAACAACTGGAGCGGTGGATGTTTTTGATATAAATGAAAACGGTATCAAACCAAACATATTATATAATGCGTTTATACGTATTCGTATAAACGCATTATATAATATGTTTTTATAATTTTATATAACATATATAATATGTTATACATATGTAGTTTTTTCGTTTTTATAAAGAATTTTGACAGGTGTAAAAATTTTTTTTTATTTGTTCCAATGACAATTTGAATAATTTCTTAAATAGTCTTTTAAAGTTCTTGCTGGTTAAGTGCCTAATTACAGATAATTTAAAAAAACGGCGGATACGTGTAACATAAATTAAATAAACACGAAAGTCCGGATCGTCCATGTCAACATGTGCAACATCGAAAAAAACATTATGTGTTATTACATTATGTGCTAAATTAAAAAAACGGTGAATACGTGGAACATAAAATAAATAGACAATATGTGCACCATCTAAAAAGAACATTTTGTGTGGTAAATTATTTTTATTTTGTTATTTTATTTTATATCATTGTATTTAATATTATTTGTTTTAGATTTATTTTGTGTGTGTTGGACGATCGAAGTGTGCGCGCGAGATGCCTATTGGTGGCGATAAGGTTCGCAACCCATCACACCGCGACTCCCGCGGGGCGAAAAGAGAAGGATGAAGTGCCGCATCAGTAAAAGTGTGGCTGTTCATTCTTTCTGCCTTCAACCTGCCTTTTTAAAACCTAGCTATGTAAAATAAGCCAATCGTTGTTCGAGACAATTTGTTTTTAATGCAAAAAAAGACAGAAGGTCAGTGAGAGAATAGAAATGGAAACGTTTGGTTTTGTAGATGTTTTAGTATAGTTAATAGGAATGACAAGGTTCGAATTTCTAAGAAATTAAAAAATATTGATCACATTTTATAATGCCTTAGAAAGGCGAATTTTGTCATTCCCAGATACTATGTATAATCGATAATAATTAAATAATATGATGTTTTTTTTTATCTAATTCTACTTTTGTATTTATTTCGACCGCGACTGGTTTCGCCAGGCTCGCTGGCATCGACAGACTGGTGATACTGTTATAAACCTTTACATTATATTTGTTATATACACACAGATCAGTTATGGTAAACAAGATTCTATACAAAAATAATAATAAATAAAATTTACAGAAGTCAAATATTGCTATTAAAGCTTCAATTGTATCTCAATAGAGACGAAGATGCAAATTGGAAACAGAAAATGGTTGATCAAGGTGTTTACAAGACTTATGACCTGTCATTGGTTGGGTTAAGCGCACGCTTTATGTAATAAAACATTCCCCATTGCCCATTTTTTTTTTCTTCTGACCACCATGTCTGACAAATTTTTGGAAATTGTATATATGTTAATCTCCAACACCACCCTTTACATGGTAGTATATTCAATCTACACACTAACGCCATCTATGAAGATTGTATTATATTTTATTATGTGTTTTATTATGCTAGCATTTTATTATGTTATTAAAGCTATGTAAGAGCATTATGTTTTCAATGCGATGGAATTTAATTAAACTTCTATATTTACAGACGTTTTCATTCATATTAATGATTTAATGTGAATAAAAACGCCACCCTCTATAAGAAGATTGAAGTTGGCAAAATGACGATGTATAATGTCTTTAAGTTGAGTTAAATAAAAAATTGTCTTCGGAAAGGGACATATTAGGGAATACTGAATACTGAATTATAAAAAATATATCATTTATCAGCAAAAAATGAAACTAGTATTTCACACCTCGGTATGGATATACAATCCCACGTGCGGGCATGTTTTTTTCCAGAAAACACAATGTAACATAATAACACTGTTTTTTGATCACGTAATTGAAATATTGTGTGCTCGTTACGACCGCAAAACGTGAATTTCACGTGTAAATTGTGATTAAAATCAGAATACATCGCATAACGAGGGAGTTTCGAATGCTTTGTTGCCGTTATATCCAGAAAAAATACAACTACGTTTCAACTACGCATAACGCGGAATGGGTTTAACATATAAGTGTGAATAAACAATGACCAAATATGATCACGTATATGTGCGTAGGGAGAGTTTAATGAAGTAAAAACGTAGAGGAAGAGAAGAGTTCATCGAAATATACTAAAAAAATGTCGAGACTATTTTTCTACAACATTTTGAATGTATCCAAATTCTTGTAGACAAATACTGGATTTCACCCATTGCGTATAAATTATTTTTATTTTAAAAGGATTAATTGTATCTCAATAGAGACGATGATGTTAATTGTTTTTCTGGGAACAGAATATGCTCTCCAATCTTAATAGATGACGAGAAATTAATGCTTTCCGATCTTAATAGATGACGCTAGTGTAGAGTGAACTTAAATATGTAAAGATAGGCGTAGAATCCTACCATATATATACAAGTTCCAAAAATTTGGCATACGTGGTGGTCATAAGAAAAAAATTCGGAATGGGGAATGTTGTTAAACATAAAGTGATCGCTCAACCCAACCAATGACAAGTCATTAGTCCTGTTAGCGCCTCGGCCACCACATTCTGTTCCCAGAAAAACAATTTACATCTTCGTCTCTATTGAGATACAATTGACTATTTTTCTAATTTGTCAAGTTATGATATTGAAAATAGAATAAATGTTAACTTTACTTTATGTATGGAACTGGCAAAAATTGATTAAAGTAGGATAAATGCCGTAGTAGTGAGATCACTGAGAATAATGTGAAAAACGATATATGATAGAATACCAAACGATTAAATATTTTCGGCGCGCGTGCCTGACACGTCAGGAAAGAAAAGTGTGGCAGTCCATTCTTTCTGCCTACTCCTCCGAGGAAACAGCGTGATGGTTAGTTTGTTAGTTTTACTTTAAAAATTATTTTGAGGATTGGAAAAAACGTTCACTTAAGTGTGATGAATAATAAATACGAATGAAAACGTCAGTTCTTCCCCTTTGGAGAGAGGGCGTGATGGTTAGTTAGTTAGTTTTAGATATGGAAGAAATGTAAGGCAGATGATTGTTACATAAGTAAAATTAAAAAAGGATCCCTGTGATGGTTTGGATATATGGAAAAAATAGACGAAAGAAGAAGAGTTCAAATGTTGTATACAAGCAGTGTGAGTGGAAAAACCAAGGAACGTATGGCATGACCAAATCATCAAATTATGAAAGGGGGCTACATTTGAGTCGGAGAAATCGACGAACGTGCATGTTACGATGTATGAATGTGGAGGAATCTAGACAGGTATGTCAGGACAGAACAGTATGGCTGTCCATCCTCTCTGCCTAACCCTCGGGGGAAACGGCGTGAATGTTATTTAGTTAGGTAGTTAGAATGAATGCAGTAGAAATAAGATCTCTAAGACAAATATGTGATATAATTGAAGATTTCTATAATATATGCCTTATTGAAAATTTAAAACGAATAATTTTGTAAATTTGCGGATGAGAAGAGTTCGATGGTACGTATCACCCGTCTTGTTCTACGGTATGGAAACATGGACTTTGACAAAAGATAAAAAGAAAAAGCTGGATTGCTTTGTAATTATTATTATGACTTATATTTTAAGTGCGCCGTTTTGAAAAAGCTGGGAGTATTATATTTTTACACCTGAAGATGGAGGTATCCTCCGAAACATGTCGTGTTTTTTAATATACGTTTTTTTTTATATTTTGTGGATTAAACAAAGATATTTTAAAATGCTTAAGTAGATCACTATGGAATTCCACAGTGTTAATGCCTAAGCGTTCAATAAGTTAATAAGTAAATGTCTAGCAAAATGTACCAGTGAAAATAAAGAATACAATTATTTTATTTTCGAGGGTAATAATTATAATTTTTGTGGGTGTTCTTCGTATCATCTTTACTCGTGATTGCGAAACAAACGAGGTAGTGATGACCAAGAGAGGCCTTAACAAACAACACGACAAAGGTTTCATGTGGAACAAAAGCACGTCAAATTTTACAGAAAATAAATATTACGTCATCAACTCGTATTAGGCGTTGAAACTTTTCCTTATCCTACCATCGTAAGAAATAAATTAAACATTTGTGATGTGACATTATAAAATAAAATTATAATACACTTGTAATATTTGTATCGAAACCACTTTATGTGTCAGCTTACCCTGACTAAGCTTCGGCGGGAGCGAAACCGATTGGTGTTAATAATATAATATAATAATAATAAATTGGATAATTTATATAGCGCCATTTTTATTAATTTCTTATCTAAAGGGCGCTGCGCTAATACATACAGAGAAATACTAATACAGAGAAAGTCAGAAGTACGTAGAACACACACAAGTTAAGAAAAGAATTAATAAATATCTAAAACATGTAACTTTATATTGATGTGTATGTAGATTATTATTTTTAATTGTTTATAGTTTTTATATTTTTAATTATGAAAGAGCTGAAAGGATTTGAGAGCTGAATGTAGGTGCCAAAATGAACGGAGTGTCAGTAAGCTGACTCTTGTATGCGGATGACGCTGTCCTACTTGCAGACAACGAGCATGAACTACAAGTCCTGATAACCTTGACAATGTTCAATCTAAATTTATAGTTTCTTGAACAATGATATGAATGAGGTATGCATGGGAAATGATCTGATGATGCATGTGAATAAGTTCAATAAGTTCATTTTTGAAAAAGAAGAAATCATGACAGTCTAAAACATTAGCAGGAATGGTGAAAATTTGGAGCAAGTAGATGAGTTCGTGTATTTAGGAAGTATGTTTACAAAATATGGGTGAGTGGAGAGGGATGTGGAAAGAAGGGTTGGGGCAGGCAACAAAGTAAATGGTGCACTTAAAGTTGTCATCGTAAACAAAAACCTATCCAGAAAAGCTAGAATGGCAGTGCACATTGGTGTTCTTCTACCAACCCTTATGTATTGAACCGAAGCATGGAACTGGCAAAAGAAGGATGAAAGTAGAATAAATGCAGTAGAAATGAGATCTCTTAGACGAATGTGTGGATACTCCGTGCATGATAGTGTCGAATGAAAATATAAGAAGTGATTGCAGTGCGAATGATGGTGTTTTGAAAAAAATAATGAAAGGGTCATTAAAATGGTTCTGACATATGAAAATAATGAATGAACAAAGAATGGTAAAAAATGTAGGTATATGTAAACAATGTAAATGGAACTAGAAATAGAGGAAGACTGAGGAAAACGTGGCACGATTAAATAAATCAAATATTGAATGTCGGCTATGTGAGGAGTCAGAGAAATCGACGCGCGTGCATGACACGATGTATGAATGTTGAGGACGGCATTTCTTTTGGGAATGCTCGGAACCAATTCTCTACAGCTTCGAAGAGATGGACATCTAATTACCCATTTCTTTAGATTAATTAGGGGATACTTCGAGAACTCGGCCGTACTGGAGGGTGTTCGGCTTTTTGTCCCCGATAGATATCTCCGACAGCGACAGCGCAGATTGTTTTACCTACCGGCTGCCAGAACCAATCTGTTTCTGGTGACACCGGTGGGAAGAGCAATTAGTCTGCTGAACACGGTCTCCTCGGAGATCGACGTCTTTCATGTTAGTGAAAGTACTTTAATTAGTACTTTAATTAGAGAGTATCCTGTCTTCCTAATGTTGAACCATCTCTTATGCGTTTCTGGTAGTATACTATATATAATATATTATTTAACCTGTTCTCAATAGATGCCTTAAAAATAAATTTTGTATTGTCTGTTGATGAAATAAACTGATTTGATTTGATTTGAGGAAGCGGGAGAAATATGTCAGGAATGAAAAGTGTGGCAGTCTATTCTTTCTGTGCAAAATTATGGTATGCTAAACAAAATATTCTCAATATATCAAAAAATATTTTCGTACATATTTTTGCACCCTACTCATTGTGCCTTAGTTTATTCGAATAAATGTATTGCCATATCTCACAAACAAAAATTCAATTATATTTCCAATCTCCTTCTAATCCACTGTGTAAAACGGTTGATCGAACTTAATTAAAAAAATGAAATTGGTTTAAATAATATATACGAGTAGGTAGCAATATTAATGAAAGATACACGTTGCTGGAATTGAGGTTAGATAAAAACACTTGTTTCTGTTATTTGATAAGTTAATCGAAAACCCATGTTTTTTTTAAATATATTAAACAATTTAGACACAGTAAGGACCAACCAAGTATTGAGGACTTCCGAAATGAAGACACTGAGGACGATAGCAGGCAAGACACTGAGAGATCGCGTGAGGAACACCAGAATGAGAGATATGTGAGGTTGAGGATATTACAAGATGTAGCAGAAGCGAAAAAGGCACTGATACAGTCATGTTCAAAGAATGGACACCGCCAGACTCCCCCATAATCAGCCTCATGGCACTCGTACTCGTGGAAGACCTTCTAAAATATGGAAGGACAGCTGGGAATCTACCTCACAGTAGGAGTAACACTCTGGAGAACAGACCACAGAGTTCTACAATAAGGAAGAAGAAGAAGAAGAAGAAGATATTAAAAAATTCTCGCTGCCATTATCTGGTACTAACCACCAGAATACAGCAGCTAGCTGCCGAAACCGGTTAAGTCCATAAACCTTCATAAAATTCATCTAAATACATATGGTTGGTTGGTTGGTTCGGACATATGAAGGGCATGGATGGAGAATGAATGGTTAAGAAAGTATACGTTAATGATGTTAATGGAGTATGAAGTCGAGGCAGACCGAGGAAAACATAGCATGACCGAATTATTCAAATTTTAAAGGTGGGTCATGTTAGAAGTCGTAATAATCGACGTGCGTGTATGATTTGCTGTATGAATGTGGAGGAAGCTAGAGAGCTGTGCCAGGATAGAGTAGTGTGGCGGTCCATTCTCTCTGTCTACCGCTACGGGGAAACGGCGTGATGGTTGGTTGTTGTTGTTGTTTCCAAATACATACTTAAAATAAACCTTCAATTATTTACATTTGTTTAATTATTTACAATAAGAGAAAGAGTCAGAAACAATACGGTGAGAGAAAAAACAAAGGTCACTGACATCATCCACTGGGTAGCAACTCTAAAGTGGCAATGGGCAGATCACGTCGCCAGAAGCTCAGATGAAAAATCGACAAGAAGACTGCTGACTTGGAGACCGTGGACGGCAAAGAGAAGTGCAGGGCGATAGCAACTGCGCTGGAAGGATGACCTGAACAGACATGTCGGAATAACCTGGATGCAGTCTGCATAAGACAGAGTGACGTGGAAGCAAACAACATTAATATTTTGTATTTACATAAGTGTAAAGAGAAGCTGTGGATGACCAAGAAAAGAATGGCATGACCAAATTAATCAAATACTGATTGCTAGATATATATTTAGTCAGAAGAAAAGTTAAATATTATATAAGGAAGCAGATTATACTTATAAGAAAGGTGAAGAAAGTGGAAGGTAGTATTCATATTTTTTGTTAGATTGTATATATAAAGGAAAAGTTTCTCTTGGTATGATTCTATATAATGTTATTTATGTGTTTGATATAATTAAGTTTAAGGGTCGCTTACCTAAAAAAGTCATTAAAGGGAAAATGGAACCAAAATAAAAGTGGAGCAGAGACCTCATGAAGATAGACGAAGTAGAGGAAAACCTTCCATACGATGGTTTGACGATATAAGGAAAATTTCTGGTGACTGAATGTAGAAGGCACAAATTAGGAGTGTGTGAAGGGGTATGAGGGAGGCATATGTCCATCAGTAGACGACATCGGTTGTATCAGAAAGTATGAAAGTATGAAAATATAAAAAAATACTTAATATGAGTTTCACATCACTGTCAGAGAAACGCAAAAAAAACTTACAGCATAAATACGGAGTGTTACTAAAAGGTGACCTCATATTTTATTTGCAAATAAGGTATGCTTAGATACATCATACGCAGAGATGCTACATAGATGCTGGATGTATAATACGGGAGAGTAATAATGTACCAACTCAGTTCTTGAAAAGGCGTCATTTATCACTTGCTGTCATCTTGTTTCAGTAGTTACCCTTCATAATATCTTTCTTACGAGAACTTAGTCTATGTAAGTCTCCTTTGCGACGTCTCCAATAATTTTCCTCTTAGAATTTTATATATTATGCGAACGAGGCCTTCACGTAATACAGTAGTTATATAGGGACATACTAGATAGCCATATGAATGTAAAAATAATCGATGAACATTAAATTTAATTTACGAGTGTAAGAAAACATGTTTTATTGTAGTTTTCTGGTAATATCACGTCTCAGATCGACAAGCTACGCCAACACATCGACAAATATGTATATACTTTCATCTGCGGCGACCATCGTGGTCTAGTGGCAAGTGCTACGACTGTCACACCTGGGTTCGATTCCCGGCGATAACAGTGTAATTGTCACATTGTCTTTGGTATGGTGTAGAATTTTCTTATCCTTATTCCTATGATTGTAAATCTTGCGATTTGTTTATGCAGTATATCAACATTCTTCCTGTGATAAAGACGACCAGCCTTCTATCCATCTCCTGGTGGTCGACGGCCCTCTGGAGTCTCGTGCATCACGATATTAGGAATTCTTGCTGGATCCATTCTCTCGATGTGGTCCCCCAAAATCGTCTTCTCTGCCTACTCCATCTCACTATGTCTTCAATTTTTTCATTAGGTATCTTATCTCTAAGGGTCGCAATGTTCTCATTTCTACTACTCTTAAGAGAAGTTTGGTTCTGACAGTATCTGCTCATGCTTCGATTCTGTATGTCATCATGGGCCTGGTGCATGTTTTACAAATTCTAACTTTGATTTTTCACTTCATTATATAGAATTTTCGGGATAGTAAAATGGCGATAGAATAGCTAACTATCACATGTCATGAGTATCAATATGATAGATATACCCATTACATCGATTTGGCTCGCGCTGTAATGATGTAAAAAGAGATTCAACAAAATAATAATAATAATAAAAATATAGGCAATAATCCCGCTATAATGCGCCCCATTGGCCTCGGACATCCCCGCGCACGCACGTCTCGATGCAATCAGTTTTTTTTTTGTTTTGCCTTGCACAAGCGTTTGCGCACAGACGTCTACAACAACATCTTCTTTCTCTATTTTAATTCACCCAACGCTTTTGTCTGTGTCTATAAACCTGTGACTATTCATTTTACGCACGCGCAAACAACCTGCTTCCAAAGTTTTAAAATAATATAGAGTAGTGACATATTCTTCGAAATTAGGGTACTATAAAAATAACATTTGACAATGTGTAAGCGTGTCAAAATCCGATTCCTTTTTATATCATTATTTTTACAATAACTCCTAGGCACCTCCATTACCAACATATACGAGGGGCGTTCAATATATTCTCGGTATGGGTATGATGGAAAAGACTTAGGTTAATAATTATTTTTTTATTTCTCAATATAGTCATTTTTAATAATTATGCACTTCTTACTTCTAGCAATCAATTTATTTAAACCCTAAAAAAATAATGATTCCGGTTTGTTATCAAAATCGCCGCTTTTATCAAGTCATCGTCGTCAAATCGTTTCCACGAATGTTTTTCTTTAGATTTGGGAATAGAAAGAAATTACTTGGTGCCAGGTCTAAACCAAACGGTTGGTGATTGATTTATGCAAAACCACATTCACGAACTGCAGCCATTGCAACTTGAGCCGGCGCATTGTCGTGGAGGAGCAGGATCCCTCTGGCCAATTTCCTTTTCTCTTTGATTGCCTCCCTCAATTGATAAAGGATGCTATAATAGTATTTCCCGGTGATATTGATACCCTTTTTCTTGTAATCTATCAGCAAAATTCCCTGGAAATCCCAGAAAACTGTAGCCACGACCTTCTTTACGGAATGTGTCGTCCTGAACTTCTTTGGGTGCTCTGTACCTTTTTGGTACCACTGCATGAACTCCTGTTTACTCTCAAAATCATAGTAATGAACTCAGGTTTCATCCCCAGTAACAATTTTGTCAATAATTTCTTTTGAATTTTCACTACAGAGCTACAAAAACCCTTTGGAACTTTGTACGCGGTGAGATTTTTGCACCCATCTTGCACTGACTTTTGACATGTGTAGGCGGTCGTGTAAAATAGAAACAATGGTACCAGTGGATAGACTAGTAATCTCGGCTATCCTTTTCACCATTATTCTGGCATCTTCCAATACTAAATTTTCTATTTTCTCCACATTTTCTTTATTACTGGCCTCGATTGGCCGACCGGATCGCTCGTCATCTTCTATGCTCTCTCTGCCCCTCTTCAATTCACTGTACCACTTTTAAACTGTTGATAATGAAGGAGCAGACTCCCCGTAAACTTTTGGTAACTCTTTGTGGATGTTTTTCTGATTTTTTCCTTGTTTGGTGAGGAATTTTATAACGGCACGGCACGGCACTCGAGTTTGTTTAACTTTGAGAAACGTCTCATCTTGCTTGTGTTTCGGGGACAGCTACTCAATAACCAAAGATCTGTTTTTTATGAAACTTGGTACATATACTACTAATGAGTGCAATATAACGAAGTAATAAACTATTCTTTCATAGTTGCACTCTTTCATATCGATTTCGAGAATATATTGAACGACCCTCGTATGTCGCACGCTTAATAGTAAACTGGCCGATTATGGTTTAGGTCATAATTGAGTTACCATTAAGACCAGGACATTAGACAGAGGCTTGTGTTAATCAGGTGGTGGTCTGGGGGATAGAACGCTTGGCTCCTGATCCAGGAGACATGGGTTCAAGCCTATACACGACCAGATTCCTTCTTCATAATGATGAGCTATTTTCTGCTCACATTGAAGATTGTGATATTATTTTTTGTTTATTACGTCTTTATACTTTTCACATTTTTGTCTAAATCATATTTTGTTAGAAAGCCTAAAAAAATTTTTTTGGACGTAATTTAAAATTTCGGTAACATTTCAATAATTTAAAATATATTTTGATTTAAATGGAGCATCATTATAGAAATAAGGTTTACTTTAACAATAAAAAAGGATAGTATAAAAAGAAATGCGACAGAGAGAATCATGATAAACAAGCTTAAATACAAAGCTCTTCTACCCATTAAAAACGTTTTCATATTCAAATATTTAAAGTAACCTTTGTCAAGGCTTTTTAGATTTTCTGAAAAAGCTTTCGTGAGAAAATATCAACGCGAAAACGATTTTGAATGGCAGGACGATTGAACGTTTTTTCATACAACTTGTCAATGCAAATTGAATGGTACCAACGAACAAAAATAAATAACGTTCATTATTCATTACACCATTTCAAACACAGATGTCACCAGTATGTAGTTGAAATTTTTACGAATTTATGCCTTTGAAGTTTAACCCGTTGGTCGTGTTTGGGGTTTATTTTACCCATAAAAATACATGGAAATAAGTTGTATGAAATGTTCTTATGTTTGGAAGCAAAGCATGGAACTGGCTGAAGAAGGATGAGAGCAGAAAAAATGCAGTAGAGATGGGGTCCCTTAGATGTATGCGTGGTAGAACGATGTACGACAGAATTTCAAAAGCTGATATAAGAAAGGAAATTAGAGCGGAAGAAGGTATTATGAATAAATTTTTGAAAGGATTGCTGCGTTAGTTCGGAAATTTGGAGCGTATGGATTTAAATGGAGTATGAAGTCGAGGTAGACCGAGGAAATCGTGGCATTACTAAATTAATCAAATTTCAAAAGTTGGTCATGTAAGAAGTCGGAAGAATCGACCAGTTCCATGCTTCGCTTCCAAACATTAGGGTTGGGACCAGGACTCCATTAAGAATGGCCGTTTTCGCTTTCATGGATAAATTCTTGTTTCCAATAACTATTTTTAAAGCTCCATTCACTTTGTTACCCGCGCCAACCCTTCTTATGACGTCACTATCCGTTCGGCCATAAAATAACAGTTTAAGTTATTAATGTTTGGTCAGTGCACAATGGTGTTCTTCTACCGACCCTTATGTATGGAAGCGAAGCATGGAACTGGCAAAAGAAGGATGAAAGTAGAATAAATGCAGTAGAAATGAGATCTCTTAGACGAATGTGTGGATACTCTGTGTATGATAGAGTGTCGAATGAAAATATAAGAAGTGAATGCGGTGCGAATGATGGTGTCATGAACAAAATAATGAAAGGATCATTAAGATGGTTTGGACATATGGAAAGAATGAATGAAAAAAGAATGGTAAAAAAATTATATATGTTAAGGATGTAAATGGAACCAGAAATAGAGGAAGACCGAGGAAAACGTGGCACGATCAAATAAATCATATATTGAATGTCGGCCATGTGAGGAGTCCGAGAAATCGACGCGCGTGCATGACACGATGTATGAATGTTGAGGAAGCGAGAGAAATATGTCAGGAAAGAAAAGTGTGGCAGTCCATTCTTTCTGCCTACCTCTTCGGGGAGACGGCGTGATGGTTAGTTAGTTAGTTAGTTAGTTTATGTTTGGTTAAGGTTTAAGTTATTAAAGTTATTTAAGTTATTAATTTCTTGGTGGGGTAAAATAAACCCATACGGAAAAAATGTGTGGGTTTTTGTAGTGGCTCTGCAAGGGTTGAAATAATTTCTTCTGCTTTGGATATCGCCTGTCGAGGTGAACTTATTTATTGCCTCGCATCTCTTTGAGAATTTTCGAATCGGATGCCTCAAAATTATAGACAGTAATCGAATTCATTGAACTACAAGTAATATGTACTTGACATGCCTGGAGAATGTGGAATTTTTGCCCTTTTTCGAAAAAATCTTGTACTTGTTTAAAGATTTCGGTTACGTTTTATAATCTTCTTTTTTTTTATGTACACAACAGGTCGTTTAGACCCAATAACATGTATACATTTTATTTATTTTTTAGCTATTAAATTGATTCTCGTGACATGTGATAAGTAGCCAATCTATCGCCATTTTATTGTCAAGTGAATTCTACACCAGACCAAAGACAGTTTGACAATCACACTGCCATCGCCGGGAATTGAACCCAGGACCTTCGGCATGGAAGTCAGAGCTCGTAACCACTCTGCCACGACCGTCGTTCTTCTTCTTCCTCTTAATTTAGGTCGTATGAGCTGTTTGTGTCGGTGGGCTGTCCTGGGATGATGATGTCCAGCCACCACTCCATTTCTTTGGCCATGTGAGGAGTCAGAGAAATCGACGCGCGTGCATGACACGATGTATGAATGTTGGAAATATGTCAGGAAAGAAAAGTGTGGCAGTCCATTATTTCTGCCTACCCCTTCGGGGAGACGGCGTGATAGTTAGTTGGTTAGTTAGTTAGTTAATGTTTGGTTAAGGTTAAAGTTGTTTAAGTTATTAATTTCTTGGTGGGGTAAAATAAACCCATACGAAAAAAATGTGTGGGTTTTTGTAGTGGCTCTGCATGTTGTGTACATGTCTGCTACCTTCCTTGTAATATTTTGCTGCCCTTGTTTTCATCTTTAATAATTTTTGCAATTCTTAAATTCTCCATGCGGTTCACGTGGTCTGTCCAAAAATGCCTTCTGCTTCTTCCCCATCTTAATATGTCCTCAACACCACAGACAGACCTTATTTAAAAAATGTAAATAAAATCTAATCTAAATAAAACTTTAAAGCAGATGATTGCATCATAAGTAAAATTTAAAAAGTATCCCTGAGATGGTGTGTATATATGGAACGAATAGACGAGAGAATAATGGTTAAAATTCTTTTTTTCGGTTCTGGTGAGATCTCACTAGAATATGACATATTATAAATCAAATCAGTTTATTTACTCAAGAGACATTACAAACAGCATAAATGTTTAAGGCATCTTTTGAGCAGTGGTGGTACTCCCATAAAAGCCCAGAAGCCCGGCTTGCGTAAGAAATATTGAATCAGACAGGTCTGGCTTACAGAGGTTCAGTTATTGTGGTTATTCCTCTTACGTCTGATTGGAAAATTGTTGGAAGGTGATTAAGTGGGTTGTTGGTTTATGCGGGGGCATGATTACTTAGATTTGGGGGTTTTGATTCAAAATTAATTACGCAAGTCGGCATCTGGGCTTCTATGGAAGTACTGGCACTGCTTTTGAGTACCGGTAGAATATTATATAGTACATACATACGAGCCAAAAAAGTCATAGCATCCGTGTTTTGGAACTGTCAAGGCATAATTTTAATTGAATTTATGCCTCAAGGGGAGACCATCAACTCTGCAAGATACTGTGAGCCCCTAATAAAATTGCGGAGGGCGATTCAGAACAAGAAGAGAGGCATACTGACAAAGGGAGTCTGTCTGCTGCACGACAATGCCAGACTACACACGGCCAACACCACGAAGGAACTGCTCGCCTCGTTTAAATGGGATGTCCTGAACGATCCCGCGCGTTCCCCTGACCTAGCACATTCAGATTACTATTTATTTACTTCCCTGAACCAGCACATGGATGGAAAAGAGGTTTTCAACCAACGGGGAGGTAAAGGAGTAGGTGGAGAAGTGGACGAAGGGGTTGGGGGGAAACTACTTCAAGGAAGGCATCAAAAAGTTGATACCCTGCTTCATCACCTGCATGGAGAGGAATGGCGACTATGTCGAAAAAAAGCTTACATATGTACTACGGTAACCACGTATTTTTTTTGTTTAAATATAAAAAATTAACCTACAAAAATTCAGTACACTTACATTCTGAATATGCCTCGTACAATATAATATCAGGAACGCATTCTACCATTGGGTATAATAACATAACATTGGTTAGCTAGAAACAGTAAACTAAGCACCGACAATAAACTCCTGATATACAAAACGGTCATAAGGCCGATCTTCACTTATGCAGCCCCAATATGGGGCTATGCAGCTTCGAATCACATACGAAAACTCCAAATCCTGCAAAATAAGGCTATCCGTTTATCGCTTGGTGCGCTTTCATGGACCAGGATCACACAACTGCACCTAGAATCGGGAATCCCGAAACTTGCCTATTCTGAAACTTGCCGAACGTTTTTACAAAGGACTCCCTTCAAATCCTAACCCCACAATAAAAGACCTCTCAAATTACGACCCAAATACCTCCAGCCGCCACAAGCGCCCAAAATCGTCCAACACTCCGGGCCACACAAATCATGCCCCCGCATAAACACACAACCCACCAAATCACCTTCCAACAATGTTCCCATCAGACGTAAGAGGAAAAGCCACATGAGCTGAACTTCTGTAAGCCAGAAGATCCAAGTCCAAGTCCAGGATCGCATGAGAGCAAGGTTCGACATTAAGAAGACAAGATACAAGATAAAACATACGTTTGTCCAAGAATCTGTTAAGTATTCAATAAATAACAATAACAAACAAGTGTCACAACTTTTTAAGGCCACAACATAGGCAGGAAATTATGTTTTCATTATTTAAATATCGAATTGCGGCGTACATCCATTTTTAATTAAAGCATTCCGTGTTTGTATACGATTCCACTTATTACTTTGAAACTCGTCTCGAATAATTAATGGGCGGACCTCGCCACGAGATCCAATCACGGCGGTGCCAGGACGAAAGGATTGCTATAATTTAGTGGAGGCGATAATTTTTGTTTACCATAAATTAAAAAGTTCTCCGCTGCGAATAAAATTTAAAATAAAACATTTCGAACTTCCTCAGCCGTGAAAGATCAAACACAAAATCCGAACGCAAAATATTGTATATATTGAGACACAACAGAGGCGTAACGCTCAATAAATAATACTAATGAAAACGTCTGTTTTCAAGAAGTTTTTTTTATATTTTATAGAAATGACATGTTTCGAATTGCTAATGCTTTATAAAAAGTCACACCAAACGTCAAATATCACATTCACAAATGCTGAGGCATTATCATGTGATAATGCTTTAGCAAGGCGAAACATGTAATTCCCATAAAATATATTAAAACTTAAAGAAATCGTACTGAAAGTAACTTAAAGAAACATAACAAACCATAACGCCGTTTCCCCACAGGGGTAAGCAGAGAGAATGGACCGCCACACTACTCTATCCTGGCATACATCTCTAGCTTCCTCCACATTCATACAGCGAGTTATATACGCACGTCGATTCTTCCGACTTCTGTTTAATTTGATTTATCAGAAAAATTTGATTAATTTGGTTATGCCATAAAAAATTCTGAATTTTTTTATTAATATGGTCATGCCATGTTTTCCTCGATCTACCTCGACTCCATACGCCATTTACATCGTTAACGCATACTTTTTTTAACCATTCTTTTTTCGCCCATGCGTTTCATATGTCCGAACCAACGCAGTGTTGTTTCTAATGCATTATTAAACGTCACATAGTGCCTTAACAAGGCGAAACATGTCATATCCGTTAATTATTATATGGAGTTTTACATCATTGTTCGAGAAACCATAAATAATTTAAATATTATATTAATAAACTTATGAATAAGAATTAAACCACTTTTCTTCTTTAAAACAACCGACCAGTTTCGCTCCCGTCGAAGCATCGCCAAGGTGACAAAATACACTAAACCTGTTTTTGTCTTTTGTAACCTTGATGAAGATTCGACGGGAGCGAAACCGAAATAATAAGGTGGTTTTAATACAAATTAACAAATTAAAGTATATTTACTATTATATTTGATAACGTCACACCACAAATGAAATGCTTCATACAAAAGTAATAAATAGTTTTTTTTTTTAATTTATACGATTGAAAACGCACGTTTTCTAGAAGTTTTATTATAATTTATGAGAATGACATGTTTCGCCTGTCTATGGCATTATCAATGACTTCTTCTTCTTTCGGTGCCGTGTAAGGTACCCCAACGTTGGCGATTACTACAGCAAAGGCATCTCTATCCGGCGCCACTTGGAACAGGTTCTGAACTCTTGTTACTCCTGTCCACTCTTTGATGTTCCGCAGCCAAGACAGCTGCCGTCCCTCCACTTAACCCATTAATATCAGTCGAAGGAGGTGATATTTTTCTCCCCTTAACACATGACCCAAATTTGAGACCTTTCTAATTTTCACACTTGACAACAACTCTCTATTGGTTCTGGCTGTCTGCAGTACGTCTGCATTACTGACCTTATGAGTCCACGGTATACGGAGCATTCTGTGGTATATGGCTCAGGGAGTATAACTGTTATCCTTTTATGTACCCCTCACTGTTTCTCTCAGTAGTGTTGGGTTTCAACACTCTTGAAGCTCGTCGAATGATCTTTCTGAGAAAGCATTTTTTTAAGCTGTTATCCGGAGGTATTTTCAATCCAGGAATACTGAGAGAGCTAAATCTGTACGTTCCCCATAGTTATAGCAGAGCAAGGGGGGATATATAATATTATTTTATGCCCCAAATTGCCGCACAGAGGCCATTCGAAGTTCTCCTGTATTGTAAGCGATTCGTCTCTTAAATGAAGTTGCAAAAGAGATAGACCTCTTTGGATGCAATTATGCCGAATTCGTTAATACCTTTATGATAAAGGCAGCAAGCAAATAACTAGCTTTTCCTATTCATAAGGTTCTATTTATATTTTCTTTGATATTCTTTTTTTCACCCTTTACATCGATTTGGCTTGCGCTGTAATGATGTAAGGAGATTTTCAACAAAATAATACTAATAATAATAATATCCAAATCTCGAACGCGTCCAACCGGTTCATTTCATTCACTTTCAGAGTCCAGGTTTCATGTAGTAGAACATACCATATATAACATTTAATCAATGACTTAGTCAAGCAAAATATGTCATTCACATAAATTACAATAAAACTTCTAGAAAACAGACGTTTTCATTAATATTATTTATTTGGTGTAATGTTCATCATTGTTCGAGAAACGATAAATAATTGTTGATATGTAACTGTCACGCCAGTGTCTTGGCGCTCTCTTTCAGTTCGGTAATTTGAAAAGTTTCTCCGTACGAGGTGGGCCCGGCCCCAGCTTCATAATAGCTCAAACTTTTTAGATAAAATTTCATGGAACAGCGCTAACCAACGGGTTTTATAAATTTCACGCACCCCCTTGAACTTTCGCTGCGATAGTAGCCGGAATTTTTTAACGCTAGAAATTTACATTCGAACAACTTTATACCGATTTAACACTTGTTTCAAAAAATATATGCAAAATTATGAATGGTTACAATGTTAAACTAACTAACTAACTAACTATCACGCCGTCTCCCCGAAGGGGTAGGCAGAAATAATGGACTGCCACACTTTAACCAATAATATAAAATAAAATGGAACTGGCAAAAGAAGGATGAAAGTAGAATAAATGCAGTAGAAATGAGATCTCTTAGACAAATGTGTAGATACTCGATGTATGATAGAGTGTCGAATGAAAATATAGGAAGTGAATGCGGTGCGAATGATGGTGTTATGAACAAAATAATGAAAGGATCATTAAGATGGTTTGGAAACATATATTTCATTTCATTTTATTTATTTCATTTATTTATTTTTAAACATATCTAAAGCATTACAGATTTTTTTTTCCAATACACTAAAGATACAAGATAGAGATACACAATAATAAGTAATACATAATAGATTAATAAAAAGAGCGAGAAACATAAGATGCATGACAAATTAATAAAAAAAATATACCATACAATTATAATAAAGATAGTGCTTCCCTCAGATGAGCCAAACTATCACAAAATATGTCAAACTCCGAGGTGATACGATTAAGCAAAGATAATGCTCTACCTACCGGCATAACCATTGGCAGGTTGGTTCTGCATCGTGGGAGATAAAACAATCTATGGCCCCTTTGTCGAAGATAATTATCAGGGACGAACAGACCTACATCACTCAGGATTTCTGAGTTGTGATTTCTGTATATAATTTCTGTATATAATATAGTTGTATATAAAATAATGAATGAAGAAAGAATGGTAAAAACAAGACCGAGGAAAACGTGGCACGATCAAATATACCCGTACAGAACAATTATATGTATAAATATAATTATGAGATAATTCTTTAGATTACCGAAATTCGTAATTTTGCATTGGAGTTTTATTTAACATTGTCATGTTTTAATTATGTTCTGGCTTTTTAACACCGTGGAATTTCATAATTATGAATAACACTGTTTTTTTCTTCTTTTAAGTGCTCGAGTTGAGCTTTTACACTTCAAATATGCTAACACCATTTTTTAGATTTTAATTTTAAAAATCTCAAGAGATTATCATATAATTTCATTCAACTGGTTTAGTCGGCTAAGCTGTGCAAACATGCCAAAGTTGAGAAAGCGAATTTCATAACTTACTCAGTACCGAGTATCATACGTAATAATTGTCAAAGTTTGGAGAACACATTATTTGTTGAAGCTCAATTGAGTTTATGTCCTCGAAATGTGTATTCGCTCATGCTTGACTCAAGTGACTTTAATTTATGTACAAACTCAAGGCGTGCGATTCTCAGTGTTCGTCACTTATTACTTCTTCCATTTGTAATAAATTTTGGGGTTAATGTACCATCTGTCGGCAGTTGTGATTTTTTTTAAATTGTTTAACCGTCGCGTTGCCATGTGGTCAATTGAGTTTCCACTGCCAATTTAAAGTTGATTTTCTTAAAACCTATGGACCCTAATATTATAAAAAAAATTGTAATCCTCCATTGAAGTGTTCTCAATATTTCGTAATAAAAAAAAAGCAAAAAATTACTTCCTTCATCCCAAAAAAAAATATTTTCTAAGACTGCCCTCACCTTCATTCGTGTTAAGTTAGAATTTGTTTTGCTAATATTTACAACTTTATCAAAAGTGACAAATACTTACTCGCTGTTTTGAACGTATTATAAATTATATCTTTGACCTTTTCAATAGGTACGTAATAATACCGACTGGATGAAAACGCAGCACGTAACTTAATAATATCAGAACTGTGAAAATATTAACACTTTACCAAAAGGGACAAATATTAATACGTACTCGTTGTCTTGAACGTACTATACATTTTGCCTAGGTGCCTTTATCCTCGCCCCGCCGGCCGCGGCGGCCAGACAAGTCCCGACCCGATGTCCAGTCGCCCGTATGCTGTGACGCATTACATATCAGAAATCGCATGGTTCCAGAAAAAAAAAATAATGATATGTTTTTCAAATAATCCATGTATGTTATAGATATCGATATATTCCTAATGAAATTCCCTACAAGATGACATAAATTAAATTTTGAATTATCTAGTCATATGCTTGATATTTAGATAAAGTTAGCGGTAAACTGAACTTACCACATGGGAGCGAGCGTTTTGTTTTGAACACGGTACGTTAAGGGTTAAAAAAACTCACTTTTAATTTTTTTATAAATTCAAAGCGTTAACACTATGGAATTCCATAGTAATTTTATGTAGTAAATCCATGATTTTTTACACTTAAAAATATTAACTCAAGAATGAAAAAAACTATGTTTTAATTAATTATAAATCGTGAGCATTATTATGTTTCAATTAGCTTCTGACTTTTTACCACCGTGGAATTTCATAATTATGAATAACACTGTTTTATTCTTCTTTTAAGTGCTTGAGTCGAGCTAAAAGTGAATGTAATGAACCGTTTGGAAGCGTTCGAGATGTGGATATACCGCAGAATGCTCCGTATACCGTGGACCGATGGGGTCAGTAATGCAGACGTACTGCAGAGAGCTAGAGCCAATAGAGAGCTGTTGTCAAATGTGAAAATTAGAAAGGTCTCATATTTGGGTCATGTGCTAGGGGGAGAAAAATACCACCTCCTTCGACTGATATTAAAAGGTAAAGTGGAGGGACGTCGGGGAGTTGGTAGAAGGCAGGTGTCCTGGCTGCAGAACATCAAAGAGTGGATAGGAATAACAAGAGTTCAGAACCTGTTCCAAGTGGCGCAGGATAGAGATGCCTTTGCTGTAGTGATCGCTAACGTTGGGGGGACTTGATACGGCACCGAAAGAAGAAGAAGAATTCATGAGCATCGTTTTAAAATTCCATATCTTAATACTACTCATACCCACTTAAAATGATTCATATGTCAATAAGTTTTTATTATATTTTTGACCAAGCACTATCATTCTTATTTCGGGAGCAAGGAAAGTGCCTCCACGTGAAATGCTACAATAATAACCGGGCTCCCCTGGAAACGATGTTAAGTCGGCCAAACCTTCCATCACAATTACAAGAAAGATAGAAGAGATATAACCCTATAAAGATCATTGTGGCATGACTAGCTTGCCATAAAGAAGAAGAAGAAGGAGAAAAATATTATTTTGCCTTTTTTACACTTCAATATATGAGGGTCGGTGCGAGAATACCATTGTATACTGTGATTCAAACTTTTATTTGGGATAGAATTTTTAAGCTTACTATTTAATATGTCTGCAATACTAAAAATTATTTCAAAATGTATCTTAACTCTTCCGTTGTTTGAAAACATACTTCGCATAACCTGTTCCCAAATCTTCCAGGAAATCCCATTTTAAAACCATTTTACTAAGAAGTTAATTGCAAGAATTTTAAAATGAAATCGTTATTAAATATATTGTTTTTCTTTGTTCTCAGGATACGGAAGTATTGCTCCGCGGACCGCGCTGGGTAAGGGGGCGACAATGGGTTATGCCCTTTTGGGTATACCCTTGACTATGCTCTACCTAACTAGCGTGGGGTCGCTTCTGTCCAAGGTGGCCAGGGGCGCCTTCTCCAGAGCTCTCTGCTGCTGCCTCTGCTCAAACTGCGGGTACTGCTGCTACGACGAGCGAAGAATGGCCGAGAAGGAGCGCAGGATGAAGCTTAGAAGACAGCAAGAAGAGTTGAAAAACCAGCAGTCTTCGAGCCAAAAGCCGGACTCTTTTTACAACGTCAAATCGAATGCAGACACCCTCAACAGGGATCCAGAAGCATCTAATAAAAATATGTTGAACAAAGACCCTGATACTCTCAGTTGGCCTGACACTGATTCAAAATTGTCCATGCAAGGTTTGAGCATTCTGGCTCCCATTCTTCTTTGTCTTTGCATCATGTTTATCTATATAGTCATAGGAACGATAGTCTTGTATAAACTGGATAACCTCCGCCCAATGGACGGATTCTATTTTTGTTTTATGTCTCTTAGTACAATAGGTTTTGGTAATTTAGTTCCAGGGACGAATCACCCTAATAGAAAGAAACAGGGCTTGGATAACACCACGCTGTGGTTCTGTTCCATCTACATTCTCTCCGGGCTTGCGCTGACAGCCATGTGCTTCAACGTCGTGCATGACGAGATTATACACAGGCTAAAACACAGACAAAAGAAGTGGTCCCAAAAGGGTAACACGGTAAACGACGAGACGAATCTCCGCGATCCATTCTACATAGCGTCCTGACAATTCTACAACCGTAGCAATAAGACGGAAAACCTCTACAGCGTGATGGAGGAGAGTCTTAATGCTGAGAAGCTTAGATCTTCTAGGAGTCTTGAGGACGTGATGGAAGAAGGGTCAACCATAGGTGGTGGGGAATCCAGCGCCAGTGACATTCCTATGACAGATTTCAGCGTCACTCCATGTAATGGAGAAGACGAAATTGTGGCGATCGTCACTAAGAAAGACACTGTCAACAAAGTGAATATGGTTGCGTATAACTTTCTGCCCGAGATGTTGAGTCAAGTAGTTCACACAACTTCTCCTTAAATCTTAAATGTTGATTCTAAATGAGGGTATACATATGTGTATAAGTACCCTTTATAAAGGTTGTAATATAGAACCAATCAATGCGGTTCATACGATTAGATATAATGTATTCTTTGCATTTAATATTGATGAAAACGTTTTTTCTAGAATTTATATTATATGACATGTAAGTGACATTTGTCATATAGGACATTATCAAATGTGACGAGGATAAAAAAAATGTATATACCAAATTTAATGGAACAGAAAGAGATTAATTTTTCGTTAAACAATGAAATCTCCATATTAAAATATATTGCTATATTATTGACAACGTAATTTATAATGGTAATGACATGTTTCGTCATGCTTACGTATTGTCAATCATTTTACTAGGCGAAAATGTCATTTTCATAAAATATTCTAGAAAACGTAGGTTTTCATTAATGAAAAATACAAAAACACATTCGATAATGCCCCAGCAATGTGAATTCGATATTGCCCTAGAAAACCAACGTTTTCATTAATATAAATGCTTATAAAGTAAATATATGACGTGTAAGATTTACCTGTTTAAAATATCTAATATAGAAGCTTTCTTGTTACAAGAAAATGAATCATATCCGAAGCGGTTTTTTGAGCCGCGTAAGAAAATATTGACATTTCTATTAAAAAAGCAAATAACTCAATCTCGACTCGTGTCTTTAATTTCTGGGAATCGTCAATATCCGCTTACTTCAAGCGAATAAACCGATTTTTCATCAATACAGGTACGTTATACGCGTTTTTTGACAAAATAAATGTCTCAGATGTTGGTTTCGCGCAGCGATAAATGAAATTCGGGCAGATTGGAGGGGTGCGCTGCGGAGTTGTTAAGAATTCGGATCACCTACAAATACGTTTGTTCTCAAAATCTAACCGCTAAATTAATTTATTAAACGATTTTTTGAATTTCGACCTTCTTAATTATTTCGAGTTCGAATTTTAAAATATATTCATAGGTATTTTGTTAAAAATGGAAGTGCACAATGGTGTCCTTCTACCGACCCTTATGTATGGAAGCGAAGCATGGAACTGGCAAAAGAAGGATGAAAGTAGAATAAATGCAGTTGAAATGAGATCTCTTAGAAGAATGTGTGATACTCTGTGTATGATAGAGTGCCGAATGAAAATATAAGAAGTGAATGCGGTGCGAATAATGGTGTCATGAACAAAATAATGAAAGAATCATTAAGATGGTTTGGACATATTGAAAGAATGAATGAAGAAAGAATGGTAAAACAATTATATGTTAATGATGTAAATGGAACCAGAAATAGAGGAAGACCGAGGAAAACGTGACACGATCAAATAAATCAAATATTGAATGTCGGCCATGCGAGGAGTCAGAGAAATCGACGCGCGTGCATGACACGATGTATGAATGTTGAGGAAGCGAGAGAAATGTCTCAGGAAAGAAAAGTGTGGCAGTCCATTCTTTTGGCCTACCCCTTCGGGGAGACGGCGTGATGGTTAGTTAGTTTGTTAGTTAGTTATTTTGTTATGTTTGTACTATCAGATCTAATTGAAGCTGGCAATTACAATTATATAAGATACTTCTTCACATCTAACAACGTAAAATATCTTCTTTGTTATTATAATAGCGGTTTGTCATTGGATTCTGAGAAAATTTTTCCAATTTATTGTTTCTTGAACAATGGTGTAAAACTCCATATTAAATAACCATTACGAATGAAACGTCTGTTTTCTATAAAATTGATTTAAATTATAACAGTTTAAGGTATAATCGAATCTAATTAGTTAGATTTTGAGAACATTTGATAATGCCTTAGAAAGGCGAAATATGACATTCCCATAAATTATGATAAAACTTAATGAAAACATGCGTTTTTATTCAAATTAATTAAAAACGTTTTTTTTTCTAGAAGTTAATATTTTATTGTAATGACGACATGTTTACATTTGTAATAGAGGAGAGGGTGGAGGGTTTGAACAATATTAATATCTTCTGAAATATTGTATATAAAATATGAATTTTAAAATATTATTTTTATTACTAATACTAGCCACGGACGTGGTCAACCGTCTTTTAAATAAATTAAAAGTATTAAAAAAAATGTTTAACGTTTACGGCTTTCTACGCGAGGTCAAATTTTGTTCTAACCTTCCTCAAGATTGATTTTTTTTTTCTTGGAATGATTTAAAAAAGACCTGTGTGCGACCAATCCTCACATATGGCATTGAATCGAGGGCAGACACTGTCAAGACAAAGAGCATGCTCAGGACAACCGAGATGAAAACGCTCCGCGCTATAGCTGGCAACACCCTACGTGATCGAGTTAGGAATACAGCAATCCGAGAAATCTGCGAGGTCGAAGATGTGGTCAGATGGGGACGTCAAAGACGGCGATACTGGCATGAACACGTAGAAAGGATGAGCTCAAATAGAATACCACACATAGCTCTCCATGGAACGCCAAACGGACAACGCCGACCAGGAAGACCCCCGAAACGGTGGAGAGAAAGCTGAAGTTCAGCATCTCAAGAGGACCCGCCTGAAATAACAGACTCCTGAGTCTACAAAAAGGGAAGAAGAAGAAGAAGATTTAAAATCATTGGCAAATAAAAAAAATCGTGAGAAAGATATTACTCTCGCATTTCACTTATGAAGAGGAGTGGACCAAGGTTCGAACCCTGTGGCACCCCTGAATACACAAATAATCTTCCGATTGAAATATTCAAAACATATTCGAATTTTATATATTTCTAAGAAATTTAAATAGTTTTTTTTTACTATTTTAATATAATATTTATCGAAACATTTGATAAAGCCAGGTAAAACATGTCACTACCATAAAATATAAATGATCATCTAAAAAACGACATTTGATAATACATCAGTGGGGCGAAACATGTCATTCCTATAAAATATAATAAAACTGACGTTTTCATTTGTATTAATTTTCAAGAAAACGATATAAATTCAATATTACTTTGTTTTTATAATTTCTTAAATAGTAGATCTATGAGACCGCAATGATTCCTGTAACATTCGTCTCAGAATGAACCATAGAATCTCAGCACTAGATTGTTTCTATGTTGTCAAATTATTCTATCCACGTTATGTTATCAATGGTATTAAAGACTACTTACAATTTATTTTATTGTGAATGTAATTTTCCTTATATACGTATGCATATTGCCAATTTTTTTACAAACAAATCGATTATTTAAAAAAAATTGTTTCTGTTTTAAAACTATAATACTATATTTGTTTTTAGAACCAACCGGTTTCGCTCCCACTGGAGCTTTGTCTGATTTTTAGATACAAACTAATTTGTTTTGTAACCCCAACAAAGCTCTGCTGGGGGCGAAAGGGTTGTTTCGGAAAAACAAATAAAATGGTTTCAAAAATTTTATTGTAAAAGTTTTAAATTATTTATGTTCTAAAAATATTTTTTTATGCTTTTTGATGTTCAATTATACTTCAGCTTGGAACAGCGACATTTAAATAAATATTTTTGGAAAATAATAAATCCTTTTGAATAATTACATATAAAAACAAATTGAATCTTACTATGTTTTGGAGTTCGACACAAAGTGGCCAAATAAAAAATTTATTCTAGAAGAAAAAAACATTATTAAATAAAATTAAACAAAACTATACTACAATTATTTTTAAAACACTTGTCAATTAATTATTTTTGTCTGTATACTTCACTCATTTGTTTTATATAAATTTTTTACAATGTGTAGAAAACTATTGGTAATAAAAAGAATTTGTAATAATTAAGGAACAACTTTTCTATTAAACCTAAGAAATTCTTCAAAATGTAATTCTAAGATATTTAGTTGACTGTATATATAGGATATGAATTTAATAAAAGTTTAACTTAATTATACAGCAGTTATTTTAATTAATCCCATCATTATTAATACATACAATAGTCATTTTTATTAAGTCCCTCATACCACTTTTAATTGCTATTTTTATTAAGTCCCTCAAACATTACATATTTATTTGTTATTTTTATTAATTCCTTCATATTACATTTAATTGTCATTTTTATTTAATCCCTCATACTACATTTAATTGTCATTTTTATTAAGTCCTTCATACTACATTTAATTGTCATTTTATATTAAGTCCCTCATGCTATATTTAATTGTCATTTATTATGCCCCTCATTTATAATATACACAAATTTATTAAACCTCTCCTTAATAATACATAAAATGTTATTAAGTTCCTCAATATACAGACAATTGTCATTTCTATTAAGTCCCAGATTAATAAAACATACAAATTTATTTAACATCTCATTATAAATCACACAATTAATATATTTATTAAGTCTCTCATAAAATATATTAAAGGTACTCGTATATTGTAATCTATGGAAGTGAAGCATGGAACTGGCAAAAGAAGGATGGAAGTAGAACAAATGCAGTAGAAATGAGATCTCTAAGACGAATGTGCGTTGCGAATGATAGTATTTTGAACAAAATAATGAGAGGGTCGTAAAGATGGTTTTGAAATACGGAAAGAATGAGTGAAGACAGAATGGTGAAGGTGGTATATGCAAACGACGTGAACGGAGCTATAAATAGAGGAAAGCCACGGAAAACTTTGCGCGATCAAATAATCAAATATTAAAAATCTAAAGAATCTAAGAAATCGACGTGCGCGCATGATACGATGTATAAGTGTAGAGGAATCGAGAGATGTAAGTCAGGACAGAACAGTGTGGCACTCCATTCTTTCTGCCTACGGGGAGACGCGTGATGGTTAGTTAGTTAGTTTACTATATAATATGGCTGTGAATGCGGTCTTTATAAATAGATGCCTTCGCTCAATATTCAATATCTATTGGCCCCAAATAGTGTCAAATGCCGTTTTCTGGACCATGGCAGGCGAAAAAACAATTAGAGAACAAGTCGCTAGACTCAAATGGCAGTGGATCGTGAGACGGAACCCAGCCTGCATCGCTCAGGGCGCACTAGACTGGTCCCCTATGGGGGAAAGAGGAAGCGAGGCAGACCTAGAGTCACCTGAAGAAGAACCCTGCAGGACGAGGTTAAGGCAGCAGGCCTCACTTGGGATGATGTTAGGCATCAGGCATGCGATAGAGTCGGGTGGAGAAGGTTTCTTGAGGCCCTATGCACTATGGAGGTGTGACAGGACAAAAAGAAGAAGAAGAGAAGATGGCTGTGAAACTTGGACTCTGAAAGTGAATGTGAAGTATCCACTTCTCAGACACCTGGTTGAAGGTGTCTGAGAAGTGGATACTATACTTTTCGTACATACCACGCTCATTAATTATATATACAAATTCATTAAATATTTCACTAATAATAATTAAATAAAATGATGTTTTTTAACTACTTCCACTTTTGTCTTTATTTAGACAGCGACCGGTTTCGCCAGGCTCGCTGGCATCGACAGACTGGTCTACTAATAACACTAATAATACAGACAATTAAAATTTTTATTTAGTCCCTTACGATATTTTAATTGCCATTTTTATTAAAGTTCTCACTAAAAGAACAAACGTTTGAAATGTTTAATAAACCCCAATTATTTACATACTCGTATTAAGGCCGTGCCACACTGTTTGAAACAAACTCTCCACAGGGGTAACCTTGGTGGAGAGCTGTGGAGCCCACGGTTGGTGTAGCGTTCACACACTGTTGTCAACAAGCTCTCCACACGTGGAATGCGTGTTTAAACGCGCGTCCGTCCACAAAGTTTGTTGAAGGTCAAACGAATTTTGGTTTCAAACAAGTGTCTACACAGTTTTAAACCGCCGGTGGAGACCGATGTGGAGTACTTGTTTAAAACAGTGCGGCCCGCCTTTTGTTCAGAATACCTACTTGTATCCGACATAATTTTTTTTTTCGAATTAATTTATCCTTTTTCCAGAGCTCATAGTTTCATTTCTTTATATACACATCTATTAGGTCCTTACATATGAAATTGGCGTTTTGCCGTACTGGCAACTTTGATCTCAAATATCTTCTCTTTGGTTAGGAATTCCAAATTCAAATTTATACAGCTATTTACTCAAGTATTTGTGTTTCGAAAATTATAATTCATTTGTTTTTTCCTCAATTGTTTTTTTTCTTTGCGTCACTCAGATTACAAAATGGAAAACTTGAAATATCGCGTTGTTTACGAGTACGAGTTCCACCGTGGCACCAGTGCTGCAGAAACGGCTCGAAGGATTAATGATGTGTATGGCGACGGTGCCGCAAAAGAAAACACAGTGCGTTTTTGGTTCCAACGTTTTCGTTCTGGAAATTTCGACCTGCAGAACTAGCCCCGTGGACGGCCGGAGACCAAAGTTGATAATGAAGAATTAAAGGCTATTGTGGAAGCGGATCCATCGCAAACCACGTCCGAGTTAGCTGCAGGCTGCGGTGTTAGTGATAAAACTGTTTTAATCCACTTGAAGCAAATTGGGAAGGTGAAAAAGCTTGAAAGGTGGGTACCTCACGAATTGAGTGAAGCAAATCAACAAACGCGCGTTGACTGCTGCGTTGCATTACTCAACCGGCACAATAATGAAGGGATTTTGAATTGAATCATTACCTGTGATGAAAAGTGGATCCTGTATGATAATCGGAAGCGCTCATCGCAATGGCTGAACCCTGCCGAACCAGCCAAACCATGTCCCAAGCGAAAATTGACTCCAAAAAAGTTACTTGTGAGCGTTTGGTGGACTAGTGCTGGTGTCGTTCACTACAGCTTTCTTAAATCTGGCCAGACGATTACGGCAGATGTCTATTGTCAGCAACTGCAAACCATGATGGAAAAGCTAGCTGCTAAACAACCGAGGCTGGTTAATCGCTCTAGGCCACTGCTGCTTCATGATAACGCTAGACCACACACTGCACAACAGACGGCTACCAAATTAGAAGAGCTTCAATTGGAATGTCTAAGACATCCACCGTACTCTCCGGACCTTGCCCCAACAGATTACTATTTTTTTTCGAAATTTGGATAACTTCTTGCAAGGGAAAAAATTCAACTCCGATGGGGCAGTCCAAACCGACTTCAAAGATTTTATTGATTCCCGTCCGAATGGTTTTTTTAGTAAAGGGATCGATGAACTAACTATGAGATGGCAAAAGTGCATAGATAGCAATGGTACATACTTTGATTAAATAAATATATTATATTAAAAAAAAATCAACTTTATGTTCCTCCCATACACAACGCCAATTTCATATGTAAGGACCTAATATATTATTAAGTTGTCATCGCAAACAAAAACCTATCCAAAAAATCTAGAATGGCAGTGCACTTCTACCGATGTTCTTCTACCGACCCTTATGTATGGAAGCGAAGCATGGAACTGGCAATAGAAGGATGAAAGTAGAATAAATGCAGTAGAAATGAGATCTCTTGGATGAATGTGTGAATACTCTGTGTATGATAGAGTGTCGAATAAAAATATATGAAGTGAATGCGGTGCGAATGATGGTCTCATGAACAAAATAATGAAAGGATCATTAAGATGGTTTGGACACAGGGAAAAAATGAATGAGGAAAGAATAGTTTAAAAAGTATATGTTAACGATGTAAATGGAACCAGGAATAGAGGAAGACCGAGGAAAACGTGGCACGATCAAAAAAATTGAATATTGAATGTCGGCCATGTGAAAAGTCAGAGAAATCGACGCTTGTGCATGACACATGACGCGATGTATGATTGTTGAGGAAGTGAGAGAAATATGTCAGGAAAGAAAAGTTTGGCAGTGCATTCTTAGTTAGTTAGTTATATTATTATATTATTTAATAAATTCGAATTCTCGCTACAAAGTCTTATAATAATGAGCTGATTATTAATAATAAGTCCTTTAAAATCCTGAAGCTTTAAATTTGAAGATGCTCCTTTAAAATTGCAGAAAAGGTTATATAAACGCTTAAAGCAAATCTTCAGTCTAGACGACTAGAGAACTTCAAGGGATTTTGAATATTTGTATTTATAAATATTTTAAGCAAAAGCAACCCGTTCTTAAATTATATAGTGTTTATGATAGTGTCGAATAAAAATATAAGCTGTGAATTCGGTGCGAATGAAAGTGTTATGAACAAAATAATGAAAAGATATTTTGGAAACATGGAAAAATTAAAAGGTAAAAAAGAAAACGTTAACGATGTAAATCGAACTAGAAATAGAGGAAAATCGAAGAAAACGTGGCACGATCAAATAAATCAAACTTTGAATGTCGGCCACTTAAGAAGTCGGAGAAATAGTCAGTGATATCATAAAGATATTTAAAATATTAAAAAAATTGTTTAAAATTATGATCAGTTCTGACAGATGTTATAAATATTTATTTTAGAACGTTTATGCTTTTGTAATAACAAATTTAAATTTCAAAAGAATAATTTAAAGTACTTATTGGGGTTCTGGCAATTACTAAAAACAAAGAAATTGAATCAAAGATTGAACTTGACATAAATTTTATTTTAATATTTATATTTTATTTTTATTTTTCCAACAATTTAATTACCTACTTTGTAAACAACACTAACTTTTATTTTTTATTTTTAAAGACATGCAGAAATTTGAAATTCTTAATTTAAAATTTGTACGTCAAAATATGTAGCGGAGACCTGGACGTTGAGTGTTCTGAATTCCCAGAAGTTACGGGTGTTTGAGCGCATAATCCTAAGAAGAATTTTTGGCACAGTCCGCGAGGATAATACTCGTATATGGCGACGCCGGCATAACTCTGAGTTGTACGAACTTCACAACCGACAAATTTATAAAACTCCAACGGTTGAAATCAAATCAAATCAAATCAGTTTATTTTCTCAAAAGACATTACAAACATTTTTTATAGTTTAAGGCATCTATTGAGAACAGGTAAAACATAAGGAATATATAATACCAGGAACGCATGAGAGATGGTTCGACATTAGGAATACAAAATACTCTCCAAAGTCAAGAGTATTTGTCTTCTGAATGTACTTTCACGAATATGAAAGACATCGATCTCCGAAGCGATCATGTTTAGCAGTTTGATTGCTCTCCCCACCGGCATCACCAGAGGCAGGTTGGTTCTGCATGCTGGGAGATAAAACAGTCTGTGCTGACGCTGTCGAAGATAACCATCCGGAACATAAAGATGGATAGCCTCCAAGATGACGGAGTTCTCAAAGAATCCCCTGATAAGTCTGAAGAAATGGGTAAGTGTGCACCCATCCCTTCTTATCTGTAAACTATCTGGTTTAAATGGAGGATCTGTCATCAGCCGCACAATTGACATTTACAAGACCGGAGGGAAGACGCAGAGTAGGTTCGTTGGCCGGACGGTGTTCTGAAGGACCCACAATTGTTACGAGTCAGACCAGAGGAGTGGTAGTCCAGATCTCATTATAGGATCGTCTGTAGAAACTTTTTGGAGGCGGTCGAGATACACTCAGGGCTATAGAGCCCGATAGAAGAAGAAGTAAGAAAAAGCAGACGCCTGTTTCGTGAATTTTTATTATAGATATATATTATTTTAACCCTTACCGTACCGTGTTCAAAACAAAACGCTCGCTCCCATGTGGTCAATTCAGATTACCGCTAACTTTATCTAAATATCAAGCATATGACTCGATGAATCAAAATTTAATTTATGTCATCTTGTAGGGAATTTCATTAGGAATAGATCGATATCTATAACATACATGGATTATTTGAAAAACATATCATTATTAATTTTTTTCTGGAACCATGCGATTTCTGATATGGAATGCGTCACAGCATATGAGCAACTGACACCAAGTATGAACTTGTCTCGCCCCGCCGCGCCGCGCCGCGGCGGGGCGAGACAAGTTTTACGTATGATAAAGGCACCCAGGCAAAATGTATAGTACGTTCAAGACAACGAGTACGTATTAATATTTGTCCCTTTTGGTAAAGTGTTAATATTTTCACAGTTCTGATATTATTAAGTTGCGTGCTGCGTTTCCGTCCACAGTCGGTATTATTACGTACCTATGAGAAAAGGCCAAACATATAATTTATAATACGTTCAAAACAGCGAGTAAGTATTTGTCACTTTTGATAAAGTTGTAAATATTAGCAAAACAAATTCTACCTAAACACGAATGAAGGTGAGGGCAGTCTTAAAATTTTTTTTTTTTTTGGGATGAAGGATGTAATTTTTTGTTTTTTTTTTATTACGAAATATTGAGAACACTTCAATGGAGGATTACAATTTTTTTATAATATTAGGGTCCATAGGTTTTAAGAAAATCAACTTTAAATTGGCAGTGGAAACTCAATTGACCACATGGCAACGCGACGGTTAAAATCGAATAATCAAAACAATTAAACTTATAGACCCATTTTAAATATGTTTTCACTTTCTCTTAACCGCCCAGAAGATGTTATTAGGCTTACCCCTTCCTATCCTTCGACTACAATTTATATACTAACTAACTAACTAACTAACCATCACGCCGTCTCTCCGAAGGGGTAGGCAGAAAGAATGGACTGCCACACAATTCTTTCCTGACATATTTCTCTCGCTTCCTCAACATTCATACATCGTGTCATGCATGCGCGTCGATTTCTCCGACTCCTCACATGGCCGACATTCAATATTTGATTTATTTGATCGTGCCACGTTTTCCTCGGTCTTCCTCTATTTATGGTTCCATTTACATCATTAACATATAAATTTTTTACCATTCTTTCTTCATTCATTCTTTCCATATGTCCAAACCATCTTAATGATCTTTTCATTATTTTGTTCATGACACCATCATTCGCACCGCATTCACTTCTTATATTTTCATTCGACACTCTATCATACACAGAGTATCCACACATTCGTCTAAGAGATCTCATTTCTACTGCATTTATTCTACTTTCATCCTTCTTTTGCCAGTTCCATGCTTCGCTTCCAGTTAATATTTAATTTGATTAGTTAATTCATATACAATTAATATTTAATTCGTATATCCACGTCTTTCCCTTATCCCTTCTATTTTGGCCATCTTCCCCTAAATTCACCTTAACTTGCAACCTTGTATTTAATGGTTAGTTTGTGTATAGCCCCGAAGCTCGTTACAGACTGAAACCGGTGTGCCATCCTTTCTCAAAATAAAGTGGTTTTCTACAAAATGTTTTCATTTTTTTTTTTTAGTTTTATCATACTTTATGTGAACATTTGATAATATATTAGATAGGCGAAATATGTCATTAATCTAGAAAATAGACGTTTTCATTCGTATATAATTTGTTGTTTGTGATATTTGGCACCAACGATATTCTAGATAGAACCGTATTTTCATCAAATTATATAAATTTAACGCGCGTATGGCTCACGTAAAACGTGCGTTAGGTCGAAATTACATTTATGAGATTAATTCGAATTTCGAATCAAGGAATAAATATTTCATGACGTATTTCCCGCGCCATTAATCTTTAAATTTTCGTGTATTTGTCATGCGAGAACCAATCATTCGTGCCGATATCGAGCGACGTTGCCGCACACTACTGGGTCACGTGCATGTGACAGCTGCTATGATGCCAAATTTAATGCGAAAAATATTCAAAGCAGGCAGGGTGACTTTGACAGCCTCTCAAGCAGCTTACACAAGTCGTAAAATAAATTAACTACGGATTTTCTCTTCAGACAACGTATCACCGTTTTACATTTTGTTTGTCCAATATATACATTAATGAAAATGGCGAAAGTTAAATTAAAATTTTGTATTAGATGGAATACTAGAAAACTTGTTGTAACCCGTGAAATATTATCAGGAGTAAAGATTTTCTGATTCCAGAGAAAAATAAAGACTCATAATAAAAACGCAATTAAAATTCGAAACAATAATTTAAATTTAAATTTTTTTTAAAAGTATATTACTATAGAATTCCACAGTGTCTTAGCGTTCAATAAGTTAAATTCAAAAAGTATTAATTTTGCGTTTCTTCCATTAATTTCTTTCCATTAATAATGTATTTCTTATAATTAAAAATATATATATTTTTCCATTTGCTTACTTAAATCTTCGTAGACTGATGGTTAAGAGATCATTGCAGTCTCATGAATGTATTTATTCAATTAGCCTGAAGAAGATAACTCGAAAAATCGTCGAAACGTAAATCAAAAATGAAGGAATGCAGAAGGACCGAAACATGTCTGTAGTTAAAAAAATTAACAATAATGTGTTGTGATAATATTGAGTGCGTTTTATTATTATTATTATTTTGTTGAATCGCTTTTTATACCATTACAGCGCGAGCCAAATCGGTGTAAAGGGTAAAGCTATCATATTGATTCTCGTGACATGTGATCGGTAGCCAGTCTATCGCCATTGTATTGTCATGTGAATTCATCACCAGATCAAAGACAGTGTGACAATTACACTGCTATCGCGGGGTATCGAACCCGGAACCTTCGGTGTGGCAGTCAAAGCACTTACCACTTGGCCACGAGGTCGTCAATTTATTAAATTTATTCAAATTCAAATTAATTGTTCTTTGGTTGCATTCCTTAAAAGCATTAACAAATGTAGATCTATATTTCTGCAGGTGGAATGAAAATACGTGCAAGGAATTGCGCAAACTCGATTTTATTTCTACTATAAAAGGGAACGAAGAAGCAATATGAAAAGCTCTTTGGAAAATAAATTTGAGCTCTGAATATCGAACCACGCGTTGTGCGCGTTCTTTTCATAGTTTAGAAAATCTTTAGTTTGAGATAAAATACTTCACAATCTAGAGAATTTGCTGCAGAAGAAACGACAAGAGATGCATCTTAAAACCCTTCTGTACTATATTATATAAAGCTTATATATTAATTTCAAAGCATTAATAATTTGAAAATCAAAACAGTTTATTTACTCAAAAGACATTACAAACAGCATAAATGTTTTAGGTATCTATTGAGTACAGGTAAAATATTATATACATTCAACATAATAACCAGGAACGCATTAGAGATAGTTCGACATTAGGAAGACAATATGCTTTCTAAAGTCGAAAGTATTTGTTCCCTGAACGTACTTTCACTAATATAAAAAGACGTCGATCTCCGAGGAGACCGCGTTCAGCAGACTAATTGCTCTTTCCACCGGTGTCATCAGAGGTTGCAGATTGGTTCTAGCGGCCGGTATATAAAACAATCTGTGCTGTCGCTGTCGGAGATATCTATCGGAGACAAAAATACCAACATCCTCCAGCACGGCCGAGTTCTCGAAATATCCCCTGATTAATCTTAAGAAATGGGTTATTAGATGCCCATCTCTTTGAAGCGGTAGAGAATTGGTTCCGAGCATTCCCAAAAGAAATGCCGTGAGATAGAGCCACGGATAAGTACCGTACTCCCATATGTAGAGATACATTTTTTTCTGAACCAACTCCAGCGTAACGGAATATCTCGCTTCGTGAGGACTTCATATAATATCACAGTACCACTTTCGAGTCTGCTCCGAACCAACTTAGATGATTGCTCTTCATTTCATGCTCAATCGGGTGGTGGTCTAGGGGATAGAACGCTTGGCTCCTGATCAAGGGGACATAGGTTCAAGCCTGGACACGACCAGATTCCTTCTTCATAATAGTGAGCTATTTTCTGCTCACATTGAAGATTGTAAAATTCTTCTTCTTCTTCTTCTTTTGATAGATCTGACGATCTGTGACACAGAAATCATATCTCGTCGGATGATGAGATCCAGCTGTCCCTCCATCTCTTAGGCGGTCTTCCAGGTGGGCGGTGTCCGGAAGGGATTTCATAGGCGGCTGTATATGCGAGTCTGTCACCATCCATTCGGGCTACATGGTCCCTCCAGTATCTTCTTCTGGATCTACTCCACTGAACGATATCCTCTATTTCGCAGGTTTTCCTTATGTCTGCGTTGCGGACACGATCTCGGAGGGTTTTTCCAGTAATTGATCTTAGGACCTTCATCTCCGATGTTCTAAGTAGTCCCTTGGTTCGCACAGTGTCAGCCCGCGTCTCTACAGCGTACGTCATGATGGGTCGCACGCATGTTTTGTATATTCTGATCTTGCTGTCGATACGCATGTGCTTGTTTTTGTTTTTGTTTTTCCATACCAGATTCTTCAGGCATCCATCCTTCAGATTGTAAAATAAATTCTAAAATCATTGATTTAAATCTTTGGTGTTAATCTTTTAAAAAAAAAATTAAATAATTTTTTTTATATATATGTGAAAGAAAATAAAAAAAGTATATTAGATGCCCCTAATAATATAATTAATTAAACACTTGAGTTAGGGATACGAACTAAACTTTTATTGTTACAAAAGTACATATTACATGTATTCAAAGATAGATGGCGCTACTGATATTGTCGATACATAAAATAACATCCCTACTTATCGCAATATCCACTATCACACATAAATATAAATTTAATCTAAACAAACTATCCCAAGAAGTAACATAAATTTATAATGCTTTGCTGAACACAAACTTTTCGTTAAAATGTCAGCTGGCATATCAGCTGTTGGCACATACAGTACTTTAACAATTTTATCTTTTACTAAATCACGACAAAAATGATATTTGATATCAATATGCTTTGTACGTTTATGAAAGACTGGGTTTGCACACAACTTCTGTGCACCTTGGTTATCATTGAATATGCTTATTGTGTACATTTTATTGGTTATTTCATACTGTAATTCCTTAAGATATAATGCTTCTCTACATGCCTCAGATAGACCAATATACTCTGATTCAGTACTGGAGAGGGCTACACATTTCTGTTTCCTACATTCCCATGATATTGCACCATGAGACAACAAAAAACACATCCCAGTATATGATCTCCTATCTTCAGAGTTAGAAGCCCAATCAGCATCTACATAGCCTCTTATTTCTGAGTTACCATCTTTACAATATTTTATTCCATAAGATTTAGTTCTTTTAAGATATCTCAATACTCTCTTTGCATATTCCCAATGCTGTTTAGTGTGGCAATTATTGAATTGACTCAAAAAACTTATAGAATAACTAATATCTGGCCTAGTTAAGACTGACAGGTACATCAAACTGCCAATTAGTTGTTGATAGGGCACACATTTATTTACACCTACTTCACCCTTACTTACATTTAATTTGACCTCCATAGGTGTATCAACAACCTTACAATCACTTAAATTAAATTTGTTCAATAATTGATCAATATAAGTTTGCTGGCTCAAAGTTACATATCCTTTATCTTTGTTAAAGGTTACATTCATTCCAAGACATAGTTTAACATCACCTAAGTCTTTAATGCTAAACTTATTAGATAAAATCTGTTTCAAGCTCTTAGTTTCAGTTTTATCGTTGGAAAATATAAAGAAATCATCGACATAGACTGTTACAATGGTCTTACATTTGTTATTATCCTTTATATACATACATGGCTCTATTTTTGATCTTTCATAACCATTACTGATCAAACAATCATCTACCTTTTTATTCCAGGCCCTAGAGGCCTGCTTAAGTCCATAAATGGCCTTTTTAAGTTTTAATACTTTACTAACTGAACTTGTACTATTATAACAATCTGGCATTTTCATATAAATGGTTTCCTCTAAATCACCATTTAAGAACGCAGTCTTAACATCTAAATGAGTGACATCTAGACCTAACTTTACAGACAATGCAAATAATAGTCTAAGAGTTGTATGTCTCACTACAGGCGAAAATGTTTCAGTATAGTCCACACCATGTTTTTGGGTGAAGCCCTTCGCGACTAGACGAGCACGGTAACGCACATTGTTTTCACTATCGTACTTTTTCCGCAACACCCACTTGCACTGCACTATAGTACCATCTTTTGGAACATCTACGAGTTCCCACGCACTATTTTTCTCGAACGACTGTAGCTCTTCCTGCACTGCCGCTAACCACTGTGCTTTCTCAGGTCCTTCCAAGGCTTCTTGCAATAATATCTCACCCGTGAACATCTGGTCATCTTCTATGCAAGCACTTGCAAATCCAAATCTGTCTGGCTGCTTTCTACGCCGAGGACCACTTATTGTGTTGACATTGTTGAGTATTATGGAGTCTTCACTGTCTGTTGCACCAGACTCTGAGCTATCCAATGTTTCATCTTCACAAGGTACATACATTTCACCACTGTCATCCATGTTCAAGCTATCTGATTGTTCATGTGAATCTTCCTGAAGTGTCAAATCTTCTTCCCCTACTGGAACTGTATTCACATCATCTGAACAATGTTCCTGTACCTCCAGAAGATTATTCTCTGTCTCTATCTTCTCCAATACTATAACATCCCTACTGGTAGTGATGACATTAGACTTCGGGTTGTAAATCCTGTACCCTTTGACTTCATTAGAATAGCCGACAAGGATACATTTTTCAGCTTTTCTGTCCCATTTCAATCTCTTTTGTTTTGGCACATGTACCATAATTATACTACCAAAAATACGTAGGTGACTTACATCAGGCTTTCTGTCTGTCCATATCTCGAAAGGAGTTTTATAATTTAAGGATGTAGTCACAGTTCTGTTCTGTAAGTACACTGCAGTGTGTGCAGCCTCTGCCCAAAACCTTTTCTCGAGACCTGCATCGAACAACAGACACTTGGCTTTCTCAACAATAGTCCGGTTATATCGCTCCGAGAGTCCATTCTGCTCTGGCGTGTATGGGTTTGTTTTCTGATGTACTATCCCATGCGACATCAAAAAATCATCAAACTTGCTGTTGCAGAATTCTGTCCCATTGTCACTTCTCAAAATCTTAATCTTGCGATTAAGTTGATTCTCAACCTCTGCTTTGTATTGTTGAAAGCATTTCAACGCCTCATCCTTTGTTTTTAGGAAATAAATATATGTCATACGACTAAAATCATCGATGAACAGCATAAAGTATCTCGAACCACCTATTGACCGATTTTCCATTGGTCCACAGAGATCGGTATGCACAATATGTAACAACTCAGTACTTCTGCTACCTTCTTTGGGAAAAGGCAACCGGCTTTGCTTGCCCTCACAGCATGCGACACATGATGACTTGGACATATCAATCTTACTATCAATTGTCAATCCCTCTACAGCATCTTGCATCTTGTTCAAATACTGGCTGTTGACATGACCCAAACGTCGATGCCAAACTGCACTGGACACAGTCATTGCAGTTGCTGAACAATATTCAGACATATTCAGTTTATATACACCATTCAACAGACATGCTGTAGCCACAAGTACTCCTGCCTTATTGAAAATCTGACAACCATTGTTGTTAAATAAAACTTTGTTTCCTTTGGATATAAGTTGACTGACAGACAACAGATTTGTAGTCAACTTTGGTACGCACAATACACCTTCCACTGTAATATCGTATTCACAGGCGTGCGTCTTTGTCGTAATCTGCACATCTCCAGTACATAATACAGGTACTTTATTTTTGTTTGCCACGACAATTTCCTTAATCATAAGATCCCGCGACACATTTGACAACCATTCTTTGTTCGCGGTAAGATGAACACTCGCCCCGGAGTCAATATACCAATCGCTTTTGCAAAATTCACCATTCAAGAACACGGTGCTAAACGCATTACTGCTTGTACGCTCATTATTATTTGTATTCGATGAACTTTTGTTCGAAAATGTACATTGATTTCGATAATGGCCTGTTTGTTTACATCTATAACATGTTATGACTTTTGGTTTTGACTTTGACATATGGGCATTGTCTTTGGTTGAAGTGCTACCAACTTTCCGGTTCTTCTTATAACTCGCAAACGCACCACTGGAATTGAAAGCGCTGCTGTCGCCTCCGTTTCCGCTTTCTTCCATGTCCAACAACTTTGTTTTAATGGCGTCTGCTGTCAATGATATGCCGCAATGCTCGATCGCCATTATCATAGGGGAATATTTTTCTGTTAATCCCGCTAACAAAAGCGATGCGACCCACTCATCATTAATTTTGAAACCCGTACCACTCAATTTCTGGCTTGTTTCAATTATCTGTGTCACGTACGAAGTCATTGAAACACTATTCTCGAGTCGAATGGAAATCAAACTCCTCAGCAAACTGATCCTTCTCGTAAATCCTGAGTCATCGAATAGGTTCTTCAATTTCTTCCACAGCTCATGGGTCGTTTGTACATCTTTTATGTGTACGTACAGCGACGAATCTATTGTGAGAATAAGTTTGGCTCTGGTTTTTGCGTCACCTGCTGCTCCTATTTCTTCTGGTACTGTCTCCGACTTGATGCAATCAGACAGCCCCTCCAGAATTAAGAAATTCTCAGCCGCAAAAGCCCATTCACTGTAATTCTCCCGCCCTTTCAGTTTAGGCACACTGACATGATAGTTCGTCGTCATTTTCACAGTCACAGCGTTAATTACAGTTTATCTCAATCTGCAAAGTCTATTTCACTAATAATGTCCACGAAAATTGCGAGAAAAAACTAAAAAATACTGGGCCCATAACCTATAATAAATTAAACACTTGAGTTAGGGATACGAACTAAACTTTTATTGTTACAAAAGTACATATTACATGTATTCAAAGATAGATGGCGCTACTGATATTGTCGATACATAAAATAACAAATAATAACTTTTCGGAATTCGCCAACCTATCATTATGATCCAAATTTTCGCCATTCACACTAATGTTGCAGACTAATGACACTAATGACTTAGGTACTTTATTAAACGAATAATCTTTTACAAATTTTGTAAAAGATTATGATTATTACTCAAACAAAATAGTATTCTTCGTTTTTTCAAATGAGTTTTTCTGACAATCGAGGTGTGCGCGGGAGATGCCTATTAGTGGCGGTGAGGTTCGCAACCCATCACACCGCGTCTCCCGCGGAGGCGAAAAGAGAAGGATGGAGTGCCGCATCGGTTAAAGTGTGACACTCCATTCTTTCTGCTTACCCCTTTGGGGAGACGGCGTGATGATTATTTGGTTTGTTAATTAGTTAATAAACAACGTGAAGTAATTTTGAATATAGAAAAAAAGTTGGTTTAAATCTCTACGCAATAATACCTCAGGTACTAAAATAAAATATTTATACCTCAGGGAGTATAACTATCATCCTTTTTGTACCCCTCACTATTTCTCTCAGGAATGTTGGATTTCAACACTCTTGTGACTCGTTGAATGATCTTTCTAGGTATGCATTTTTTAAAACTATTACTCGGAGGTATTTACAATCTAGGAATACTGAGAGAAATAAATATATACGTTCCCCATAGTTATTTCAGAGCAAGAAGGCATATATTATTTTATGCCCCAAATTGCCGCACAGAGGCCCTTCGAAATTCTCCTGTATTGAAAGCGATTCGTCTCTTAAATAAAGTTGCAAAAGAGATAGACTTCTTTGGAAGCAATAATGGCAAATTCGTAAAATACCCTTATGATAAAGGCAGCAAGCAAATAACTAGCTTTTCCTATTCATAAGGTTCTATTTATATTTCTTTTGATATTCTTTTTTTCACCCTTTACATCGATTTGGCTTGCGCTGTAATGGTGTAAGGAGATTTTCAACAAAATAATAATAATAATATCCACATCTCGAACGCGTCCAACCGGTTCATTCCATTCACTTTCAGAGTCCGGCAATACGCAAATACGCCCTTCGAAGATTCGTCTTTTAAATGAGGTTGCATTAGGGATAGATCTCTTTGGATGCAATAATGCCAAATTCGTAAAATACCCTTACGATAAAGGCAGCAAGGAAATAACTGGCATATTCCTGTAATTGCGTAGATTTTCACGGTTGGCAGCAATATGTTTGATGTTTTTTGGGGTAACACCGTGTGATAACTCCTTCTCGACCGACGTTTCGTAGATCGTTGCAGTCTCTATCTTCAGGGTAATGACCCTGAAGATGAAGACTGCAACGATCTCCAAAACGTCGGTCAAGAAGGAGTTATCACACGGTGTTACCCAAAAACACATCAAACATATGGCATATTCCTATTCATAAGGTTCTATGTATATTTCCTTTGATAATTTTTTTTCACCCTTTACATCAATTTGGCTCGCGCTGTAATGATGTAAGGAGTTTTTTCAACAAAATAATAATAATAATAAAATTTAACAATCCTCGTTAAAAAAATCAATACAAATTCTGAAGGAAAAAGGGGTAAGCCGGACTAATTCAACTGTCACAAAACATTAGGCTTAAACACATCAAACATTTTCCTTTAGTAAATAAGGGGAGTCAAAGATACTTTTATTTATTTTTTACTCTTTCCAAGTGACCCCAACGACGCGGCGGGGAGATTTCAGCCGGAATACGGTCTTGTTGGTCCATAAATTCGATTACTTTCGAGGCAGAAAAAGCGGTGATGCTGTAACGCCGAGGGCATCCTTTCAAGGTGTCGATATTGAATTTAGGACAGAAGTCAACCCGGTGGATAATAAGCTAAACACATCGGCAGAATGAAAAGGCGACACCTCCTTTACACCGCAAGATGGCGGCGACAAGATTAAAAAATCGAAGAGGCAGTTTTAAAATGAAAAGATTGAAGGGAAAATGTTAGTCCAAAGAATTGAATATCGAATTTTACTATGAAAAGAAAATTTCGTTTGAACAACGATTACGCAAACTTAACTTAAAAACTGATTATCTTTTATATTACTCTACTTTGTGTTGTGGGTTCATATTTGAATAAATATAGTTGTACTTAGTTTGTTACTAAGCAAACACACCGAGATCGCTATTATTTTATAAAGTGCAAGTTAAGTCTGATAATTTCAAAGACTTTAATGGCGTAATGTTTGATGTTGATTCATATATCGAACATTTAATTTTGAATCATTTATACGAAAATGGTTACAATGTCCCAAGTTGCGTAATGAAATGTTGGATTTGAAGTGATGCAATATTTTTGATTGAAAGAAACAAAATGAATGCGCACACAAATTTTTAAATGATTTTTAATTCTTAATGTTGTAATTTTTAAAGTTCTTTACCTTTTTGAATGTCGTGTCAGCTTAAAAAAACACTAGTTTTTTTGCTTATAAATTTAAGAGACTCAGTCTCGATGTGATAAATATTTTGAGTATTTCTGTGAGATAATCAATGAACATTGTGTTCCTACAACCATAATATTTCACAAGTTTGAATTTACTAACAAGAGAAAATATAGGATATAAAAGAATATAATACTTATTTTATTTTATTTTATTTTTATTTTATTTTGTTTTATTTTACATCATTGTATATACATAATTTGTTTTAGATTTATTTTGTGCGTATTGGACGATCAAAGTATGCGCGGGAGATGCCTATTGGTGGCGATGAGGTTCGCAACCCATCACACCGCGTCTCCCGCGGAGCGAAAAGAGAAGGATGGAGTGCCGCATCAGTAAAAGTGTGACAGTCCATTCTTTCTGCCTACCCTTTCGGGGAGACGGCGTGATGGTTAGTTATTTAGTTAGTTATAACTGTACTTAGTATTTTTACAACACTTTTCAGGGACATGTTTCGGTTATGACACAACTACAAATTTTATACTTTTAAATTTGTTCATTGAAAAAGGTAATCGTTACCGTAACATGTCTGCGAAAAGTGTAACAAAATGTTGTAAAAATACTAAGTGCTAATCGAATTTTAAAAGCGTTTTAATATTAGTCTTTCATTTTTTAGTTTTTATTATATTTTTACACCTAAAGATAGAGGTATCCTCCGAAACGTGTCGTGTTTTTTAATATTTTTTTATAACTGTTAATTCAAAAACTTTGTTTTATATCACAAAATGTATTTATTTTACTTTACGACAGCTGTTTCATCAACCAATAAATTTAAATATTTAGGTACCTAACTCAATTTCAGCAAGAACTTCAAAATTATATCAAATAAATTATTCAAATTGACTTAGGAACAAATACACAAAGATTCGAAAAATTACGAAAATTTGACATTTGATATATATTTTTGTTACACCTGATGATGTCAACATTGGTTGATGAAACAGCTGTCGTAAAGTAAAATAAATACAATTTGTGATATAAAACAAAGTGTTTGAATTACCAGTTATAAAATGTTAAAATATCAAAGTGTTTCGGCCAAAACAATGGACTATTTAATATTTTTTTAATAATGAGTGATGTAAACAAAGTTAATTTCAATTTCCTAAGTATATTTCCATAGAATATCATAGTGTTAATGCCTTAGCGTTCAATAAGTTTATATTTAATAATGCCACACGACAAATTAAGTGCTTTTTACGAAAGGAAAAGAACCATTTTAAAAAACGACTTGCCTATTTGTATAAGAAAACACACAATATTCTACATTTAAAATAATTCAAATTGAATCAGCTTTTAGTTGCATATCTTTTCAAATCTTATTATTTAAAATATAGAAGGAAAGTACTATGTTAAATAACGGCTTATATATTCGGTGATACAAGTATATACAGTTTATCAACTGCAGAATGCGATTTCTACATTATATGCATTACAAGCAAAGGACGTTTGAAAAGCCAGCGTCCACTATAGAGATAGTTTAGAACGCATTCAGGCCGGTATTGCCCCTTCATTTTACATTCGTGGACATGCTTTCTACACAATCCGCAAAACAATGTGACCGCCATTTTGAATGCGTCCCAGACGCCATTTTGAACAGGCGTATAAAGATCTTTTGCAGAATCTTATGAACGTTATAGGTTAACTTTCAAGAATATATTTCGAAAGTTTTAATAGCTGGGAATTGGTTATTAGACTTAGGAATGTCTTATTGAGACTTAGGAAATGATGTTGATTTCAATAACAAATTGTATTATCCCGATAGTAAAAAACGATTAGCAATGCAAATAAACTTATAGATATAAAATATCTAAACACTTTGTATTTAACCATGGTATGGTTATTGTAATTTATGCCAATTAGTTTCGTTTGTACCTAAGCTTCATCACGTAATATAATAATTCAGTTATTATATCGTCCTGATAAAACTTGGATACAGCGAAACTAGTTGGCATCAATTACAATAGGCAACTATACCGTTTTTAAATAAAAAAGCAGGACGTCAGCGGGGTCAAGTTTACTTAACTTCCTATGGGCCATTCAATTCTTGAAGAGTTTAAGCCTCCTTGATGATTTTTCGCCAAGCTCCTCGATCCTGCACCTTTTACTCCCAGCAGTCCGATTCGCCCAACCTAGCCAGATCAGCGAGAACATTGTCCATTAGGCGCTGTCTAAGCCTTCCTTCCGAGGTCTTACCCCAGATGGTCTAGACGCGTACAGGGTTAGATTTCTCTGGTCTCTTCGGCTCATTTATACAGATTAAAAGACTGCGCTGGCATAAAGCAGTTGCACCGCATAGGGGATCTGGAACTTCCCAAAAGAATGTTGTCTGACGATCCAGTAGGGCGAAAAAGCGTCGGCAGGCCGAGACTGCGATGGCTGGATTGTGCCATGCAGACTGTTGCGTCCTGGAGCAATGTGGCTGGGAGGTAGCGGCTAGAGACATGACGGGATGGAGACGCTTCTTGGAGAAGGCTAAGACACACGAGGGTTGTAATGCCGGAGAAGAAAAGAAGAAGTTTAAATTACCGTCAAACATATCATACTACATAATACATAATATGATAATACTGTACCCCCGTCTGTACATTTGACAAGATATCACTATAGAGCAATGAACAATCTTGTTTAAACCTGTGATAAAGGATTTTATGATGGCTGGTGACGGAAATTTTTTTGAGAAAAAGCCGAAAAGACCGGAGCAATCAAGACCTTTAAATTCAAATCGTTTTGTTATTTTACATTTATTAGTCTAAAATGTCTAACCACAAGTGCTTCATATGAAGTTTTTTGTTACTAAGCATAATCCTATATTCTTTCAATGATAGTTCTACGTATATCCAACTTTTTTTTTTTTCGTATCAATAGAAAACATTTTTATTGCCATTAAGGTGGAGAGTTTGTCCGCCTTTGTGTCGTTTCGAGGAGCGTCGAAGCCACCTTCTTTGCCCCCAAGAAGTTGCCAATATTGACTCTTTTCTATCTAACCATTTCACTGACTAACCTTCACGCCGTCTCCTCGAACAGGTAGACAGAAAGAATGGACTTCCACCCTGTTATTTTCTTTTAATATTTGATTTACTTTTTTCTTAAATAAATAACTTTGAAAACTACATTTCGACTGATGGAGCATGCTTTTATCACAGGATCGGCTCACAACTCTTTCACACGAGGCTTTGGGATTAGAGTCCTTTGGCTTTCAGTCCCCATCACGTCCGGTGAGCGGGATATCCTTCTATTATACCATTATCCTGGGCGGCACTACATGGGAATAGGGAATTACATATATTATGCCAGTGAACATTATAATTAATTGCCTGAGGTCTCACAGAAATGCAACCGACTCACAGATATTATTATTACTATTATATTTAATCGCTCTATACATCATTACAGCGCGAGCCAAATCGATGGAAAGGGTAAAGCTATCAAATTGATTCCCATGACGTGTGATATGTAGCTAATCTATCGCGATTTTACTGTCAATTGAATTCCACACCAGACCAAATACATTGTGACAATCACACTGCCATTACCAGGAATCGTACTTGAAACCTTCGGTGCGACAGTCGTGGCACTTACCACTAGGCCACGAAGTTCTTCGTATTACAAATTCAGAAAATATGACTCTAGTGCATATAACCACACTTAATAATATTGATAAGAACGTAAATTTTCCTGAAGTTTCATCAATATTTTGATAAACTCGAGGCGTTAACATCGTGAAATTTAAATAATAATAATAATAAATAATTATTTTTTTTTAAATATTATTATTAAATATTAAGTGTGCTTCCACTTGTGTTTAACGTCGATCGGTTTTGGCATCTTGCTGCCATCTTCTGGTCTTTGAAGTTGGCAGCAAGCTTAAACACAAGTGGAAGCACACTAAATATATAATAATAAAGAAATTTTGCACATATTTTTTTAATACGCATTATTTAAAATGAACCAAGAAATTTCAATTAAAAATATTAATTATTGTGAAATTTCATAATGATGATTTTTTATGAATAAATGCACTGTCTTCTATCTTGATCGATAAAAAAAACTAATTTTATTTCGTTCTCCCGACGATGATGGCACAAAAACCTTTGAAGAGTGACCAGAAAAATTAACTTAAAAATGAAAAAAAAAACAGATAGACTTTCCAGCTTTCAAATGAGACTACTATGAAGAAAATACGCCGCTTACTTGAAGAGAAAAAAAAAATAACAAAATATCAGTTTTTCAATTTAAAAAAATATATAGCGCCCCTATTTCTTAAGTAGGTAACTTTTCAAAAAAAAATATTTTTATCGATTAATTTTTTAATAATAATAATAAATTGAATAATTTATAAAGCGCCATTTTTATGAATAACTCATCTCAAGGGCGCTGTAGAAGATGCTCCGTTTTATCAAAGAGATAATAATAATAATAATAATGATAAAAAATATATAAACATATTTAGTATGAGGGCTACACCTTACGAAGTCGATCAGCCCTTCCTGTCAGGAAATGATAATTTGAAAAGTTGCGTTTTGAATCTCGATCTAAACTCTGATTGATTCTCAATACACTTAAGGTCTGCTGGAAGACTGTTCCAGGCTGAAGGGCCGGCTACCGCGAAGGCTCGGTCGCCAAAGTTTGTGCTTGGACAGCGTTTTGGCACAGTCAATCTACCGATCGCAGAAGACTTAGCTGATCGCAAAGTAGACTGTCTAGCATTCAGGTTCTCTGTAGGAGTATCTCAATAGAGACGAAGATGCAAATTGGGAACAGAATATGGTAGTCGAGGTGTTTACAGGACTTATGACCTGTCATTTATGTAATAAACTATTTCCCATTCCACCCCTTTTACGACCACCATATCTGACAATTTTTTTAAAGTTGTATACATGCTACTATGTAACACCAAACTTCACATGTTATATTTCAATCTACACACTAGCGCCATCTATGAAGATTAAGGGTGGAATGGAGAATGTTGTATTACATAAAGCGTGCGCTTAACCCAACCAATGACAGGTCATAAGTCCTGTAAACACCTCGACTACTATATGAGTATTATGTTCCCAATTTGCATCTTTGTCTCTATTAAGATACAATTAATCCTTGAAATGATTTTTTTTGTCTAATATTCGCACTTCTCGTTTGATAAAGTGTAGAAAATTCACATTCTATAGTTCTATTTGCCTGTTACACTAAGAATTCATTTAAATGCATTACAAAAGTGCAGTACTCTGTTTGTATCAAATTTTGCAAACCTTCTAATATGTATTATTTCCTTCGTATATAATAAACCTTCTAATATTAAAAAGCAATAAAAGTTTCGTTGCAATACATTCAGTATTTGTCGAGATTATCAGTTCTATAGCCATGAAAATTACCTTTGTAATATTTTATTTACATAAAGCAGAGTATTTATTAGTAAAACAAATTAACGATTCACATGTAAACCTTATGCGAGTTTTATTTTTGTAGAATTAAAAAATAAATCTATTTCGAATTTATTCCATCACAATTGTACAACAGTAACACTGAAGAATTAGTGCCAATTAGCATGGTTCGTAATTGGATATACAGTGTATTTCAGAGTACTCTCACTGTTCCGGGAATCTCACATTCGATACCGAATTTAAATACCCACCCTGTTGCTAGTACCGGATTGTGAACAAGTGCCCGCTTTGGCCATTCATTCAGGGTTAATATTTGATGGGGTATTCACCACCCCCGCGGGATGGGCAGCTCCGAATTGAGGGAACAGTGTTGTAAATCTTCAAATTTTATATCTTATGTGAATGAAATAAGATTACTTATATTTAACGGGATAATTCTATAGCATGTCTTAGCATGTAACACGTCGTTCTCATTAAACGTAATAAATCATTTAGAAAACTGACGATTTCATTGTAGGTTATTGACCTCGCAGGCACAGTACGAAATGCATGACATGCAAGTGGACGCAATGGACTTCGACTGCTGTACCAGCATATTTCACGATGAAATACATTACAACGACAGCCGAAAACACCTGACGTTGTACCTACATATCGGAATGATGAAATACATTGCTTGGACAAAAGTGATGAATCTGGGCCCGGATTCATTCACACAGGTCACTTGAGGTTGTCTAGCAGAGCATTGTGTGCAAAGAAAGCAAATATATAAAAGCGGTGCATCCGACCACCCGATACCTTAGTCAGTATTACAGCTTCTAACCGAAACGAGTCTATTATTAAATATCGAAAAAATTCAATCACATACCTATACTACCTTCAGGTTATTTTCGGAGAAACGCGCAAAAAATCTCGTTTTTAAACATTAAATCTAATTACATACTAATTTTATTTTTTTAAATTACGAAACGTCAAAAACTCGACCGCAACACTTCGCTTGCCCCTTGTAAAACTATCGTATTTGTGAAGAATTGTACTCAAGTGTTGTTGGCACACGCGTGTATCCCTGACAGTTTATACATTTTAGGTATTTACTACCATTTTAGGTATTCTACTACCAATACGAATGACTGTTAACCACCCTAGGTATATGAACGTACGTGATACGCACACTTTCACTGTATCATTCTGCGCTATTCCGTATCACGTACGCGCTTGAGAAAAACCTTATTCTCGTTATCCTTATTCTCGTTTTTGTGTTTTGCCGTTATATGTTAGTTGTCTGTCTATTTGCCCAAATTTTTATATTACCTTTGTTACTAAACACGTTATTTTTATAAAAGTCCTTGCGGCGTTTATGTCAAAATAAATAAATAAATAAATTATGATTCCATGCACTTTTTTCCTACATCCAACCCTGTTCACATCGGGTTGGCGTGTATTATTTATTAGTCGAGGGCAATCGAATTTCCTGACGTGAAATCGTAAGCTTCCTATTTAGTTACAATCAAATAAAACTGATGAAAACTTTGAGATTTTAGCGGAGGGCGTTTCCGGTAAATTTTTAATCAAATGGGGAGAATAACCCTTAACAAGGTCAGATTCAAACAACGCGTATATAATAATTAATACGAATGAAACCTTACTAACTAACCAACCATCACACCGTCTCTACGGAGGGGTAGGCAGAAATAATGGAACGCCACACTCTACATTCATACATCTTGTCATGCAAGCACGTCGATTTCTACGTCTCCTCACGTGACCGACATTTAATATTTGATTGATTTCATATTGCCACGTATTCCTCTGTCTTCCTCTATTTCTAGCTCCGTCGTTTACACATACCTTCATCACCATTCTATCTTCACTCGTTCTTTCCATGTGTCCAAACCATCTTAACGACCCTTTCATTATTTTGTTCATAAAGCTTTCATTCGCACCGCATTCACTTCTTATACTTGCATTCGACACTCTATCATATACAGATTTATACACATTCGTCTTAGAGATCTCATTTCTACCTCATTTATTCTACTTCTATCCTTCTTTAGCCAGTTGCATGCTTCACTTACATACTTAAGGGTCGGCACAAGAAAACCATTATACACTACCATCTTGGCTCTTTTGGATAGACTTTTGTTTGCGATGACAACTTTAAGTGCACCATTTACTCTGTTGCCTGCCTCAACCCTTCTTTCGATATTCTTGTCCACTCTCCCATCCTTTGTAAACGTACTTCCTAAATTAACAAATTCATCCACTTGTTTTAGGGTTAGGTATCTAAATAGTTTAATTAAAAGAACGGTTAGTTACTATTTATAGGAGAAAATATTTAAGGTGGAAAATATAATAATAAAATAATAGTAATAATTATAATAAAACAGTAATTAGAAGGACCAATTACACAGAGTACAGAGTCAAAAACGATGAAACATAATAAATTAAAAACGATAAACAATAACAGGAAGTACATAGATTACATTAATAGGAAAGGTGAGAAAAGTTGAAGGGTGTGTTATTATTTTCAGCTAGATTGTACAGGAGATTTTTTTTTAATATAGGTACTATATACTAATGAGGAATAAGAAGAAATTTGGTTATTTATAACATTTAGTTAACATTTTTTGGCTTTTAAAATTTCATAAATTGGTCTGATTAAATAAACCTAACCCAATTTCAGCAAGAACTTCATAATTATATCAAATAAATTATTCAAATTGACATAGGAACAAACACACATAAAGATTCGAAAAATCACGAAAATTTGACATTTGATGTATTATTGTAACACCTGATGATGTCAACATAGGTTGATGAAACAGCTGTCGCTTAAAATTAAATTCAATTGTGATACAAAAAAAAATGTTTATAATTTAACAGTTTAAAATAATAATAATTACTTAATAAGTTTACCGTTGGAGATTACTAAGTAGATGATACTAGTAGAAAAAATATCTGCGCTTTCTTTACCTCGGGAAGCGCGGTTATTACCCGTGGCTCTTTCCGACTGAATTCTTGCTACGTATGCTAAGCTACCAATCATTGCAGAGAAGGAGGAACATTCACTTGGGAGTTCACTTCTTTCAGCTGATTGGCGGCCGTATACAGAACTCGGATGTCCTGAGTGATGTAGGTCTATTTGTCCCTGATAATTACCTTCGTTAAAGACAGCACAGATTGTTTTATTTGCCGCGCTGCAGAACCAACCTGCCAATGGTTATGCCTGTGGGTAGGGCAATCTTATTGCTTAATCGGATCGCCTCGGAGGTCGACTTATTTCGTGATAGTGTGAGTTGCCTCAGGGATGCAATTAAGCTTAATTCTTTTTTTAAATGCTTCTCTGTTTATAATGCAATTGCAAACGATTTGGAATTGTATGTCTGTATTGTTTGTGATTTTTATCAAAATAAATTAAATGAAATGTTTTCAGTATTATGGTTATTAGTAAAACGTTATAAAATTATAACGCGGTATGTTTTTTTCTCGTTTTAATATCCGCAAAATTCTATATATCATTTCGGATTAACACCAAGAAGATTACACATGTTACGTATAAAACTTGGTTAGGAAACTTTCCGTGATTTCTCAGGGGATTCTTACACTTTTACGTACGAAAAAGGAGAATATATTTATATTCAATATACAAAAATGTATCTCGCATCAACGTACACCATGCTAAAAGACCACCCTTCGGTTTAATCTTGCTGAGTAGACTAGACTCCCATTTAAAAACGATCCATGTATTGACGTTTTTATATTAAAATGAAAAAGTCCATTGTTTTGGCAAAAACACTAAGTTACTTAAACATTAATAATTGTTAAAATATAAAATGCTACTTATGGTATCACAAGTAGCATTTTATATTTTACACAAGTAGCACTTATGGTATCACAAGTAGCATTAATAATTGTTAAAATATAAAATGCTACTTATGGTATCACAACTTTTTATTATTTTTTCAACCTTTGTTGACATCATCAGGTGTTAAACACAACTTTTTCAAATTGTAAAAATATGTTTTCGTGATTTTTCGAACCTATAGGTATGTCAATTTGTTTCAATTTGAATAATTTGGGGTTGCAGCCACTTTTGTCCTAAGTCGTATGTCCTCATTCCTGACTCTCAGTTTGTTGGCTTTTTTGTGACATTGTGATTGTCTCAATACTATTCTTCTTCTTCTTTTATTGGCGTGTCAGGTCCCCACCACTTTGCTTGCTTCCGAAATAAGAAAGATATTGCTTAATCAAAAATATAGTAAAAAGTCTATTGTTTTGGCCGAAACACTATGATACTTTAACATTTTTACTGTTAAAATTTAAAATACTGTTATAATATCACAATTTATTTTTATTCACTGAGAAGGCCGCGACAGCTGTTTCGCCAACCGATGTTGGCATCATTATCACCAGTTTATTTGTAACACCTGATGATGTCAACATCGGTTGGCGAACAGCTATCGCGATACTCTGGGTGAATAAAAAGAAATTGTGATACTCGTATTATAACAGTGTTTTAAATTTTAACAGTAATAATCTTGAATATTAATATCTCTCTCTATCTGGTTTCAATCCCAGGATTGGTTTGCAGCAATTTCCTCTATTCTTCTCTTCCATTCTTCCCTGTCTTGTGCGGCTCTTTTGAAATCTGCATATGATGAGCAGCGCACGTCCACCAACAGGTCCTCCAGGTACTCTCGGCGTGGGCGTCCCATAGAGTTTTTCCCCTCGGCCATATCCTACATTATGCAATGGCATGCAAGAGGTCTTCTTGTCATATTACATGGCCGATCCATCTTGCACGCCTTTCGGACAAGGTCCCTTCCTCCTTCGATTCTTTGGAGAACCTCCTCATTTGTAATGTGGTCTCTCCAGAAAATTCCTAATAGTATTCTATAGGACCACATCTCAAAAACCTCTAGTCTCCGTTTATCTCTTTCGGATAGGCACCATGTCTCGCAGCCGTACATCAAGATACTCCATACATAAGTCTTGATGAGGAGTATTCTCAGTTTTAGGTATATGTTATTCGATTCTATTATTTTCGACCTTTTATTAAATGCAAGCCTAGCCTGATATATATGGGTGTCGAGCTCGCTCTAAGACCGACCGTCCCATGTTATTTTGCTCCCGGGGTAGACAAACTCCTTGTTGTTCTTTAATGGAACTCCTGACAACACTACTCTCATCTGATTTTGCGTTCGGTCTACTAGGAATGTATTATCTCAATATTATCTCAATATCTCAATATTAATATCACAATTGATTATATTTTGTCGCCACAGTTTCGCTAAACGATGTTATCATCGTCAGGTCTTACAATGAACTAGATTAGTTGTTAAGTTGATTGAAAATATAATCAATTATGATCTTTAAAAAAAAAAATTATAACTGTTGATGAAATGAAAAAATTTTGTTTTTATATCACAATTGTATTTTATTTTACGACGGCTGAATCATCAACCAATGTTGACATCATCAGATGACACCTGATGATGTCAACATTGCTTGATGAAACAGCTGTCGTAAAATAAAATACAAATTTTGATTTAAAATCAAAGTTTTTTTATTAACAGTTATAAAATCGTCACCTGAGAGTAAGAGGGTTCCAACTAACAAAATTTCACATTTGGCTTTTTTTCGTGAAAAGGGTTCTTACTAACCTTATCTATACGTACAATTAAAAAAAAACATGTAATAGTATCGTCATTTTGATGTTACGAAAAGAATCGAGTTCCATCTGATCATTCAAAACACACGATTCACTGAAGAAGGATTCATTTAAACTTAGAACTTTATTATTCCAACTGTTGCCAGACAAAATTTACACGTTTCTCGGTAAAATAATGTCTGGAAATTGGAATAAAACCCCTTTATTCCAAGATACACACCCGAAACCAACAAAACTTTGACTTCAATTTTCTCAGCTTTTTACTTTTGTCAGTTGGAACCTTCTTATTCTCAGGTGACGAAATGTTAAAGTATTATAGTGTTTCGGGCAAAACAATGGAAAGTTTTTTTATTTAAACAAATATTTTTTTCATAGTTACTTGTATCGACTATAACCTTACGATGAATCCAACCAGAACAGAATTATGCTTTAGATAACACATTCCTAAGAAGGCCGTTTCGCAAACTTTATAGCTTCGTCATCATTACGGAATGCATAAATTAATTAAACCCCCTGTTTTACTCAGGTACATTTGTAATGTGAGATTCATAGCCGTTTTACGATCGCTTCTTGTGCGGGCGGCACTGTATTCCCGAATGTTCTTGGCAGCGCCAAGTCTGTTTTATAGTTACATTGCATAAATTATTGTGCAATAAAAATTGTGAACTGCATCGTTAACATTCATTATACATGTACTTCTTCATAAAATTTTACTCCATGTTATTTTTTGATACATTTACATATTAAAGGGTACTAAACTTTTATATAAATTTGTTAATAAATGTATATGTTCTGTTTTATACTATTCGTAAAAGTAAACAAACGCATTAACTGCTTGATTCTCATATAATGTTTATTAAACAGAAATATAATATAAAACTATATTAATTCATTAGAACAAATGACACTTCTTCTTCTTCTTCGTCCTCAGCCTATTCCAGTTCAATCCTAGACAAAGGCCTCCTCCATTCGCTTCCAAATCACTCTGTCCTGTGCAGACTGCATCCAGGTTATTCCTTCCACCGTAGTTGCGGTCTCCTTGCACTTCTCTTTGCCATCCACGGTCTCCAAGTCAGCAGTCTTCTTGTCTACTTGTCGTCTGAGCTTCTGGCTACGTGACCTGCCCATTGCCATTTTAGAGTCGCTACCCGGTGGATGATGTCAATGACCTTTGTTTTTTCTTTCACTGTATCGTTTTTGACTCTGTCTTTTAGGCTTCTTCCTAACATAGCCCTTTCCATGGCTCTTTGGGTCACTTGTAGTTTCTCGGCACTTTGTTTGGACAGTGTAACAGTTTCAAGACCATAAGTACCAACTGGCAGAACGCAGGTTTCATAGACTTTTTGTTTCGGGTTGATCAATGACACAAGCTCCAAATATTCAGCAGTAGAGTTAAAAGCGTACTGGTGTACGGATGTGAGACTTAGAAATCTACCACGGACTTTATTGGAAAACTCCAGGTGTTTAAAAATAGGTGCCTTCGCTCAATATTAAAGATCTTTTAGCCCCAAACAGTGTTAAATGCCGTTCTCTAGACCATGGCAAGAGAAAAGCCAATTAATGAACAAGTCGCTAGACGCAAATGGCTGTGGATCGGTCACACTCGGACTCACTGACGGAACCCAGCCTGCATCGCTCAGAGCGCACCAGACTGGTCTCCCTATGGAGGGAAAGATGAAGCGAGGCAGACCTAGAGCCACCTGGAGAAGAGCCCTGCAGGACATGTTAAATCATCAGGCTACACTTGGGATGATGTTAGGCATTAGACATGCGATGGAGACGGTTCCTTGAGACCCTTTGCATCACGGAGGCGTGACTAATCTATAATTCTACATTAGTCCAAAAACAGTGTGACTATCACACTGCCATCGCAGGGAATCGAACCCGGGACCTTCGGTGTGGCAGTCAAATCTCTTACCAATCTGACAAGAAGGTCGTCATGTTCAATTCAAATCAGTTTATTTTCTCAAAAGATATTACAAAAAATCTATTGAGTACATGTAAAATATAATACCAGGAACGCATGAGAGATGGTTCGTTAAGAATACAAGATACTCTCTAAAGTCAAGAGTATTTGTCTTCTGAACGTACTTTCACTAATGTGAAAGACATCGATCTGCGATGCAAGAATGTTCAGCAGTTTAATTGCTCTCCCCACCGGCATCACCAGAGGCAGGTTGGTTTTGCATGTTGAGGAAGTTTGAGAGGTATGTTAGGAAAGAACAGTGTAGCGGTCTATTATTTTTGCCAACACCTTTGGTGAGATGGCGTGATTATTAGTTATTTAATTAGTTACATCATTGTTCAAGAAACACTAAATAATTAAAATCATTTCAACCGAAGTGTGTCAAGTGCCATAACCGTGGGTAACACAGTGGTTCTTAAAATTTAATCCTATTCCGTAACCTCTATCCACTCCTCCCATAAAGCTACCGACTTACTGAATTATTTCATCCCAGTGTACGGGTCCATGTTCTCAGATCGGGTCCCGAGAAGGAGGATAATAACCGCTTCGGTTTCAAAGGATTTGATACAAATAATACAATAGCAGTCCCCGGCTACTTTCGAGATACCAATACCAGACCGCTGGCTGGGTCCTAGGTACAGCGTAATTATTTCAACTATTTTGGTTTTAAAGCGAGTCACCTCGGTAATTGAATTCGCTTTGAATCGCTTGTACTTTGGTTGCAGTAATAACATTTTACTTATATTAACTTTTATTTATTCTACCTACCCATTGCCATTTTAGAGTCGCCACCCGCTGGATGATGTCAGTGACCTTTGTTTTTTCTCTCACCGTATAGTTTCTGACTCTGTCTCTTATGCTTATTCCAAACATGGCTCTTTCCATGGCTCTTTGGGTCACTCGTTGTTTCTCGGCATTTTTCTTCTTCTTACTAACTAACTAACTAACCATCACGCCGTCTCCCCGAAAGGGTAGGCAGAAAGAATGGACTGTCACACTTTTACTGATGCGGCACTCCATCCTTCTCTTTTCGTCTTCATCTTCTTCATCTTCTTCTTCTTCTTCTTCATAAATTCAACTAATACATAACATAACTTCTTCCTGGTAGTCTATTGCTGCTTGGGTTTTCATCTTTAACAATTTATGAAATTTTTGTATTGTCCACACGGTCCACGTGGTCTCTCTTCTACTTCTTCCCCATCTTACTGTGTCCTCAACACCACAGACAAACCTTATCGTTTCATTTCTGATCCGATCCTGAGGGTTTTGCCTGCGATGGAGCATACGGTTCGCATTTATGCTAGTGTAAGAAGGTTCTTTGTTGTATTGGAATCGGCTCTAACCTCTATTCCATACGTCATGATGGGGCGGACGCATGCCTCGTATATGTTTACTTTACTTTCGATTTGTATTTGTTCCTTCATATGTCGCTCCTCCTGTCCTCCGAAACATGTCGTGTTATTTAATATTTTAGAGGATAATAAAAATCGTTATTTTCTTAAGGATTAATTGTATCTCAATAGAGACGAAGATGTAAATTTTTTTGGAAACAGAATATGGTAGTCGAGGCGTTTACAGGACTAATGACCTGTCATTGGTTGGGTTAAGCGATCACTTTATGTTTACAACATTCCCCATTTCTCCCTTCTTACGACCACCACGTCTGACAAATTTTTGGAACTTGTATATGAGGGTATTATTTGCAAACCCGGCAAACTCCACCATCAATCAAAAGTGAGATATGAATTGGGTCTTATTCATAATACATGCGCACACAATTTTTATTGATTTTCAGTTTCAAATTCGGCTTCATTCTGAAGAATTTTGCTATTAAAATATACGGTTTGTTGCAAACATGGCAACTTCCACTTGAGTGTTGCAAAGCTGGCAAACTCCAAAATGAAATTCATTATTTCGCTTTAATTATCAACATAATGATGGTTATTTCATGGCTGATTACTTTTAAAATACAAACTTTTTGAGATGAAAAAAATAAATATCGTAAAAAGCGCATTTTATTAGCGTATCAGTTTTTTGCCATTTACTCAAAACATCTAATGATGGAGTTTGCCAGGTTTGCAAATAATACCCTCATACTTCAAATGTTAAATATTATGTTTCTACTCGTTTTTCGTTATTTTACTTTACTTCCCGTTTAGATGCGGTGTCGTTTGAGACGAAACGAAAAAAATATCAGCATTTTGCCTCTTTCAAAGTGATATTTTAGTCAAACGCGTGAAAGTCTATAAGGTATGTAACTATAACTATTAACCTCATACATAATGTACAAGAAATCTCATACTTCAGTCCCAAGCAAAGTTCCCTCACAAGAAATGGCTGCTCCTTAAAGAGTCTGCAAGGATGGGTCGCTATTTACGACGGGAGATAAAATCTCGCGGTCGGAGGTAGCGTGAACGAGCTCTTGTACAAGCTAGAAGATTCTTAGTACAGAATGGAGCTTCCGGTCGATAATTTTAACGAAAATGTGTTGTTTTATTGACATTCCATACTTGAAAAGAATTCTGTATACTTCTTTATACGTTTAAGCTAACAAAGATTTTATTTACGCAAGCAGTGCGCTTTTAGGTACACGATGTTGTAGTATTACAAGTATTTTTTTCATCTTCCATAGAAGATAAAAAATAAGTTAAAGTAAAAAAATAACACAGTAAAGAATGGTGTATACGAGTATCTGCATGAAAAATGTTTGTTTGAGCATAAAAATTTTGTTGTAATAGAATGTAATTATAATTATGGAAAATAATTTCAATCGTTGAAAGTAATTTCAATTTTAGAAAGTAATGTTTATTATATAAAATAATTTCAATTATAGAGAGTAATTTCAATTAGGTAAAGTAAATTTAATTCTTCTTCTTCTCTCACTCTGATAAACTCTTCCCTATCCTGCACTGTCCGGAATAGCTCATCCACAGTTCCGATTCCCGTCCATTCCCTCACATTGCGCAGCCAAGAGATCTGCCTTCTCCCTACCCCCCTGCGGCCCTCTATTTTTTTCTTCAAAATTAGATGCAGCAGGCGATACTTTTCTCCTCGTAGAACGTGACCCAAATATGAAATCTTATGGACTTTGATCAATGTCAGCAGCTGTCTATTTACTCCTGCACGATTCTGGACTTCTGTGTTCGTCACTCTGTCTGTCCATGGGATCCTGAACATTCTTCGGTGAAGCCACATTTCAAATGCCTCTAACCGGTTCATTGTATTTACTTTTAATATCCATGTCTCACACCCACATTACAGAACAGACCACACATAACACCTTAACATCCTCTGTCTTAGATTTAAGTTGAAATTAAAGAAAGTAATTTAAATTACGAGCAATGTTTTAGCAAAACTAATTATTGCGATCGTTTTTAATGAATTAAAACACTTAATTGAAAGCTAAGGCATTAACACTGTGAAATTCCATAGTAATACACTTAGAAAATTTAAAATAACGTTGTTTATAACCCACAATAAAATAAGGAATACGACATGTTTCGAAGGATACCTCCATCTTCAATTGTAAATATATAATAAAAACTAAACAAAGAAAGACTAATGAAAACCCATTTAAAAATCAACACAATCGATACGATACGAAGGCGTAAAACTTTTGAAACATGTCGAGAAAAATAAAATTAATAGTTTAATAAAAACGGTATTATAATTCACGAAAAAATCGTCATTATGGAATTCTGCGGTGATAACGTCTTAAGTTTATCAACACTTAGTATTGACGAATTCGTCCTTTTTTTGTTTTATTCTATTTGAGGAATAAGGTATAGTGAGACTTTAAGTAACGACTTTAAGCAAGACTATAAGCAACAACGAAAATAATAAAGGCTTTTTTTGTAAAAATTGGCTGACTATTGCGCTTTCTTATTTTGACTATGGGTGACTCAAATAGTGTTTTTAACTCTCAATGTGAAAAGTATTAGTGTTATAATTTAGTGTTTTTGAAATTCAGTGTAATCCTGTTTATTGAAATTTGAATCCACAACACAAAGTAATTGGAAATATAGGGGTGATTTTGATAATGTTAACCCAGAAATCAGGGCTTCAAAAGTATGTAAGAATAAATTTGGATTTTAAACAATGAGTTACAAAAGTGAACTTGCACACAAAATAATGACTTAAGAATCACAAAAACAAACATTTAAAACATAGTCAAGGTCTCGGAAAGCAAGTCGATATGAACCAATTAGTTGGAAGGGTTCTCGAGTAGCTAGCCCTGGAATCGGGGCGGATCACAAACTCAGCGCCCAGCAAACTTGTGATGGGAACAATTCTTAAGAAAATTAATTTGGAAATACCAAAGTCTCGAATTTCATTTTGAAAGTTTCCGTAATCAGCGAATAAATTACCAAAGGAAAGAGTTTGACTTTTTGATGTCTGAGTTAAACGTCCGCTATTCGTTCTAATGGATGAAAACTCCGAGATGAAATTAATATCTGTGACGTTTTAACCAACTTATTTTGCAATATATAATGATTATATCAAAAGAAGCGTTTTTATGATAAAAATGCAAAAATACGAGTATCTTCAAAATTAATATTTTTCTACTTCATTGTATTCACATATTTATTTATTTTAAATAGTCCATTGTTTTGGCCGAAACACTATGATTTTTTAACATTTTATAATTATTGTTAATGCAAAAACTTTGTTTTATATCATATTTATTTTACTTTACAACAGCTGTTTCTTCAACCAATGTTGACATCATCAGGTGTTACAAAAATATATAAATTAAAATATTTAGGTACCTAACTCAATTTCAGCAAGAACTTCAATATTATATCAAAGAAATTATTCAAATTGACTTAAGAACAACACAAAGATTCGAAAAATTACAAAAATTGGACATTTGATATATATTTTTGTAACATCTGATGATGTCAACATTTGTTGATGAAACAGCTCTCGTAAAGTAAAATAAATGTGATATAAAACAAAGTTTTTGCATTAACAATTATAAAATATTATTTATTTTACTTATTAGGACGAACATTTAAAATACTATCAACGAATACAAACAAGCATTCACCAAACATACTATTTTTTCTGAGATGGATAACCATTGTTTTGAATTTGACCATAGTTTTGATAAAAACGATACAATATTTCTACATGCAATTAACCATAGCAATAAATTAAACAAACTTGAAACTTTAGAAATCCTCAAGTTGGTGAAATTGGGTGAAAACATAGTTAATAATCAGATTCATCCTTTTACTCCTTTCTCCTTAAATACTTTGTCTACTTTTAGTCTTCCAAGCTCCCACTCCCAATCATAAGCAAATTAATCATTTATTAATTTCTACATAAATTATGTTTTTTCAACTGTATGTTTTTGCTAAATTACAATTTTATATTTTAATATTATCATTATATATTATTATTGTTTATTAGTTCTTACTGATAAAAAAATATTATTAGTACTTACAATAATAAGCCCAGGTTAATTTTTTTATTTAAATTATTGTATCGAATTTTAAATGCGTTTTTCATATTAGTCTTTCTTTGTTTAGTTTTTATTATATATTTACACCTGAAGATGGACAGTCCATGAAGCATGAAGCAGTCCAGTCACAAATGTTTCGGAGCTAAGAGGTCCGTCTTCTTCCCACACCTCGACGATCCTCTATTTTGCCCTTAATTTTGCCCTTTTGCCCAGTTCGAACTTTTCTCCTCTAAGCACATGACCCAGGTAGGACACCTTCCGGACCTTGATATCGTACCTTGATATTGGACCTTTACATCGATTTGACTCGCGCTGTAATGATGTAAAGAACGATTTAACAAAACAATAATAATAATATTTTATACTTTCGTATGAAGCACTTAATTTGTGGTGTGATATTATTAAATATGATTTAACACTTGTAAATTTGTATCTAAACCAACCAATTATTTACAACAATAAACCGGTTTTGTTTAATTTAATTATATTTTGTATTTTTTTATTTATTAAATTTAAAAAAAAACAAATTGGGTAATATGAATACATTTTTATATCTTACTTGTAATTATATAATGTTTCAGGTACATTTTAAATTGATTTGTAGTGAGACTCCTTGTGTCTTTTGGTAGTTCATTGTAAAGTTTCAGTCCATTGTTCAATATCCTTGATTGTCCTGTCTTAGTTCGTGCATTCGGTAAGTGATATCTGTCACAGTTCCTGGTCCAGTGTCTGTGTACGTCTGAATTTTTGGTTAATTTGTAGCTACTGTCTGTTGTCTCTTCCATGGTCACTCGGTGTACAATTTTCAAGGTCTCGAATTTGATCAGGTCTGATATGTCCATTTGTTTTGTTTGTCTGTATACTTATATGGTTGGAGTAAGATAGGTAATGTTATAAGCTAATTTTATTATTTTATTTTGTTGCCTTTGGAGTCTGGAGATGTCCTTTTGGTTTCCTGAGCCCCAGAAGGGAATAATATATGTCAATCGGCTTTTTACATACGCTTCGTACATCATAACTTTTTCTTTTCTTAATATGTAATTTTGTATTTTGTAGGAGTATAGTGTTGCAAACTTGTTTGTTAGGTTGTCTATGTGTTTATCCATTTTAGTTGTTTGTCCATCGTTAGTCTTAGGTACTTTGCATAGTCGAGTTCGGTTATTGCGTCATTTTATTTATTTTTATGCACATGTATGGATTTTCTTGCGTGTTTCAAATTGTATAATGTTGCATTTTTTTACATTTAATTGGATTAATTAAGACAATGCATAATATACTGGAATGCGTACGTGGAGAGGATAGATCCCTCCAGAATCCCACAGGTGGTGGCCCATCAGATTCCTGTTGGCTATCGTCCCCCCGGAAGACTACCAAAGAGATAAACATATACTGGGGAGGCAACCTCCCAAGACAGGCTAGCCTAACTACAGAAGCAGACCAAAGGTCTAATAATGAAGAATTTTAGACGAAAACTATTTATTTTATTACGTTCTAGTATAATATTAAGAAGAAGTTGACAAAATATAAGCTAAATTTATTTACGTCTGGAAATTACTAAATAAGATGTGTATATCAGTTTATCAGTTTATTTATTCAGTGAAAAGATATTACAAACATGATAACAGTTTAAGGCATCTATTTGAGAAAGGGTAAAGAATCAGGAACGCATGAGAGATGGTTCAACTTTAGGAAGACAAGATACTCTCTAAAGTTAAGAGTATTTTTCTTCTGAACGTACTTTCACTAATATGAAAGACGTCGATATTCGAGGTAATCTTGTTCAGCAAACTGATTATTATTCCCACCGGCATTATTAGAGACAGGTTGATTCTTGCGGCCGGAAGAAAGAACAATCTATGCTGGCGCTGTTGGAGTTATCTGTCGGGAACAAAAAGACCTACACCCTCCAGCACGGTTGAGTTTTTCAAAATATCCCCTAATTAAACTAAAGAAATGGGTTATGAGAAACCCGTATCTTTGAAGCTGCAGAGAATTAGACCCCAACATTCCCAAAAGAAACGCTGTGGGATAGATCCATGGATAGCTCCCATACTCATCCATGTAGAGATACCTCAGATTTTTTTTCTGAACGCTATCCAGGCATAAGGGAATATCTTGCCTCGTGCGGACTCCATATTACAGAACCACTTTCAAGTCTGCTCCGAACCAATGAATTGTATAGTACTCTGAGTACATTGGGATCTCTGAAAACCCTTCCGGTCCGATAGATGAAGCCCAACATCTTCAGCGCAATGTGTGTGTGTGTGTATATATATGACGAAACATGTCATTTTCATAAAGTAAAATAAATCTTCTAGAAAACATAAGTCTCTAATTAACCAACCATCACGCCATTTCCCCGGAGGGGTAGGCAGAGATGATGGATCGCCACAATGCTCTGGATCCTTTTTAATGTTATCCATTATGCAGTCATCTGCCTTACATTTCTCTCCTAATTCTTCGTTCGGTATTCTGTCACGACGAGAAATGGAAAATCGGTGATTAAACTGGAAAACAAATAACGATCACCTTCGTGGCAGAGTGGTTACGAGCTCTGACTTCCATGCCGAAGGTCCTGGGTTCGATTCCCGGCGATGGCAGTGTGATTGTCACATTGTCTTTGGTCTGGTGTAGAATTCACGTGACAATAAAATGGCGATAGATTGGCTATCTATCACATGTCACGAGAATCAATATAATAGCTAAAAAATAAAAATTGTTGGTTCCAATAGATGAAGCCCAACATCTTGGGTCTAATTGGGTCCAAACGACCTGTTGTGTACATAAAAAAATAATAAAAAATACAACGTCTTCCCGCACATTCTTTTCAGTGATCTCATTTCTACGGCGTTTATCCTGCTTTCATCCTTCTTTTGCCAGCTATCTCTTTTCGTATTAAGTATTCAATATGGACTTTAACATAATTTCCCGAGAATAAATGAACAATTTTAAGATTCTAATATATAACGTATTAAGTAAAGTGGTTCATACGATCAATAAGATTAGAGAACTTTTGTTTACGGCCTGTCAATAAATAATGACAATATTTGAAATTCCCCATCTGGCGTTGATATCTAAGCGAACTCACTCCCTAGACACATCCCATCAATAATACATAAATATATACGAATTTTTCGGAACATAAGCGATATATCCTTCCAGATATTACATACAAAATATACGTTTCTTTCATCTGCTATTTTTGAGCGTTTATATTACATATGGGTTGGTGCGGGTAACAAAGTGAATGGAGCTTTAAAAGTAGTTATTGGAAACAAGAATTTATCAATGAAAGCGAAAATGGCCGTTCACAATGGAGTTCTGGTTCCAACCCTTATGTATGGAAGCGAAGCATAGAACTGGCAGAATAAATGCGGTAGAGATGAGGTCCCTAAGACGTATGTGTGGTAGAACGATGTACGACAGAATCTCAAATGCTGATATTAGGAAGGAATGTAGAGCGAATGAAGGTATTATGAACAAAATTATGAAAGGTTCGCTTCGTTGGATCGGACATATGGAGCGCATGGGTGAAGAAAGAATGGTTAAAAAAGTATACGTTAACAATGTTAATGGAGTAAGAAGTCGAGGTAGACCGAGGAAAACATGGCATGACCAAATAAATCAAATATTAAAAGTTGGTCATGTCAGAAGCCGGAAGAATCGACGTGCGTGTATGACTTGATGTATGAATGTGGAGGAAGCTAGAGAGGTGTGCCAGGATAGAGTAGTTTGGCGGTCCATTCTCTCTGCCTACCCCTGTGGGGAATCGGCGTGATGGTTTGTTGTTGTTGTTGTTGAATATAATTTAAAACACTATGTTACAATACACATTATTTAATTTGTAATATTTAGATACATTTCGGATGGTTGTCAATCTTCATCAGTTAAAACATCGTAATAATTAAATATTAACAAACCATTTATAATATATCATATTGAATGTACACAAATTCTTGTAGACAAATACTGGATTATACCCATTGCGGATAAATTATTTTTTTATAAGGATTAATTTTATCTCAATAGAGTCGAAGATGTAAATTGCTTTCTGGGAACAGAATATGTTTGCCGAGGCGCTTACAGGACCTGTCATTGATTGGGTTGAGCGATCGTTTTATGTTCCCATTCCCCATTCCGCCCTTCTTATGACCACCACGTCTGACGAATTTTTGGAAGATGTATATATGCTAGAATTCTGCACTTATCTTCACATTTTTTATAATATAATATATTAATCTATAGTAAAGGGTGGAGCGAAGTTTGGTGGTAGAGGATTTAAATATTTTTTTGGATTTCGAGGATAAATAGTAATTAATTGATTCAATCGGGTGGTGGTCTAGGGGATAGAACGCTTGGCTCCTGTTTCAGGGGACATGGGTTCAAGCCTGCACACGACCAGATTCCTTCTTCATAATAATGAGCTATTTTCTGCTCACATTGAAGATTGTAAAATGAATTCTTATATCATTGATCTAAATCCTTAATATTAGTCTTTTTTTTTTAAAAGAAAAAAAAACTAATTCCACAGTATTTACGTCTTAAGTTTATCAAATAAGAACACAATTCTGTTTTTCAAAATAATCAAATACACACATTCATAATATAAACTAACATTGAATAACCTGAATATTAAATGTATATTCTAGCCCTGTTTTCGAAATTTTACCACTATACTCAAAATCCATATAATATTAATATCCTCTACCTGCAAAATTTGTAAACATTGTATTCACAAATTTCTTGTTTATCCCTTATTTGTTTTTAACAATGTATTGGGCCGCGTCAAATACCGTATTCTGCCCCTTAAATTCGTGTATTAAGACAACAACACGTTTGATTTTCACTAAATTTGATAATTTAGACAGGCGAAACATATCATTCAATAAAAAAATAATAAAACTTGTAGGAAACAGACTATTTATTCGTATTAATTAAGGGCACATTTATCTAGCTTACAATCCTACCTCAATGATTCAATCATAATTTATCTTACTTACAATCCTATCTCAATGATTCAATCTTTATTTATCTAGCTTACTACCATACCTCTAGGATTTAATCTTAATTTATCTGGCTTACAATCCTATCTCAACGATTCAATCTTTATTTATCTAGTTTACAATCCTACATCAATGATTGAATATTCATTTATCTAGCTTACAATACTACCTCAATGATTCAATCTTTGTTTATCTAGCTTACAATCCAACCTCAATGATTCAATCTTTATTTATCTAGCTTACAATTTTTTTACAAAGATTTAATATTTATTTATCCAGCTTACAATCCTACCCCAAGGATTTAATCTTTATTTATCTAGTTTTCAATCGTAGCTCAATGATTCAATTTTAATTTATCTAACATACAATCCTATCTCAATGATTCAATCTTTATGTATCTAGCTTACAATCCTACCTCAATGATTCAATCTTTATTTATCTAGCTTTGTTTTTAACTACTTTCACATTTATTTTTTCATATCACAGTTTCACTCTAATGCATGTATCAGATATATTCTCTTTTTAATTATCTATTAAGAAAATGCCAAAAAACTGTTTCATGAACTGCGGACCTTTGAAAATGTTAATGTTGAATTTATAAACAAAAAACCTTTGGACTTTTACAAATGTTTTAAAGTACAAGTAACTAACACTGGGTGAGGTAGGAGTATGGTATGTGTTAATACTTTGTGAACAGGAAAAGCATTTTTTTTACAAATTTTATTATATACAATTATATTTACCAAAAATAGATTTTTTAATGCGCTACACTTTAAGACATGAAGAATGATTTAAAATTAATTTGATCATTATTCATGCCTAAAATCATTAATTTTCTAGTGCTAACTCTTGTGTATGGAAGTGTATAGTGAAGCTCGGAGCTGATAAAAAAGAATGAAAGTAGGATAAATACCGTAGAAATAAGATCACCAGATATATGATAGAATACCGAACAACGAAATAAGGAAGAAATGTAAGGCAGATAATTGCACCAGTAACATTAAAAAAGAATTCCTGAGATGGTTTGGACATATGGAATGAATGGACGAAAAGAAAAAAAGTTAAAATGCTGTATTCAAGCAGTGTGAGAAAAATAAAAGATGCGGGAGACCAAGGAAAGCATGGCATGACAAAATTAAGCAAATACTGAAAGGCGGCCACATTCGAAGTCGGAAAATCGACGTTACGTGCATGTTACGATGTATGTATGTCAGGACCGAACGAAATTGGCGGTCCATCCTCTCTGCCCACCTCTGTAGGGAAAGGGCATGATTGTTAGTTACTTAGTTCGATAATACAGGTATATTTGTTAATGAATTGCAGTATTTTTCACATTAATTTCAGAAATATCGTAGCAGCCAAAACTATTAAATTAAATTATCGTTCTATATCAAATCATGCTTCGCTTCCATAGATAAGGTTCGGTTGAAGCATGAAACTGGTAAAAGAAGAATGAAAGTAGAATAAATGCAGTAGAAATGAGACATCTTAGAATAATAGATGGATACTCTGTGTATGATAAGAGTGTCGAATGAAAATATAAGAAGTGAATGCGGTGCGAATGATGGTGTTATGAACAAACCATCTTAATGATCCTTTCATTATTTTGTTCATAACACCATCATTGGCACCGCATTCACTTCTTATATTTTCATTCGACACCCTATCATACACAGAATAACACACATTCGTTTAAGAGTTATCATTTTACTGCATTTATTCTACTTCCATCAGTGTTTTGCCAGTTCCACGCTTCGCTTCCATACATAAGAAAAACACCATTGTTTACTCCCATTCTAGCTTCTGTCTATTTTTTATAGATTTTGAAAAACGTGAATTATACATATGCTTTATTTTTTAAATTTTCCAGCACGTGTCCAGCGTGCACACCCCGTCTGCAATGGGTTAAGTAAAGTTATGCGAAAAGGGCCCCACCACAAACCACTCCTCTCGCATTTCACAGATCATGTTTTCAAATGAAGTTTCAAAAGGGTTCTAGTTAAACTTTCAGCCGATTCTATCAAATGTACATTCTCGAAAAGTGTTTGTTACCCGAATTTTAAAATTCCCGCCACAACAATCAAGAACGAATAATACATTAAAATATTTTAATTGAATCACCATCATCATCATCATCAGCCGTCTGTCATCGAGTGTTGAATGTAGGCTTCTCCCAAAACACGCCACTGCCTTCTATCTATTGCTGCTCCCATCCATCCATGTCAAATCAAATCAAATCAAATCAAATCAAATCAGTTTATTAAATTAATAGACATCTATTAAGTACAGGTAAAATATCATAAAAATATTACAACAAAGTACCAGGAACGCATTAGAGATGGTTTGACATTAGGAAGACAAGATACTTTCTAAAGTCAATAGTATTTGCCCCCTGAACGTACTTTCACTAACATGAAAGACGTCGATCTCCGAGGAGACCGCGTTCAGCAGACTAATTGCTCTTCCCACCGGTGTCACCAGAGGCAGATTGGTTCTGGCGGCCGGTAGGTAAACAATCTGTGCTGTCGCTGTCGGAGATATCTATCGGGGACAAAAAGACCAACACCCTCCAGTACGGCCGAGTTCTCGAAGTATCCCCTAATTAATCTGAAGAAATGGGTTATTAGATGTCCATCTCTTCGAAGCTGTAAAGAATTGGTTCCGAGCATTCCCAGAAGAAATGCCGTGGGATAGAGCCACGGATAGCTACCATACTCCCTCATGTAGAGATACCTCAGAAATTTTTTCTGAACCCTCTCCAGCATAACGGAATATCTCGCCTCGTGAGGACTCCATATCACAGAACCACTTTTGAGCCTGCTCCGAACCAATGCGTTGTATAGGACTCTGAGCACATTGGGATCCCTGAAAACCCTTCCGGTCCGGACGATGAACCCCAACATCCTCAGTGCAATGCCACAAATCCTCTCGATATGTCCAGTAATCCTCTTCAGATCGTCGGTCCAGCGGGCAGAGGGACGTACAACTCTGCGGAATCTTGTACGCGGTCTCCACTCCAGAACCGTCTCCTCCATCAGCCGTCGGTTTCAGCCCGCCCATCCTCAGAGTCACCTCAGTCACCTTGGTTTGTTGACGAATAAATTCGTTTCTTAATCTGTCCCTCTTGCTGGAGTAGCACCCAGGTGGTAGAAGACTAACTGGACGACCAAAACCTGGGAGAGATGGAGCGACATTGTTACGAGTGTCAGATTGAAGGGTCGAAGCGGAGGACAGGAAGAGTTGGAGGCGAAGAATACTGGAGGTTAAGGCTCGAAATGGATTCTAGGGCCATCAAATAAGAAGAAGAATCTGCCCCTCAATGTTATTCCAAGCATGGCTCTTTCCATGACGCGTTGGGCGACCTTGAATCTGTTAACTAGACCTCTCGGCTCTGTACGTCACAACTGGCAAGACGCACTGGATGAAGACTTTAGTCTTGAGGCATTGTGGTATTTTAGAGGTGAGAATATGATGCAATTTTCCAAAGGCCGCCCAACTGAATTCTTTGGTCGGCTTCATTTTCGAAATTGTTTCTACCTAATTGAATGATTTGGCCAAGATATGTGTATTCTTGTGTATTCCAATTCGAGAGCTGACCCATCAAGGGTTACTGATTTCGGGATAATATATTCATTATACATGACTTTCGTCTTGTCCAAATTCATCCCGAGACCCACTTGTCTTGATGGCAGTGTTCAGTTCATTAAGCATGTTAATTGGATAAATCACAAGTCTTGAGGTATGCCAGGCAAACGATCTAATGATGAATGCCTAGGAGTCAATGGTGGTGGTTTTTGAAAAGGAAGAGCAAATGACTGTTTATTACATAAGTGTGAATGAAGAGAACTTGGAACAGGTGAGGAAATTTGTGTATTTAAGTTGCGTGTTCACAGCGGATGGCCGAACGGACAGTGATGTTGAAAGAAGGGTTGGTGCGGGTAATAAAGTGAATGGAGCTTTAAACATAGTTATTGGAAACAAGAATTTATCAATGAAAGCGAAAATTGCCATTCACAATGGAGTTCTGGTCCCAACCCTCATTTATGGAAGCGAAGCATGGAACTGACAGAAGAAAGATGACAGCAGAATAAATGCGGTAGAGATGAGGTCCCTAAGACGTATGTGTGGTAAAACGATGTACGACAGAATCTCAAGTGCTGATATTAGAAAGGAATGTAGAGCGAAAGAAGGTATTATGAACAAAATTATGAAAGGATCGCTGCGTTGGTTCGGACATGTGGAGGGCATGGATGAAGAAAGAATGGTTAAAAAAGAATACGTTAACGATGTTAATGGAGTACGGAATTAAGGTAGATCGAGGAAAACATGGCACGACCAAATTAATCAAATTTTAAAGGTTGTCATGTCAGAAGCCGGAAGAATCGACGTGCATGTATGACTCGCTGTATTAATGTGGAGGAATCTAGAGAGGTATGTCAGGATAGAGTAGTGTGACGGTCCATTCTCTCTGCCTACCCCTTCGTAGAAACGGCGTGAAAGTTTTTTGTTGTTGTACTAAAATACGGCCACATTTGAATTTGGAAAAATCGACTAGCGTGCATGTTACGATGTATAAATGTATTGCCATAGATAGAGCTTGTAAGGTATATTAGGACAGCGAAGCATGGCGGTCCATCCAATCTGCCTAACCCCCCAAGAAACGACGTGATGGTTTGTTGATTAATTAGTAATACGCATATTTTTAATAAAAACATAGTTTATTGTTTCTCTACGTATTTCACTGAACTCATGAAATTTCACAGAGTGCAGGAAGTATTTTAATACAAAGTATTATAATAATGCGGATAACTTTCTGCCACCGTGTATCTGAAGTTTGAAGCTTATTTTATGAAGAATTTCGACAAAACGTAATAATAAAATTTTGCTCTTTACTTTGATACAATATGTGTACAAAGTTTGTGTAAGAAGATTGTAACATTTTGTCTGAGCTTAACATCAAAATATTTGGAGAACGCAACATTGTTTTCAGCAAGTTTTGCAAGTACGTATCAAACATAATCATCATCATAGCTAGGACGTTTTAACAAGGAATCCCTTGACGATGAAGAGCATTTAATGTGTCGGGGTTAAATGCATAACCCATATAAGCGGAATTCGACTGCTGAATCAGCATATTTCATGATGAAATATATTACACGAATAACCGAAAACGCCTGACTTAGGACCTACTTATCAAAACTGATGAATCGGGGCCCAGATTTATTCACACAGGTCACTAGGTCACTAGAGCAGAGCATCGTGTGAAAATGGAAGCAAAGCATATAAAAGCGGTACATCCGACCACCATGGACAGTATTCCTTCTTGCGACTTCTAACCGACACGATTCTACGCCGTCAAGTCTACGTACGAGAAACCTCCGACCCTCCTACCGAGCTACGCAACTGTCTACACTGCTACGCCACGTAACTTCCGACGAGTCTTCGCTCCCGCCGACCAACGCTACTGCCCAGTGAGCCATCAGCCCCAGCTACTATCGAAGTCCAGGCGCACGTTCCATCACGAGTACATCATACTGTTAACGTACGATTACTTGTGATCTGCAATAAACGCTGAAACCTCCACTGCTTTTATCTCTCACCACATCCCCCAAAAATGAATAGTTAATGGGAAACCATGACCCGAAGCTCTTTCGCAATTTTGAAAAATTATTAAAATAAAAAATAAATAAAAAAACAGGAATGCAACCCATAACTCACGGCAAACCTATGGGCTCGTCTACAACAAAAGAAAACGAAGATCACAAGGAAATCGAAAGAAGAATCATAATTGGCAACAAAACATTATTCTCTTTACTACCAGCGCTCAAATCAAGAAACGTACACTGGAAAACCAAAATCACCTGTATAAAACAATCATCCGAACACTAGTGACCTATGGATGTGAGGCGTGGACAATGACAGCGAAATCCGCAGAGCGACTCGATACTTTTGAGAGAAGGGTGCTGCGCAGAATTCTGGGACCTTTGAATGACGGTGAAGGCTGGAGAGTGCGGCATAATGACGATTTGTACCGTATTTACAAAGCTCCCAGTCTCTCCACACAGGTCAGACTGAATAGACTAAGATGAGCCTGTCACGTACGGAGGATGCCGTCATCGCCAACCCCAAAAAGATTGCTGTAGAATATTATTCTAATAAATAAGTTATTCTGTACGTTAGAAAAAAACACCTACACAACATATAGGTATTATTTATTTAGAGCGAAACGAAATCCCGCATGTCCTTTGTACGAAATTCTGCAGAAAATAATTTCATATTAAATTTGATTTTGTAAGGATTTCCAAAAGCATTCGTACTTTTTGGTACAATCTTCTATACAACTCCATAGAATTATTTGTATTAAAATGAAAATTTTATTCTTCGGAAGATACGTTTACCAGGAAAATACTCTTATGATTATGCGTCATTCTTTAAAAGATCCGGGATGGAAATAGACTTTGCCTGATGAAATATAATATTTATTAGATCTGACAGATCATCCCAAATCCATCAATGTTAATAATCACAACGGCTAATAAAAAATACTATATATATATCATCAGCTAAAACAGCTGTCGCGAAAAATAAAAATACAATTTTGATACATTAAACAAAGTTTTTTAACTGTTAATGAAAAAACTTGTTTTTTAAATCACAATTGTATTTTATTTTACGACAGCTGTTTCATCAACCAATGTTGACATCATCATGTGTTACAATAATATATCAAATGTAAAATTTTCGTGATTATTCGATTTTAAAATATTTTGGCACCTAACTCAATTTCAGCAAGAACTTCAAAGAAATTATTCAAATTGACATAGGAACAGATACACATAAACATTCCCCATTCCGCCCTTCTTACGACACCACGTTTGACAAATTTTTGGAACATGTATATATGCTACTATTTTTAATAATTTCACATTGTTTTACACTAGCGCCATCTATAAAGATTATTTAAAAAAAACAAATTCTATAAAAAAATGATACAAGTTAATAGCATAAAAATTGGAGTTTAACTCCAGGCGTTATCTAGCAATGTGATAATTGCGTAAAAGCCTTTCACATTGTATTAATAAAGATTTTCTGCTTAATGCTTACAAATTATCTTAATAGATGGCGCTAGTGTACAACAATGTGAAGTTATTAAAAATAGTAGCATATATACAAGTTTCAAAAATTTGACAAATGTGATGTCGTCAGAAGGGCGGAGTGGGAAATGTTGTTAACATAAAGTGATCACTTAATCCAACCAATGACAGGTCATAAGTCCTGTAAACGCCTCGAATACCATATTCTGTTTCCAAATAATTTTTATCTTCGTTTGTATTGAGATACAATTAATCCTTTAAAAAATTATTAACCCGCAATAGGTAAAAATCCAGTATTTGTCTTCAAGTTGTATACAAAAAAAACTAATTGTTTATAATACTTCATTCCGTTCTACGTTCCTTTCTTATATCATCATTTGTAGCAAAGTCTGTCGTACATCATTTTAACACATATACGTCTTAAGGATCTCATATCTACCGCATTTATTCTGCTCTCATTTTTCAAGGGTTGTAACTAGAACTTCATTGTGAACCGCCATCAATCATTGTTATAAAATTAAAACATTATACATATGTAACAGTACAGTATATGTTTCAGAGGTGAACTTCTCCATCCTCAGGTGTTAATATAACTCACACCTTACAGTTATATTTACGCCTGGGAATGGATTAAAATGTACGATACTATTTAAAATCTCTTTCCAAATCAACAACTAATCGCACGCTTAATAGAACACTCTTAATAGAACACGCTTAATAGAACACTAAAAAAATCAAGTTTTGCTCAATCTGACATAAGTCGGTGTTTTTACAAAAACAGTCGAAAAAAACGTACGAATGGATAGCGTTAACATTGTGAACGATTATCGTACTACGAATGGATAGCGTTAACATTGTGAAAAATATATGGATAGCGTTTACACAAGCCTCTGTCTAATGTTAACTCAATTATGACCTAAGCCATAATCGGTCAGTTTACTACTCGTATTAAGCGTGCGAAATGTCGAACCATCTCTCATGCGTTTCTAGTAGTATAATATACACAATATGTTATTTTACATGTTCTCTATAGATGCCTTAAACCTTAATTTGTAATGTCTATTGATGAAATGAACTGATTTGATTTGACGTTTTGGATGCGAAAGAAGTGTGACAATATATAATAGTGTGGCAAACCATTATTTCTATCAACCCCTTGGCGACGTGATGGTTAGTTAGCAAGATCTGAAAACAATGAGCAAAGTCATTTTTAAAGTACTTGTCCGGATTGGGAAGTAATAACATCAAAAAGTAATTAAACTAAAATTAATATGGAGATTATTGGGTCATTGTTAACCGAAAGATCAGCAGGGGCACCGGTGTTAACTTTTATCTCCCAAGTGAAGATAAATGGAGATAAGGGATGCGACTTCACCCCGTTTCCGGTCGGAAGTTAACCTTTAAAGCATATTTCCACCTTCCGGAGCCCATAATTCACTTTCTTATGATTACTCGCCCGAAGCGGGGACCGGGGAATTGTACCGATCGCATTTTGTTTTTCTTTTTTTCATGTTGCGTACATAAATTTCCAGATAACGAAACTTTAGTACTTTTTCAAAGTTCTGGCAAACTATTGACATAAATAAGCAACACCTTGATATCTTCATCATGTATTTTTGTTTTTGTGTAGATACAACCTTCGTTCGCTCTTATACGTGGAAAAATCAATAAATGTAACATTTTGAATGTATACAAATACTTGTAAACAAAACGCACGCTTAATAGTAAACTGACCGATTATGGTTTAGGTCATAATTGAGTAAACATTAGACATAGGCTTTTGTCAACAATATCCATCTATTTTTCACAATGTTACCGCTATCCATTCGTACGTACGATAATCGTTCACAATGTTAACGCTATCCATTCGTACGTGTTTTTCGACTGTTTTTGTTAAAACACTGACTCATGTCGGATTGAGCGAAACTTGTTTTTTTGAGTTAAGCCTGTGTTCTATTAAGCGTGCAAAATACTGGATTCATCCATTGCGGGTTAATCATTTTTAAAGATTAATTGTGTCTCAATAGAGACGAAGATGTAAATTATTATATTTTTTTGGAAACAGAATATGGTGGTCGAGGCGTGTTAGGTGTAAGCGTGTGTCAATGCTTACACCTAACCTTAACAGATGGCGCTAGTGTAGATTAAACTAAAAAATGTGAAGTGTTTCTCAACATATAAACATATATACATCTTTCAAAAAATTGTCAGATGTGGTGGTCGTAAGAAGGGCAGAATGGGGAATGTTGTTAATATAAAGCGATCGCTCAACCCAACCAATGACAGGTCATAAATCCTGTAAACGCCTCAACCACCATATTCTGTTTCCAATAAACAATTTACATCTTCGTCTCTATTGAGATACAATTAATCAATAAACGTAAAAAAATGTTTTTGGTTCTTGAACGTTGACGTCAGAATCCCTATTTAAAAATAATAATACGATATCTTCAACATGTATTTTTTTGTTTTTTTGTTGATGCAATCTTCGTACGCTTTCACATGTGAAAATTAAATGATAAACGTTTGATATTATTTATTATTTCTAGAACAATACGAAAAAAACTATGTTTTCTGGAAGTTTTATTCTATTTTATTGGAATGACATATGCAAACACGTCGATTTTACTTTCATCTAACGCGGGCGAGAAAAAGAATTATGGTATGTAAATGAAATGATAAAAAATAAATAAAAATGATGATACTCGTAAATATTGAAAATCCAAAATAAAAATCGTGTATTGTTTCTTGAACAATTATGAAATATTTGTCTTTTTCTTTTTTTTATATTCTTTGTATATACAACACTATGAAAAATACATATCAGACATGTTTCGGACAACCAGTCCTTCTTCAGTGATACGTATTATAAAGATACATATTTAAATAAAACAAATAAAACATCTACAACACAAAATATGGCGAATATAGAAGAAATTATGAAATAATCCACAATTTTTTTTCCTCGTATACAACAGGTCGTTTGAATCCAATTACTGTATTTCATTTATTTTAGCTATTATATTGATTCTTATGACATGTGATAGGTAGCCAATCTATAGCCATTTTATTGTCACGAGAATTCTACACTAGACCAAAGACAGTGTGCCAATCACACTGCTATCGCCGGAAAATGAACCCGGGGCCTTCGCTATGGAAGTCAGAGCTCTTTTCACTCTGCCACGAAGGTTAACGAAAATATTTAATAAGAATGAAAACGTCTATTATTCTAGAGGCTTTATTTTATTAAATGGGAATAACATATTTCGCCTTGCTAAAGCATTGTCAAATATCCTGATTGAATGACATTTAATACAAACAACAAATACAGAAATTATTGTCAACATCATGGAAACACAAGATTTGGCACAGAAGATGATTTGGCAAAATATGGCACGCCTATTGGTGGCGATGAGGTTCGCAACCCATCACACCACGTCTCCCGCGGGGCGAAAAGAGAAGGATGGAGTGCCGCAACGGTTAAAGTGTGACAGTCCATTCTTTCTGCCTACCCTTTCGTGGAGACGGCGTGCTAGTTAGTTAGTTAGTTAAGAAGATGATTTGGCAAAATAAAATGAAGAACAAGACGAAGAAGAAGAAAAAATTAAAGAAAACATTTTTCACGAGACGCTTGTTGTAAAATAATTTATATGAAAAACACGTACCACAAAGAGTGATAAATAGCCGAACAATTATGCATATTAAAAATCACTCAGACAGAAAACTGCTGTAAGTAAAAAAACGCCGATAGCTTTATGGAAAATAACCTTTTGAATGTTAAAACTGATTTATTATATTTCATACTTATTCATAAGTCTCTAAATTACCAAAAAATCTCGGTCCATTAAATTTTCATCTATGTGATATATTCTCTATGGGGAGAATATTACTAAATATTGAGATTTTAAACGATAAATTTCGCAGCAGAATTGCAATGAATCAATTACGTTAGAGGAAAACCCACAAAACTCTGATATTTTTACTGTTTCTTCTTCTTTCGGTGCCGTCTCAGGTCCCCCCCAACGTTGGCGATCACTACAGCAAAGTCATCTCTATCCTGCGCCATTTGGAACAGGTTCTGAACTCTTGTTATTCCTGTCCACTCTTTTTCGCCATAGTGATTCCTGGGAAAAGGTGACCAGAGTGGTTACCCGTTGCCTTCTCTGGTGGATTTTTCTGTCGGGGTTACCTTCCCTTAGCTGGTTGGATCTGGTTTGGAGGCGCCAGAAACTCGCTTTTCATCCCCTCGTTATCTGTTGTGATGAGTGTGATCCCATTGCCTGGGGTTCGCGACAGGGACGCTAACGAGTTGGACTAGTCAGTAGTGTTGCCGGTGGAATGCAACTGGGCGTTTCGCAGCATTTTACAGAATCACACCCTCCAGCAAGATGTGGCTCGCCGCGACCCTACTGACAATTCGAACCCCAATTTTACTGTTTAATATGTGTAATCATCTTCATCACCATCATCGTAACCACCATCATCATCATCATCATCATCACCATCGTTATCATCATGTCACAAGGCTCTGTACTAGGACCACTTTTATTTATCATGTTTACGAATGACGTTGACAAAATAATAGAATCCTTTGGCCTCCTCTCACATTGCTATGCTGACGACCAACAACTTTATTTTTTCTGCAACCCTGATGATACCAAACATCTTACGTCAATAACTGTCAACTACATTGATGCCATATCTAAATGGATGGCATCAAAAAAACTTAAACTAAATCTATCAAAAACGGAATTTCTTTGGACTGCTTCCCCAAAGCGTCAACATCTTGTCGATCATTCTTCAATTTCGACAGCTGACAATTATGTCGTTCCCAAAAACTCCACAAAGCTTCTTGGTGTTTATCTTGACGCAAATCTGTCCTTAAAATCCCCAATTAATAACACGGTCAGCGCTAGTTTCTTCCACCTAAGACGATTTAAATCCGTCAAAAGAAGTGTTCCCCATAACACTTTCAAAACTTTTGTAAATTCCTTCGTTGTGTCACGACTTAACTATTGTTATGGAATGTGTGCAAACATTACAACTATTAAACAAACTTCAATCTGCGTTCAATGCAGCGGCAAGACTCATTAAAGGCATTCCAAAAAAGTCCCATATAACACAATATTTCTCTACGTATTCCTGTCTTGTGTGCCTATTGCATCCAATCGCCAGAAATTTTTCGAATGGCATTAAATCATCGTGTGCGGGTTCCCTCTGTTTCTTTTATCTTCACGGGGTCTCCACTCCACCACTCTTCTGGTCCTTCTATCGTCTCCTAATCTGATAACATGAATTTTTAAGTCATCATCCCAAATATATACAATATAATAAAATGTGGCATTAATATTTATAAAAATGTGCATAAAATAATTTTATGAATTTTTTCTCCATTATTTTCTCCATCTCCACATTGAATTTGAAGTATTTTGTATATAAATGAATTGTGCAATTAACCTTTCTCTTACGGTGCTAAAATAAAAACGTGCGTTCCGGTGTAGGGTAGTCAGTACGCGTTAAAAAATTAGCGATTTTAAATCGGAAAAATAGGAACATTCATAGCTAATCCCCTTATATAATTATTAAGTCAAAAATTATAATAATTGAGCTTTAATTGCTAAAAACATTTAAAAAAATATCTAGCAACGCTCACGGAACGGGCATAGGTCCGCTCTGGTTGCAAGCCCGAAAGCTACTACTGGCGCGGCGGGACGGTGAGAGTGAGAACATTGAGCTGGAACATATGCAAGAGTGAGATGCGAATACAGTGTGACGCACTCAAATCGCTGTTTAAACGCGAATTTGTTTTCGATTTTTACAAAATATCTCCGATGTACCCAACAAATTCTGTTTTTATTAATATTATTTTTTAAATCAATACGTAAATATATTATGGAGGAATACCTAAAATCTTAACCTTGTATTTATTATATTTATAGAGATATTGATTGTTTTTAGAAGCAACGTGTAGAAGATACCCATCATAGGGAAGGGAGGGTTAATCATGCCTGTTTTGTGGCATGTCGTTTGAAGTGTTTATTCCCTTGATGGATTACGATCCATAGTCATAAACTGCGATTACGCGTAATTTATATCTTCAATTACCACGATCGTTAATTCAAGTGGTTGTATCTACCTATATAATAATTCTATAATATAATGTAACAAAACCTAATAAAACTCCCTACTACGGAGGGTTAAATGCTAGCACACCATAGACAATCATTGAATTCATTTAATCAAGTAAAATATTTAGAAAAACTGGTTGTTGATCTGACTCACGATAATTTTAAGAATTCAAATGATTTGAATAAATATAATTATACTTTGTATCACAATTTTTTTTTGTTTTTATTGAACTCAGACATGTTTCGGTTACTAGTAACCTTTATCAATGTGTACAATTCTAACAATCAAATAAAACAGAGTGGTCATTTATATACTAAATGAAGATCGAGTTATGAATATGTATAAAAGTGGAAGGGGTATAATTAAGATTGAGGAGAGGGGAGTTGTAACGGGAACATATCGAGTGAAAGGGGTTTAATTAGGATTGAGGAGAGGGGATATATAACGGGAACATATCGAGCATGGGAATTGAATTTAAATTTAATTAGTTATTTAATATATTTTCATTAAAAAAATATTTATTTACAGCCTGAAAGGGTTTCATAATTTGCTTCATTATATATGATATTCTATGCCCTAAACAATGATTTTTGGATATATTTCGGTAATTATTAAATCTTTGAATGTAACAACGTTCAACCAAGTTTTGGTATAATAATTAGACAAAACGATGTTTTTTAACTACTTCCACTTTTGTCTTTATTTCGACAGCGACCGGTTTCGCCAGGCTCGTTGGCATCGACAGACTGGTGAACGCCGGTTTTTAATACAATGTGTAAATATATTTATTCAAATATGAATCCACAACACAAAGTGAAGACCCACATATTTTTATATTCAGTTCAATAAAACTAGTGTGAGTGGTAACTATGACTTTAATTTGTTCAAAGCAATCGTTATGAAATTAACGTCCGTCTATGGCCCATGTTTATTATTAAAATCTTCGGGCAGAGCCGGCACGTTTTTCAAATATGTTTTGTATATTGCCCTGAAAGACCATTTAGGGAATTAATTGCCCTGATAAACATGGCGCTGAAGTCGTGGAGGTATGCTTATTAGCTTATTAATTTAGTGCCAGACGGGTAATGGTTCAGCATTTGCGTAAATACTGCCAAAAATATGAAAAATGGAGTAATGTATATTTTTTAATTTAGGAATATGAGAAAACGTTGACACAGTAGAATTCCATTGTTAATTTGGATGGAGAATTTGAAATACTGATAGCATGTATTTTTATTTATTTATTTAAACATACGAGTAATACACAAATGAGACATAACAAGTGAAAAATTAAGGCGACTCATTTGGACACAAAACGGTGTAATGAAGATAAGACAAATATAAAACAACAACATGAAACCAAAAAATCTTACATATCAGAAGAAACCTAAATATGTTGACGTCAGTGAGGTAGTACTCTATCTATAATTTGTAATATATTTTTTATGAATACTGGCTCACTGACACTGAAAATTTTCAATTCCGAGACGATTAGTTTCAATTTCCGAATAACTCTTCCTACTGGTATCACCAGAAGGCAGGTTGGTTCTGCGTGACGGAGCAAAAAATAATTGTCGCAGGTAATTATCAGGAACAAAAATACCTATTTGATCCAGAACATAGGGGTTCTAAATAGACCTCTGAATCAGTTTGAAAAAATGCGTTGACATTAATCTTCCCTCCTCAGTTCGAGGGAGTTATACCCTAGCATACCCAAGTGAAATGCTGTTGAATGAAGCCAAGAATATACCCCGTACTCTCTCATGTAGAGGGCTCTAAATAATTTCTTTTGAACCCTCTCCAACATGAGAGAATACTGAGCCTCATGAGGACTCCATATCATGGCACCTCCCTTGAGCCTGCTTCTGACTAAGGAGTTATATAGAGTTCTTGGGAACCAGGTGTCTCTGAAAACGCTAGCAGTTTGAAGAACAAAATAATGTATGAACGGCCGACACTGTACGAACCAAGAGTCTGCAAAAAGATCTGAGATGAAGGTCCTAAGATCCATTTCTGGAAAGACTCTCCTAGATCGTGTCCGTAACGTACACACAAGAAAAACTTGCGAAATATAGGATATCGTTCGGTAGAGTAAACCCAGAAGAAGATACTGGAGGGACCATGTAGCCAGAATGGATAGTGATATACTCGCATATTCTACGAGATAGAGGGACAACAGGTCCTCATCATCTTACGAGACACGATTTCTTTGATACAGATCGGCAGATTTCAAAAAAGAAGAAAAAGTTTATATTCACCATCCTCGCTTCCTACACCTCCGGGGATACGATATAATTAGAAAGGATCATTAATGATCTTTTGATGGTTCTTAAATGATCATCTTATTCTTCAACGTCTCCAAGTGCTTCGTTATGTCATACACCCGAGCATGGAAAACATTATACTTTCCTTATCTTATGGATGGGGTACAGCTTGAAAGAGCTTCTACATCCAGAGATCTCGGTTCTGTTCGATGCTCAATTGTCGTTCAATCTTGACATAGTTGATCTATGTAATAGTTCCATTAAAATGCTTGGATTTGTTTTTAGGAATGCCAAGATACTTTCAAACACCCAGGTCCTTCGGGTGTTGTATAATTCCCTGGTAAGAAGTCTGGTGGAATATAGTTCCATTATTTGGTCACCGCCTGGGATATTCTCTGATGGTGGAGCGAGTGATGGTTAGTTAGTAAGTAAATTTCATGTATCTATTTTTACAAAATGAAATATTACAATATTCCCTTAAAAGCTCGAATTAAAAAACTTTCCCAAGTCCACACAATTAAACTTGGCTCACCACCACGTCCTTTAAACAACCCCCTATAGGAGCGTGTCCTGGGCGCTAATTGCCCTTCTTGCCTCTGCCGGCCCTGTCGCGTCCCTTCACACCTACTGTAAGTGAATTGTAGATTTGTGACTATTTTTCCTTCAAGTAATTACCGGGCCTGGGGAAATTTATTCCGGTCACACTGCCGATTGAATTTTTATAGCGGTAATAATAAATAGGTTTTATCAAAGAGGATATTGTAGATTTTATTCAGGTATATCAATATAGATATTTGCGGAAAACAGTGTAAAAATATTACCTAAGCAAAAAATGTTCTTCTTATTTTTCGGCGTCACAACCCTTGATGGGATTTAACTTCCTTTAAGAAACGCCTTCATCCCGTCCTGCCTCTGGCCGCCACCTCCCAGTCTTGCTGCTCCAGGACTCGATAGTCTGCCACGGGACCATCTAACCATCGCAATCTCGGCCTGTCGATGCCGATTCTACTGGATTGTCAAACAACACTCTAGATCCCATGCGGTGCAATTACCTTAGCCAGCGCGGTCTGTTAATCTTTAAAAACTTGACCACGCTGACGCTGACTGAAAATATTTTCAATAAAAACATAGATTACCGGCCTAATGATTGTATTC